>JAHWFO010093546.1:2089765-2194627 GCA_023313115.1 Rhysida immarginata
TATATATATATATAGATAGACTAGCAGAGGTACCCGGCGTTGCCCGGGTTAATTACACCTGTAGGTAACGTGATAGATCTCAAAAAATTAAATTATAACTCCCAATTGGTTAAAAAATAAATCAATCAATACAACACAGAGCAAAGGGACTATCCAGTCTACGAAAAATACGAAAAACAGGAATTCTAGCTGTTATACCGGGACTTTATCTAAACTCTTCTTAACTTGCCTGATCACTGCAGAGCATCACCAGATACTTTAGACTCAAGTTTTTCTTGCCTTGACGTAGAAGCTCTTATACCCTCTTGCTCTATTCGAAACTGCCATTGTTCAAATGCTTCAAATGCCAGTATAAATTTATCTCTTTTAGTTGCAGATTTCTCTGACCAATACTCGTTCTTTCTATTTCCTTTCCAGGCACATAAATGTTGCCAGTCGTCTGATACTTGGATAGGGTGCTCAAGTG
This sequence comes from Rhysida immarginata, assembly GCA_023313115.1. NCBI lineage: Eukaryota > Metazoa > Arthropoda > Chilopoda > Scolopendromorpha > Scolopendridae > Rhysida > Rhysida immarginata. The sequence continues at coordinate 2,090,232 of JAHWFO010093546.1, forward strand.
AGACACGCGTGACTCCTTTGCCTCATCAATAGACGCTGCCTTATTAATGTTCTGTCATTGCATCATCTTTTTATGCTCATTATTAATAATTCTTGGAAACGAACCTTCAATCCTCGCATTATCAGCATCTCAGTTTCCAAAAAATACACATTCACACAGAATATGTTTGGATATGTTTTGTTCCGAATATGTTACCGGGACTTGATTTACCGAAAATAATTTTTTTAAAGGTTCACAATGGATGGACCTCTCCAAGGATGTCTTCTAGTCTATATAATTTTTACTCACGTATTCTAACTTTAGATGTACACATTGTTTTTGCAATTTCCTTTCTTCTTTCGATGTCTTGATGCAAAAATTGGCCATTTATCACTTTATGTAGTCTAGCGGTCGCGGATTCTTCTATTTACTTGCTTACCATTTGCTCAATACAGCACGGTGCTAAAGGAGTGCTTCCTCTATCGTCTTTCACTCTTTCTCAGTAGTCTGCTAACTCATTATTTCCAGTTAATGATCATTTTTAAAGATTTTCATGAAATTGTTAATTAATAATAATTCTCTTTTCATTGTTGGTCATGAGATATATATTATTGATCCTTGCATCGCGTTGGTGCTTTGCGTGTTGACACCATTGTTGATACCTATTGTTGCACACACTTTGCCTTGCATTGTTGGTTATGTGATATTTCTCATTAATATGCCCTACCATAACCATGAATATCGATTTTTTTATCGATAATTATTATTTTTCTGAAAGCTGAGGTAGACAGTGACCTTCCTCATGCTTTGAAGGTCAAGTATGCGAAACTTCATCAAGATCGGAATAAAACTGTAGATTTGCATAAGAAACAAACAAACAAACAAAGTCACAAACAAATAAACCCGCAAACAGACATCCTTCTTTATATACCGCATGTCCCAAAAATGACTGATGGATTTTGAAAATCAATAAAAAAAAGACGGAATGCGATAGATAAGTATCGTTTGCAGCCTTATGCTTAGGAAATCAGAGAAATTTATCCCACCAAATTTCAAATTTAGTTAACTTTTCTATCAAGAGATGGCGCTGCAGGCGATATGTAACAGGTTCAGTTAAAACGAAATATTTCAGCTCGGCATTCCGTCGTCAAGCTGATAGCGTGTGCTGTTGACTATGCCATTGTTTAGTTTTTTGCAACAGTCCTTGCAACATTTTCATACCGGTTTTTATTTCTTTCATAGTTTTCAGCGCCACCTGTGGGTGAAAATGTTAACTAAATTTGAAATTTGTTGGGATAAAATTCACTGATTTTCTAAGCATAAGCCTGCAAACGATACATATCTATCGCATTCCGTCTTTTTTATATTGATTTTCAAAATCCATCAGTCATTTTTGGGACACCTGGTATATAGAATAGATAATAATGCAGAGGGTCATACCATGAGGGATAATAATGCACAGAAAATCCAACGAACGGTACTTTCTGTGCAAAATAATATCACCATTTGCACTGGCTCCTTTCCAGGTAAAAAGCCACAGCAACGTCCGATGTTGTCGGTAAATAGTAGGGTCGATGGTCATTAGGTTGAACGTTTTGGGTATTAAACAATACAACTTCCCATTCCGAATAATCAGGTTCAATACATTCTACAATGCTCAGCGGGGATAACGCAGGCAATTCATTTTAATACCTAGAATACCGTTACAGGCGACTGATCATTTTGCAGATTTCAAACGTCGACAATTTCCCGTTCACCCAGCATATGCAATGACAATTAACAAGTTCCAGGATCAAACCTTAAAAAACATTATTATACACCTAGAGTAGACAGATACTAAAACCCCGCCTTCGTTTTACCTTGAAAAGCTCAGCGAAGTCGGGCATCTCCACCAATAAATAAAAACTATAAAATATTCAGTGTATATTTTTCAGTATTTTTTCATAAAAAATCTGAGATTTGAGTTTCTTATAGTAAGCACATCTGAAAGAAAATAATTACTTTCATGTAAAAATTTCTAAACCTTTTGTTAATTTCGCCGTTGCTTAATTTCAGATTCAGTAATGGCAAATACAAATTATCTTTAATTTCTAATATCATATTATTATAACTATATCGACTTCACTTCAATCCTCAAATCATATCATTGCACTTCAAATTGGTCTGGGAGATCACGGGGACTGATGAATGTAATGATAATGAAGAGAATAAATAGTGTAAACGTCTGATTTAGAAATAGAAAAAATTAGGTCACAATATCAAAACAATTTAGTTACCCACATGTAAGTCTGTCCACCTCTCCAGTAATGACTGAAGCCTCTGAAGACAAGGCCCACATGCCACGTGTGCCTCATTGGATAGTGGTTCTCCAGTAGTTTAGTGATGAAGGTGAACTCTTCTTGTGTCGTGAAGGAGGCTAGTGAACTGCCTTTGTTAAGGCACTGCCGATGTGCTTCCTCACTGGTCACAGATGCTTCCTGCAACAGAAAACAGGCGTTGTCTCGCTTGTAAAAATCTTCCGGACACACATCTCTTGGTCCCCATTTGATGGCCATGCTCCTCATAGAATACTCAGCTGCAGAAAAAATGATTGTTGTATGTAAGAATGCTTTAATAGAGAAATGTATTTCTTTATAAGGAAAAATACAAGATGTATAAACTGGTAATGATACATCTGGTAATTTCTCTAATTTTTTTAAATTTTAATTTATGTAATGAAATTAGACAATGCATCAAAAAATCATGGTAAAAATAATCATCCAAACCGTGGCTGAAATGGCCACGAGTCGGAGAAGTAGGGTCCCTGGTAAGAGAAAAGATAAGTAAATAAATCTGAAGAGAATAAATGAAAGTTAGTAGATGTTAGTTGGTACTTGTTAGTAAAAAGAAAAATTTTCAATAATCTTTTAAATGTGGAACTCGCTGGAGAGGACCGAATGACTTCGGGAAGATCAGACCACCATCTAATACTAGCATAGGAGACACAGCGACGCTGATAATTGTTTTTGACTAAGGGAAGCTGGATTAGATTCGCCAAATGAGTGGATAAAAATGGACATTATGCTGATAAAAGATTTCAAGAGGGGAAGAAAGAACAAAATTTTGATTATTGATCTTATAGGTAAAAATTAATGAAATCAATACTGGAAGGTCCCAGGAAGGTTTGCACTTATAATGGCCGGATAAACACAAAAAACCACGATAATAGAAATACCATTATCACCAACATCAATGAACTAAATACATTCGCTAAATCAAATCAAACTTTGACAAAAACAATTTCTGTTAATTAACTTAAAAATTGCTTTTATTTTTTTCTTGTCACACCGTTCTGCGCTTCTTTGATATTGTTATTTCTTTGAATTTTTCCCTTCTTTCTCTAATATTTAAGCCCCCTTTATTCCGTTTTTTTTTGGTTTTTTCTTTCTGATCAATTTTTAATTACCTCCAATATGACTTTCCACCTCCCGAGTACAATATCTCTTAATACTTTTTCTGAGACCATATCTGACAAGAATTCCTTTTCTATACTATTTCTAAATATTCGCAGTCTGCGTGCTACTTTTGATGAATTTATACTCTCACCCACAGTCTACCCTTCTGTTTTAAATTTAATTGAAACCTGGACAGCTGCAGCTTCTGATATCCCTCATCTATCCGGATATAATAATTTCTCTATCTCAATAAAGGCACGTAGAGGTGGAGGTATCTGTTGTTTTATTAACAATGGACTTCCAGTTAAGATTATAGAAGAAGGTACTTATGTCAACGACGACTACGAATTTCTTATTTTGCTAGTAAACAATCTTTATTATTAACTAGCAGAGGACCCGGCGTTGCCCAGGATAATTACGCTTGCAGTTAAACAGAACAACCTCAAAGACCTAAATTAAACCTCCAAATTGGTTAAATAATAACTCAATTACTACAACATAGAGCGAAGGGACTATCCATTCTAATAAAAATCCGAAAGACAGGAATTTACCTCTTCACTAAAAAAAATCCATTCTAGATGATATACCGGGACTTGATTTACCGAAAAAAAATATTTTAAAGGCTCACTATGGATGGACCTCTCCAAGGATGCCTTCTAGTCTAAATAATTTTTTACTCATGTAATCTTACTTTAGATGTACACTTGATGTTGTTGCAATTTCCTTTCTTCTTTCGATGTCTTGAAACAAAAATTGGCCATTCATCACTTTGTGTAGTCTAGCGGTCGCCGATTCTTCTATTTACTTGCTTACCATTTGGTCAATACGGCACGGAGCTAAAGGAGTGCTTCTTCTTTCACTCTTTCTCAATAGTCTGCTAACCCATTATCTCCAGTTACTGATCATTTTTAAAGATTTTCAAGAAATTGTTAAGTGCTAAGAAGTCTCTTTTCTAAGAAAAGCCTGAATAACAAAAATTCTATGCATTGAATTCTATATTGCACAAACTTTGCCTTGCATTGTTGGTCATGAGACATATATTGTTGATTCTTGCATAGTGTTGATGCATTGCGTGTTGACACCATTGTTGGTACCATTGTTGCACAAACTTTTTTTTGCACTGTTGGTCATGAAATATTTCTCATTAACACGCCCTGCCATAACCAAGAATATCGATTTTTTATGAATAATTATTATTTTTTAAAATCTGAGGTAGACAGTGACCTTCCTCATGCTTTGAAGGTCATGTATGCGAAATTTTATCAAGATCGGAATAAATCTGTAGATTTGTTTAAAAAACAAACAAACAAACCCACAAACAAACCCACAAACCCACAAACAAACAAACATCCTTCTTATATGTATATATAGATTAGAGGTCTGCCATTGAATTGGATAGTTTCCTTTCTTTTTGATAGACAATCTCCTAATGTCAAATACTTCCTCCAAATTCAATTAATAATCAGAGTTCTATTCTGTCGCCGTTACTGTTCTCTCTCTTTTTTAATGCCCTCTCTTATATTACTCACAATGCACAATGCGTATTATTTGCAGATGACACCAGATTCTTAGCCCCATCTTATTCAGAAGAACAACTTAAAAACATAGCAAACTATTTATTAAATAAAATCTTTCACTGGTCATTACTAAATCAGCTTCCACTAAACCTAAACAAATCATATTATATGATCTTTCATCAACGTAATAAACAGATTGATTTCAATAAAATTAAGCTTTGTGTCAATAATAATATTCTATCTAGAGTCTCTTCTTATAAATATTTAGAAATTTATTTTACCCCATATTTATCGTGGACCGTTCATATAAAAAATTAAGCTTTAAAATTGTCCCATATTTTAGGTATTATTTATCAAGTCAAGCATCTTCCGCGTAGTATTTTACTAAATTTATATTTCACTTTCATTCACACAAATTTATGTTTAGGGTTATGTTTATGGGGGTCGACTACGCGAAAAAATATTAATCTTTTAATTAAAATTCAAAAACATTTTTTGCGCATTTTGTTAAATAAGCCAGTTCTCTCTTCTGTCAGTTCAGACTTTAAAAATTTTAACATTTTAAAATTTGATGAACTTTAATTAAATTGTCTAAAAATCTTATCTGGATAATGCCGATGATTAACTTAAGAATAAAATAAAACTCTTTTTCCACAACGAAACAGGAATTGAACAAACATAAAAAGAAAAAGACAGAAAAAAAATGAAAAAATACAATCTGAATCGGTAAGCGCTTTTCGAAAGCTTTGCTTTCATCATTCAGCAGCCAAGGAGCACCTAGAGAGAACTTCAGAGAACTGACTTGGAATAGAACAAGCTGAGTATTTATAACGGGCAGAAGCCAATCAAGACAAAAAGATCCAAGTGAAAATTATTGATTGGGTAAGTGCGTCGACATTTGATCAATGGTGACTTGCTAATAGGGCTCCTATCTAAGTTGAGTAATAACTTTTTATCTGTTTTTTGAATGTCTAAGCTTTCGAAGGCGTCCGGAAGGTGTTTCTTGTTTATTGACTCAATCAGTTTTACATTATTTAATAAGAATTCTTGTCCGGTATCTAAAGAGTGTTTGGCTATGTATGACTGATTCCCTCTACCATATCTTGTGTGTCTCATGTGTTCTTCGAATCTTGTTTCAATATTACGGGAAGTTTGTCCTTTGTACATCATGGAACATTGGGAACATCTGGCTTCGTATAATCCTGATTTCTGTAGTAGTAGAATCTGGTCCTTGGGGTTTGGTAATAAATGCCTGGTCTATTTGGGATTGCTAAAAGATAACGAAATATCAAAAGATTTACAAACAGAATTGAGACCTTTGATTAATGATTTGTTGTAAGGTAAGGATATGACTCTCCCTCTTATTTTAGTCCGGTTGAGGGTAGCGATTTCGTCCATAAACTTCTTTAACTTCCTCTTCCTGACCAAATCGGTGATAGGACGTGTGCTATAGCCATTTTTAACTGCAATCTTCTGGATCAAGGAAATCTCTATTTTGAATGAGGATTGACTTAGTGGGAGATTAATAGCTGTGTCAATCATCGAAAAGAAAGTGGATACTTTTGATTACAAGGGTGGCTGGAATCGCTTGGTATGTAATTCAAACCGTTAGTAGGCTTCCGAAAAATAAAAAAAAACATGAATTCTAGGTGATATACCGGGACTTTATCTAAACTCTTCTTGACTTACCTCACCACAACGGAGCACAACTATATACTTTAGACTCAATTTTTTTTTTCCCTTGACATAGAAGCTCTTATACCCTCTTGCTCTGTTTGAAAATCCTGATGTCAGATGTTTCAAATGCCCGTATAGCTTTTTCAGTTTTAGTTGCAGAGTTTCTTTAAACAATAATCCTTCTTACTCTCTCCTTTCCAGACACACAAGTTTTTTCCAGTCGTCTGGACGTTTGATAGGGAGCTCAAGGTACACACGTGTGACGCATTTGCCTCATCAATAGATGCTGCGTTATTTGTTCTGTCACTACATCGTCATTTTATGCTCATTATTAATAATTCTTGGAAACGAACGTTCAGTCATCGCATTAACAGCATTTCAGTTACCAAAATATACACATTCCCATAGAATATAGTCAAAATGTATTTTTATTAAACTTTTGGATCTGATGTGCTACCAAATAAGCTAGGTGATAACCCGAGCATGGGACGGACTTTTTTTTTGGATTATTGTTTGCAATATCTTAAATCAAACACACGAAAACGCTGACAGCTAATACAGAAAAATTCTTAAAAAAAATTCGAAAAAAATTTTTAAAGGCTCACAATGGATGGAACTCTACAAGGATGACAGTGCTACTCTAAATAATTTCTTACTCACGTAACCTTACTTTAGAGGTACACTAGATGTTGATGGAATTCCCACTCTTCTCTAGATGTCTTGAAGCAAAACTTGGCTATTTGTGTAGTCTAGCTGTCATTGCTTATTCTATTTATTTGCTTACTATTTGCACAATACAGCACGGATCTAAAAGGGTGCTTCCTCTGTCGTATGTCCACTCTTTTTCAATAGCCTGCTAACTCTCCATTATCTGCAGTTACTGATCATTTTTAAAGATTTTCCTGAAATTGTTAAGAATTAAGAACTCTCTATACTAAGAATTCTATGCATTGTTACAAATTGAAACTTATGTATATTGCACAAACGTTTTCTTGCATTGTTGGTCATGAGATATTTATATTGTTGGTCCGTGCAGAATGTTTGTGAATTGCGTGTTGATATCATTTTTGATAAGTATTGTTGCACAAACCTTGTCTTGCGTTGTTGGTCATGAGATATTTCTCGTCATTATGCCTTGCCATAACCATGAATATCGATTGTTTATCAATAATAATTAATTTTTCGAAATTTGAGGTAGACAGTAAGCAAAATTTCTTCAAGATCGGAATAAAACTGTAGATTTGTATAACAAAGAAACATACAGACAAACAAACAAACATCCTTGTTTATGTATATAGATAGATAGATAGAAGAAGAAGGATGTTTGCGGGTGGGTTTGTGGGTTTCTTTGTTTGTTTCTTATACAGATCTTAAGTTTTATTCCGATCTTGATGAAATTTTGCATACTTGATCTTCAAAGCATGAGGAAGGTCAATGTCTACCTCAGATTTCGAAAAAATAATAATTATTGAATAAAAATCGATATTCATTGTTATGTCAAGATATATTAATGAGAAATATCTCACGACCAACAATGCAAGGAAACATTTGTGCAACAATGCTTATCAACAATGGTATCTAAACGCAATTCACAAACACTATGAAAAGATCAACAATACATATCTTATGACTAACAATTGTCAAATCCCCGTCGGATGAAAAATGTTAAAAGACATTATTTCGAAGATTTGACAAGAAGAAAAGAAGATGGGAAGGAAAACATCCCCGTCGGTAGTAGACGGACCCCGTCAGGTACAGCAAACCTGAAGCCGCGGGATTGGAGGAGGATCGAGAAGTCTGAGCCTCGGGATTGGAGGGCGATATGCGCAATCTCGGCTCAGAATCCTCCAACCCCGGATAAAAGGCGAGTAAAAAGAGACGATCGTCAGATGGTAGTTAATTCTCTTTCGATTAGGAACGATTGTGGCCGACCAAACCTGATGAGATGCCCGGGCAAAATTCAGAGGAAAGGTTATGAGTCGCAGAGGCACGAAGGGCCAACAGCAAGTAACATTAGTAGTGATAATGACATTAATTATAATTCTTGCTTTGTTAAAAGAAGTCGCCGCGCCAAGCCACAGCTGTCAGACAGTAAGAGGCTGCCGCTGCCGCCGTTTCAGCACCTTTCCCGGCATCGAGCTACAACGAAGCCAATCAAGACAGGTATTCGTTCCCAAGGAAGGAGGACGCTCAACCAAGCCGGACAACCGACCCACGCCAGCCAGGATGGCCCGGAGACCTCGTCGTCCATGAAAAGGAAGAGCTCCCGCTCACCTGGCAGTCGAGTCATTGGTCGGAATCAAGGAGGAATTCACAAAGGAGAGCGCGTTTCGTCAGCAAATTACTATCATCGTAAGCCCAGTAAAAATAATAATAAATCCACAGTCTTAAATGAACTCGTTACAGATGGACTTGGACTAATTAATCAGAGGGACGTGATTATTGAAGAGTGTCAGTCCGAGCAAATACCCGACGTCGACGCTTGTAGCTCAACTTCCACGTACGGCTTAAAGTTGGAGATTAGCGACATAGCCGCCGTTCATGACCGAACGAGGGACGAGACCGACCCGCCCCCGCCATTGGAGAGTCACGTGCTGGACGACGTGACCGCGGAAAATTCATCTACCCTAACGATATCACGACAGCAAGGACCGGAGTCCTTGTGTTTCACTCACCCTTTAGTAATCCCGAGAAGTAGTGGATACTGCAGGACAGCGTTAATGTCAACAACTCCAGCCGGCTATCTCGCGGGGCGTCCTGCAGATTGTCCGTGCTCGGACAGCAACACCGCGTTGTCTGCTCAATCTCCTCGGTCGACAAACCTGTATAGGTCGCCGCTCTCAGACGTTGCGGTACCCATCACAGCTCAGGCGTTTTACTTCCCATAAGATCCTGACAACTCGGAACCAGCAAGCAGCAAGGTCACTGAAGACATCGAACATCAGCTGATCAGTGACACTCGATGCAAAAAATTGATGGTATCCAGAAATGTACGGGTTCCCTCATATGAAGATGCCCTGGACTGATTAAATCTTTACTCAAATATTTCATGATTAGTTAGCAAACTCTGCTAATTCTTATAACTAAATTGAATTCTGATAATTAAATTATACTTCACATTACCTCCTCGTTTCCACTGTGTTCGTAAGTTAAAAATACACGACAGAGTGGGGGAGGTATTTTTGGTTGCGAGCAGGCCCAGACCACGACCTTAGCTTTCCACTGCATAGTTAAGATTACGATAGCATTAGTGAACTTTGGAATTTAATTTTAAAGACTGCAAATATTTCTTTTTCCTTTATCTATGTGAAGAAGCCAGCCAGAGGACGTTCCAAATCCAGTGAGTGGGTGAGGTACTTTGAAGACGAGCAAAGATTAAAGGATTTGAAAAAGAAAGAAAAAGCAGCAAGAGTGAGTATTTTAGGAATAAGAAAATAATGGATATGAAAGCGGCAGAAAACTTACCATTCCCCATGTTCGAGGGCAAAGATGAGGAGGATGCGGACCGATTTATAAAGCATTTTAAGCTGATCGCAAGTTGTAAGGAGTTGGATTTTGGCAAATGTGTTAAGCTGCTACCGGGATCCCTATGGGGTGAAGCGCTAGATTGGTTTACGGAAACTGTAATCAACGCTCAGAGCCTCAAGTGGGGTGATTTCGAGAGCAAATTTCTACAAACCTTCCGCACGCAAATCACATTAAGAAGGGACATCCTGAAGTTAAGAATGAACAGAAATAATGTAAGGCAATACCTGACACAATTTAGGAAAATATTAAGTGGGATACGAGAAGCATCAGAACACGACAAAATTCTGTGGCTGATCGAAGGCTTATCACCCCAGTTGAAAGTAACAATGAGGATGAAGGCGTTTAGGGATGTCAATGAAGCAATTCAATTTTTAGAATGTTGGCATCAGGCTCAAGACGGGCCTAGTGAAAGTGGCAGTAATGTCGAAGTACCGATGGAAATCGACGTAGTCGGCACAGGAGCTCAAGCGAGATGGGTAAATAAAAAAATTATTTGCTTTAACTGCGGCCGACCCGGGCATATATCACGATTTTGCAGAAAGCCTCGAAAAGGAGATAAGGGCAAAAGAAGAAGCCCACAAGCTAACTTTATAAAAGGAGGCAACCCGAAGAAGTTCTTCATAATTAAGTGTAAAGCCAACAATAATGAAGCGAAAGTGTTATTGGATACGGGTGCAGAAGAGAACTTCATGGACAGCCAATTTGCGGCGAAAATAGGAGTAAAAATTTACCAGTCCAAGTCAAAAAGACATGCCACCACGATTTGTGAAGAAAAATGGGATATACAGGCGGAAACAGAAAAAATAAATCTCAAAAGTGGGAAATACCAGGGACAAGCAAGCTTTAACCTGTTACCAATCCAGAATTTCGACCTAGTATTAGGTATGCCTTGGTTGGAAAAGGAAAAGCCAATCCTCAACTGGGCCACGAAGAGATGTTCTATCTCCATTAAAGGACAAGATGTAGTTTTGGAGAAGTGGAAGAATAAAGAAGATGAAATGGAGGAGTTATCATCCGTGGAGTTACTACACACGATCACTAGAGAACAAGATGTTCCCGTGTATGCAGTGTTCGTTAAAAAAGATAAAGGTAGGCAAACTTATAAGAATTGGGAAGAAGTAATAATTGAATATAGGAATTTATTTCCAGACGAGCTGCCCGAGGGTCTGCCCCCAAGAGACAAGTACAGCATATGGTAGAAGTTACTTCCCAAGCGCAGCCCATGAACGCTCCATTATATCATCTCACACCAGAGGAAGAGAAGGAAATCCGAGCAACGTTAAGTAAGTTGTTAAAAAAAAATTGATCAGAGTATCTAATTCTAGTTATGCAAGTCCGGTCCTCTTTGTAACGAAGAAGGACGGTGGATTGTGTATATGTATAGACTTTCGGAAATTGAACCAAATTACAAGGGACAATAGGTATCCAGTACCACGCATCGATGACTTAATAGACAAGTTAGCTGAGGCTCGGTATTTCACAAAACTCGATATCATGGACGCCTATCACCAGATACGGATGGAGGAGGAACACGTCTCCCTGACGGCGTTTAAAACCCGATACGGATTGTATGAATTCCGTGTAATGCCGTTTGGACTAAAGGGGGCTTCGTCCACGTTTTCAAGAGCCTTAAATGACACTCTCATGGAATTGCTCGACGATGGAGTAATTACCTATTTTGATGACATTTTGATATATGCCCAAACCAAGGAGGAACTGGAAAAAAAGACGGAGCAAGTGCTGAGCTGCCTAGCAAGGGAGAGGTGGTATCTTAAAATTCGGAAGTGCGAATTCGGTGTGACCACCATTAAATATCTAGGGTACACGTTCTCCAGCCGGGGAAAGTCGTGCGACAATATATTAACTAAGGCCATAGAGGAATGGCCATTACCAAAGACACTCAGGCAAGTGAGAGCATTTTTGGGTTCTGTACAATTTTACCGCCACTTCATTCCGAAATACGCAGAGACTGCTGAGCCGATATTTCAGCTCCTTCGTAAGGATGAGCCGTTTAAGTGGACTCCGGAACGAACGCGAGCCTTTTCCAAGCTTAAAGAAGCGTTGAAAGGGCCGCCTGTACTGAACATTTTTTCGGCAAAGAAAAAGCTTTATGTGTTGTGCGACGCCTCAGAAACGGCAATCACGGTAATAACATTACAGATGCATGAAGGAAAACTTTTTCCCGGTAGCATTCGAATCGAGAAGATGGAGGCGTGATGAAGAAGGATATTCAAACTACGAGAGAGAATTGGTGGCCATAGGGCATGCGGCGCAGTGTTGGAGGCATTATATTCAGCAAGTCCCCACACAGATTTATACTGATAACCAAGCAGCTTCTAGATTATTAAAGCAGAAACAATTGTCAAAATTGCAGTCTAAAGTGTTGCAAAGTCTATTAGAGCTGCCAGTGGAAATATTTTACATACAGGCAGACAAGAATATATTCGCCGACGCATTGTCAAAGTACACGCAGGACAAAAGGAAGATAGAAGTTAGTAACATAAAAACTAATACGAAAAATTCTACTTTTACAGGAAAAAAGAAGAGTGGAAAAGAAAAACCGCAATCGAAAAACGATTTTCGACACGGGTTCGGCAGCGGGATATTGTCAAATCCCCTTCAGAGGAAAAATGTTAAAAAACATTATTTCGAAGATTTGACAAGAAGAAAAGAAGATGGGAAGGAAAACACCCCCGTCGGTAGTAGACGGACCCCGTCAGGTAGAGCAAACCTGAAGCCGCGGGATTGGAGGAGGATCGAGAAGTCTGAGCCTCAGGATTGGAGGGTGATATGCGCAATCTCGGCTCAGAATCCTCCAACCCCGGATAAAAGGCGAGGGTAAAGAGAGGATCGTCAGGTGATAGTTAATTCTCTTTGATTAGGAACGATTGTGGCCGACCAAACCTGATGAAATGCCCGGGCAAAATTCAGAGGAAAGGTTATGAGTCGCAGAGGCACGAAGGACCAACAGCAAGTAACATTAGTAGTGATAAGGACGTTAATTATAATTCTTGCTTTGTTAAAAGAAGTCGCCGCGCCGAGCCACAGCTGTCAGATGGATAGAGGCTGCCGCTGCCGCTGTTTCAGCACCTTTCTCGGCATCGAGCTACAATGAAGCCAATCAAGACAGGTATTCGTTCCCAAGGAAGGAGGACGCTCATCCAAGCCGGACAACCGACCCAGGCCAGCCAGGATGGCCCGGAGACCTCGTCGTCCATGAAAAGGAAGAGCTCCCGCTCACCTGGCAGTCGAGTCATTGGTCGGAATCAAGGAGGAATTCACAAAGGAGAGCGCGTTTCGTCGGCAAATTACTATCATCGTAAGCCCAGTAAAAATAATAATAAATCCACAGTCTTAAATGAACTCGTTACAGATGGACTTGGACTAATTAATCAGAGGGACGTGATTATTGAAGAGTGTCAGCCCGAGCAAATACCCGACGCCGACGCTTGTAGCTCAACTTCCACGTACGGCTTAAAGTTGGAGATTAGCGACATAGCCGCCGTTCATGACCGAACGAGGGACGAGACCGACCCGCCCCCGCCATTGGAGAGTCACGTGCAGGACGACGTGACCGCGGAAAATTCATCTACCCTCACGATATCACGACAGCAAGGACTGGAGTCCTTGTGTTTCACTCACCCTTTAGTAATCCCGAGGAGTAGTGGATACTGCAGGACAGCGTTTGTGTCAACAACCCCAGCCGGCTATCTCGCGGGGTGCCCTGCAGATTGTCCGCGCTCGGACAGCAACACCGCGTTGTCTGCTCAATCTCCTCGGTCGACAAACCTGTATAGGTCGCCGCTCTCAGACGTTGCGGCGCCCATCACAGCTCAGGCGTTTTACTTCCCATAAGATCCTGACAACTCGGAACCAGCAAGCAGCAAGGTCACTGAAGACATCGAACATCTGCTAATCAGTGACACTCGATGCAAAAAATTGATGGTATCCAGAAATGTACGGGTTCCCTCATATGAAGATGCCCTGGACTGATTAAATCTTTACTCAAATATTTCATGATTAGTTAAGCAAACTCTGCTAATTCTTGTAACTAAATTAAATTCTGATAATTAAATTATACTTCACATTACCTCCTCGTTTCCACTCTGTTTGTAAGTTAAAAATACACGACAACAATGCAAGGCAAAGTTCAAGTTGTAAGAAAGCATAGAATTTCTTTTATTCAGGCTTTTCCTAGAAAAGAGAGTTCTTAGTACTTAATTTCTTGAAAATATTTAAAAATGATCAGTAACTGGAGATAATGGAGGTCCGCAGACTCTTGAGAAAGAGTTGAAACACGACAGAGGAAACACTCTTTTAGCTCCGTGCTCTGTTGAGTAAATGGTAAGCCAGTAAATAGAAGAATCGGCGACCACTGGATTACGAGAAGTGATGAGTGGCCACGTTTTGCTTCAAGACGTGGAGAGAAAGATGGGAATTACAACATCATTAAGTAAGATTAAGTGAATAAGAAATTATTTAGACTAACAGTAGCATCTCATCTATTGTGAGCCTTTAAAAAATTTTTTTCAAAATTTTCATTAAGAATTTTTACTGTAATAAATCTAAGCCTTTTCCGTTGTTTCTTTATAATCAATTGAGTCATTATTTTTTTATTTTTTTTAAAAAACCGCTTGTATTTTTGCATTCATATAACTTCTGGCCTTGATAGAAAAATTTGTATGTATATAAAAATGTATGGAAAAAATCGACACCATGATTCAATGGTTGTACTATTCATGTAAAAACAATTATCATAAAACATAGTAAATAAAATTTAAATATATGGAGTAAAAAAGGCCAATTTTCTCAGTTCACTTGGTGTGAAAATTTTTAAAGCAATTGCGCTCCTGTACTTAACACAGAACTACTTTACATTTTTCACAGGCCAACTTTGTTTGACCTTTACAGCCTGTAAACTTGCATTGCTGAGATGTTTTTCGCAAGTACAGGGAAATGTGAAATTTGATCCATCTTACATCCTCTATAACTCTGTTTGGGAGTGCTTTATGCTTTTTACTAACTGGCAGCTCTTCATTAGATAGACGTCCCCTTTTTCTTTCAAAGGGAACATTTTATCTTCAGGAGACATTCGTCGATATTCCAACGGAAATGAAATAATATTAGTAAGAATCCAGGTTTCCGCAAACTTCTGCTGTCAAACATGTCCCAAAAGAAAAATTAATATTAATAATAGAAGGCGTAAATGTATGTTTGTATGGGCTGTTTGACTGAATTTAAAATTTTCCACAATATGCAACATTATTAGCACTTATATACAGAAGAAAAGGTAAAGAAAAAAATTCCGCTACCTGGATTCTTACAAGAGATTCCGTATTTCTAGCATGTCGCCTCTGATAATTTCATTAGCTTGAAGCATCGCTATAGTATTTCTACCATCCTTTTATACATATTATTTTACTAACACACGGAAAAAGTGTAATAATAAGGTTGCTATGAAATATTAGGTCATATTATTATGTCAAATATTATATCACAGCATATAAATTTCCTGTGAAAGTTTTATTGCCTTAGCTAAACAATCAACAAAAAATACACTATCAAAAATGCACAAGTAATCTGTAGAGGGGGGGGGGGGGCCTCGTTAATCTGGAACTTGAAAATAATCGATAAATTACTTTTAGATAGTTTTAAAAATATCAGTTAATGTTTTGTGTGAAACAAAACCCCAGATACTTTTATTTATCAATCTTTACCATGTTACAAATAAAATTAGATTTATTTCTATACAAATTGAATACACATACTTCCGGATAATAAAATTAAGAGAAAAATTTCACTGAGTAAAGAGTTAAAAATTTATATCAAACTGGCCCGCTCAGTACATTCCCCAAGTTCATTCTGTCAAACTGCTACATTTGTTCACAATGTATAAAAAACATACAAAAGTTTAACGTGGCCTATTCGCAAGAATTTATTATTACAGATTGAACAGTTATGTTCAAAATATTGTGAAAATCTTTAGAATTACTCTCAAATTTATTAAGAACTAGCAGATGTACCCAGCGTTGCCCGTGATAATTACACTTGTAGGTAAACAGAACAATCTCAAAAAATTAAATTATAACTCCCAATTAGTTAAATAATTACTCAGTCAATACAAAACAGACCAAAGAGACTATCCATTCTACAAAAAATACGAAAAAAAGGAATTCTAAGTGATATACCGGGACTTTATCTAAACTTTGCTTGACTTGCCTCAACACTGCGGAGCATCACCAGATACTTTAGACACAAGTTTTACTTTGCCCTTGACGTAAAAGCTCCTATAACATCTTGCTCTATTCGAAACTTCCGTTGTTCAGATGTTTCAAATGCTCGTATAGCGTTTTCTGTTTTAGTTGCCGAGATTCTCTGAAAAATACTCGTTCTTTCTCTTTCCTTTCCAGACACATACATTTTTGCCAGTCGTCTGAAACTTGGATAGGGTGCTCAAGGGAGACACGCGTGACTCCTTCGTCAATTGACGCTGAATTATTAATGTTCTGTCACTGCATCATCAATTTATGCTAATTTTTAATAATTTTTGAAACGATCGTTCAATCATCGCATTATCAGCACATTGAATATTCCAAAATATATACACTCCCACAGATTGTACTCAAAATGTGTTTTTATGAAATGTTTATATCTGATGTGCTACCAAATAAGCTAGGTGATAACCCAGGCGTGGCTCGGACTTTTTTTTTGAATTAAATTTTGAAATATCTTAAAAATAAACACATAAAAACGCTTAGAATTAATGGATGAACAAAAATTATTATTAAAAATTGAAAACAAAAATTTTAAAGGCTCACAATGGATGAACCTCTCCAAGGATAACGCTGCTAGTCTAAATAATTTCTCACTCACGTATTCTTACTTTAAATGTACACTTTATGTTTTTGCAAATCCATTCTTCTCTCGATGTCTTGAAGCTAAACTTGGCCAATCATCACTTTCTCGCCGATTCTTCTATTCATTTCCTTACCATTTGCTCAATACAGCATGGAGCTAAAGGAGTCCTTCCTCTGTCGTCTTTCCACTCTTTCTCAATAGTCTGCTAACTCTCCATTATCTCTAGTTACTGATTATTATTAAAGATTTTGAAGAAACTGTTAAGTACTAAGAACTCTGTTTTCTAAGAAAAGACTGGATAACAGGAATTCTATCCATTGTTACAAATTCGAACTTATCTATATTGTACAAACTTTGCCTTGCATTGTTGGTCATGAGATATATAATTGTTCATCCTTGCATAGTCTTGGTGCATTGCGTGTTGATACCATTTCTGATACCTATTGCAGAAACTTTTCCTTGCATTGTTGGTCATGAGATATATTTTGTTGATCCATACAGAGTGTTTGTGAATTGCGTGTTGATACCATTGTTGATACCTATTGTGCACAAACTTTGCGTTGCATTTTTGTTCATGAGATGTTTCTCACTAATATGCCTTGCCATAACCATGAATATCAAGTTTTTATCAATAATTAATATATTTTGAAATCTGAGGTGGACAGTGGCCTTACTCATGGTTTGAAGGTCATGTATGCAAAATTTCATCGAGATCGGAATAAAACTGTAGATTTGTATAAAAAACAAACAAACCCACGAACAAACAAATATCCAACAATGAAAATAAAGTTTATGCAATATAGGTAAACTAGCAGAGGACTAGGCGTTGCCCAGGATAATTACGCTTGTAGGTAAAGAGAACTTTTTGTTTAATAGGATAATGTCAGGTCTTTTGGGGGCTATATCATTGCTAAGAAATCTGATAATGACTTACCCTCATCCATGTTTTACAATAGTGCTATTGAGACCAATCCATTGGGCATTCTAATCTTTTCCAAGAATATTTTGCGAGTACTTTTGCAAATGCTAATTTAAATTCTTATTTAAAGCATATCACCTATGACATACATGTTGATCTGTCTAGTGTTCAAATAATACCAGCACAAATTGAAGAAAAACTTAAAACTGTAAAAACTAATAAAAGCCCTGGTCCTGATGGTATACATCCTCTGTTTATACGGTTCTGTGGATCTCGCCTCTGCCTCCCACTCCTAATCATCTTCAATAAGTCTCTGTCTTCTGGTGCCTTCCCGTCCATCTGAAAATCAAGCTTTGTTATCCCTATTTTTAAATCTGGTAATAAGAATGATATCACCAACTATCGATCTATGGTTATCTAATCAGTTTTCCACAAAATCATGGAATCCCTTGTACTGAAATGTATGCAGGAGCAATTTAGGAATATCATTATCTCCCAACAACATGGATTCAGTAAGGGTAGATCCACCATTACATATCTTATGACGTTTGAATAGTTTATCCTTGACAATATGGTGACACAGCTTCAGGTCGACGCAATTTACAAGGATGTAGCCGAAGCATTTGATCCGGTAGAACACGAAATATTATGTCACAAACTATAGGCACTTGGAATCACAGACTCGTTTCTGTCTTGGATTTCTAATTTTTTATCTTCCAGGCTTCTTTATGTTAGAGTGAAACATTCTATCTCTGAAGCAGTTAAAGTAACAAGTGGGATTCCCCAGGGATCCCACCTAGGTCCATTGCTCTTCTTACTATATATCAATGATGTCATATGTATCTGAAGGACGCGCATTTCCTTATGTTTGCCGATGAATTTGAGCTATACTGCTCAATCAAGAACCTCAATGACTGCCATCGTCTACAGAATTAACTTGTTTCACTTGTCTTGTGGTGCTCAGATAACAACATGAAGTTGAATATTGAAAGTGTAAGGTTGTCTCATTCTCCAGGAAGAAACATCCTGTGACCTTCACATACAACATTAAAAACAAACCCTTGCACTCTGTAGAACATATCAATGACCTTGGTGTCATCTTTGATTCCAGAATGTCCTTCGTGTATCACATTGATTCTATTCCTAAAAAAGCCAACAAAATGCTTGGCTTTATTAATAGACATACCAAATCCTTTACATCTATTTTGCCCTTAAAGACCCTATACTGCTCCCTAGTCCGTTCTAATTTTGAGTATGCATCCATTGTCTGGTCCCCACATCCAAAATCGTTTCTTGTATATCATTCATAGAAAATTGTGCCATTCTCCTACCTATCCTAACTATGACAAACTCCGTGACCTGACGGGGCTTGAAACCCTAAAACTCCGTAGAGTTCGTACTGATCTTTTGTTTGATTATGACTTATGTAACTCAAATCTTGACTGTCAGCCACTACTTGAATTAATTCACTTTCGAGTACCAGTTTACAGTACAAGATCAAATATGCTTTTCCATATTGAGAAGTCATCCTCATCCAGCAATTACATTCACAACGCTCCCATCAAACGGGCTTTACCTAGTGTTAATGACCTTCTTACTTCGTTCGACCTCTTCCACGACAAAAGGAACAAATTGAAGTGTATTAACATTGCATTAAAACTGATTATTTTTTTTTCGCTATTGGACTATAACTGAGTTCCTATTGCACAATAACTGAATTCTCTCATTTTTTCCCTATATGTTAATACCCTCTGGATATTTTTTATTTTATTTGTACTCATTATGTATCCAGTTCTTGAAAAAATTATTTTTATATGACAATTATATATTGTACCGTTCCACATGTTTTATGATTTTAGAGTACTGCCTTAATTTGTGTATTTTATCGAAATTTTATTTTCTTTGTCATTATTATCCATTGATTTTTACCTGTTGTGTTAATCATCTTTTGATATTTCATTGTACCTGTCAGATTTTACTTATTTCATCCTTTTTTATTTTATTGATAATTTCATTATTACTGTTTACATTGATGATGTAAAAGGGGTATTCCCGTATAATTTGAATAATTTGAATTTGAATTTGAATAAACTCAGAAAGCTAAATTAAACTTCCAAATTGGTTAAATAATAACTCAATCACTACAATATATAGCAAAGAGGCTATTGATTCTACAAAAAATCCGAAAGACAGGAATTTACCTCTTCATTGAAAAAATCCATTCTAGGTGGTATACCGGGACTTGAATTACCGAAAAATAATTTTGTAAAGGCTCACAATGGATGGACCTCTCCAAGGATGCCTTCTAGTCTAAATAATTTTTTACTCACGTAATCTTACTTTAGATGTACACTTGATGTTGTTGCAATTTCCTTTCTTCTTTCAATGTCTTGAAGCAAAAATTGGCCATTCATCACTTTGTGTTGTCCAGCAGTCGCCAATTCTTCTATTTACTTGCTTACTATTTGCTCAATACATCACGGAGCTAAAGGAGTGCTTCCTCTATCGTCTTTCACTCTTTCTCAATAGTCTGCTGACTCATTATCTCAGTTACTGATCATTTTTAAAGATTTTCAAGAAATTGTTAAGTACTAAGAATTCTCTTTTCTAAGAAAAGCCTGAATAACAGGAATTCTATGCATTGAATTCTATATTCCACAAATTTTGCCTTGCATTGTTGGTCATGAGACATATACTGTTGATCATTGCATAGTGTTGGTGCATTGCGTGTTGATACCATTGTTATTATTTATTGTTGCAAAAACTTTGTCTTGCATTTTTGATCATGATATGTTTTTCATTAATATGCCCTGCCATAACCATGAATGTCGAATTTATATCAATAATTATTTTTTTTCGAAATCCGAGGTAAACACCCAGCTAGCATGCTTACGTAATTCCAATGTAAATTCCAATACGTAATTCCAACGTTAGGTCCATGCGTTAGACTAACGCAGAAATGGTACGCTGTCTGATGGTTGGTTAACCGTTAGATCTGGGTTATTTTTAACATAATCCCAACATTAATATAACGTATTTCCAACAATTTTCTAAGATAATCCCAACATTAATATAACGTATTTCCAACAATTTTCTAACATGGCCCTGACATTAATATAACGTATTTTCATCAATTTTCTAACATAACCCCAACATTAATATAACGTATTTCTAACATAACCCCAACATTAATATATCATATAGAATTCTATAGAATATATTCCCAATGATTTCCTAACGTGATCCCAACATTAATATGAGAAACTGGAAAGGACTGTGGATAACGACATGACCAACTGACAACAACCTCTTGTCCACAAAAGAATTTTATTAAGCATATACGTATTTCGAACTCAATGCCGATACAAAGTTTAGTTGAATTACAGAGAATATATATAAGGGCCAGAGTGGCCATTATCCAATAAAAAGGTACATATGTAAATTACAAAATAAAAAAAAAGACGAATGGGGGAAAAACAGTCTCTTAACATCCGAAGCGCGGACCTAGTAGAGATACTTCCTCCTGGTCGCGAACAATCGTTACAATCGATACCGAATGCCGATTATTAAAATTACAATGAATAAAATCAAAGAAATTAAAAGATAAACGATGATACAAAATTAAGAAATATAGAAAATTAACTTGACTCTTTAAGCAATTTGATAAGTGTCGAATCTCCTATCGGGCCTGCGTCTCCGTTTAGTAATAGGTCGGGGTCCTTCTTAGAAATCTCCAACTAGTGTTTTTCCTAGGAAAAATTATTCGAACAAATGAATACTCGATTTTTTTAATCTGTCGATACTTTTTATTCGATAATTTTTAAGTAAATATCGAACAAAAATAAAAAAAAATTCGCTAATAGTTTTTTATTTTTTTGAACAAAATCATCAATTACACGAATTTTAAAGAGAACAAATTACAAAATCTAAATTTTAAAAACTATTGTTTACAAATTCCAGTATTTAACATCTAAGCTCTGTAAAAAATGCCAGAAATTCGATTCCTTGACGGTGAAATAATTCTTCCTGCTTGAGAAAATAAACATTCTGACAGAACAGAGGTTGAAATTAAGCTAATATATTTTTTTGCAATACTATAAACATTGGGATAGATGAATTCCAAAGCCTATGCCTAACCGTTCCTGGATGGTTGTCATATTTTCATCCCCCTCAAAGTAATTTGAAAATTTGATTACTCGATTTTTTATTCGAAAAAAAAATATCGGTTATTTAGTCTAATTTTTTTGCACGATTTATTCGATTAGTCGAATAAATCGATTTGTTTGGAAAAACCCTATCTCCAACGTCTCAGGTCGGGGTCCTTTTTAGCAGCATCTGTAGGAAAAAAAAATATACATATAATAATTTGAAACTATACACTAAAAATTACAAAAGCATGCAAAATAATAATAATAATTCAGAATGGCCAAAATTCAGTGTCCCAAAAGTATTGATCGTGGTGACGATGAATTAAATAAGCTATAAAAAATAACCTCATATTAAACGAACAGCTTCCATTATTATTAAATAAATAAACGTCGTTTTCTAATAATACGATCATTATTAATGACTCTGGACAAGTAATAATAGTCTTATAGGTATGTACAGTTTATCCTACTTGTTAAAATACAAGTAAAATTGTTATTTCTATTTGTACTCACGCAAACACAAGGTAATATGAATTTCAGATTGCATACCTTATATGATTATTCCGTAGGAATAAGAAAACAGCAATTTCTTAAAGAGAAATAAATATTGTTAATATGATGTGAAAATAGAATCCCACAAAATAAGTGTTAAAAAGTTACACCAAAATACAAATAATTATATTGAAACATATATAATAGTAAGTTATAACTTACTTTTTTTCTTGGAGAAACAAAAAAGCAGGAAGCGAGCGTAGATGTCAATCTTCAATAGTCGATCAGAGACGTTTGTAAAAGGCGCGCTTTCAGTCAAATTAGATCAGAGGCGCTTACTTTAACGGTCTCTGAATTAGATGCTGCATTGTTCTTCTGCGCATTTTTACTGAGCACATACGTCAATTAGTGAACATCCAATAATGGATCTCCATTTTATACGAGCCATGAGTGAAATTATATTACGATTTCCCAACGAGTACCAAACGTAGGAATTACTTAACATCTAACCGTTATCTAACCGAACACTTTAATAACAAGATCTGAACATTTCCATTCTCAGCTCTTACGGTTTACCAACCTAAATACCAGTTTGCAACGGAAATATAACATATGAGTGCTAGCTGGGCAGTGACCTTCCTCATGCTTTGAAGGTCATGTATGCGAAATTTTATCAAGATCGGAATAAACCTGTAGATTTGTATAAAAAATAAAAAAAACAAACCCACAAACCCACAAACAAACAACATCCTTCTTTATACATAGATAAAGACTAGTAGAGGTTCCCGGCATTGCCTGGGATAATTACACTTGTAGGAAAAGAGATTCTCAATAAATTAAATTATAACTCCCAATTGGTAAAGTAATAAACCATTAAGGAAAGACATAACCAAGTACCGAAAAGTTAAACTAAACCATTCGTTGAACTATACTTTTAAACTGCCCTATGTTAACATTGGAAGTTTCCAATGGACCATAATGAAACCATTAAACCACGTAACTTTGAAATAATTTCGACTACCAATAATATTACGTTATATTCCTACATGACACCTCATTCCAAGTCGTTTAATATATTATATGCCATATTTTAGAATTGAAAGTTCCAATGAGCAATAATGGTTCCACTAAACCAGGTTCCTTCAAACCAATTTGGACTATCATTAATTTTACGTTATATTCATTCATAGCACATCATTCTAAGTGCTTTGATATATTACTTGCCATATTTTCGAATTGAAAGTTCCAATGAGCCATAATGGTTTCACTAAACCAGGTTCCTTGAAACCAACTTCGAATATCATTAATTTTACGTTATATTGATTCATTACAACTCATTCCAAGTCGTTTGATATATTACATGCTATATTTTAGCACTGAAAATTTTTGACGGTGTCATAGGGGTACTATCAGAGCATGTGTCATTGTTTCGAATTCAACCATTTTCAAAATGGTTTATTCCCGGAGCTCTATTTATTAATTGGCGAAAATAGTAATTCATATCCGCTTCTATCTCGTCATTATGATTTGTTTGATATATTACTTAACAAATAATATCAAACAATTGCTAGGTGAGGTCGTAAAGGTACCATTTGTGCACGTGCTATTGAGCAAATTTAGATAATATGTGTGACTGGTTCATGCCATGTACCACAGTTATCGACTGACGAAAATAATAATGAATAACCGCATCTATCTTGTCATTACGGTTTGTTTGATATATTACTCAATATATCTTCCCATTGAAAATTGCTAGGCGGGAAAATAGAGGTACCATTTGTGCACGTGCCAATGAACCGATTTTCATAATATTTGTAACTGGTTCGTGGCATGAACCATATTCATCGACTGACGAAAGCAGATTTTGAAAATCTTTCATAGCCTCGGAGGAATTTGAGTTAGACAGACAGACGTACAGACAGACGGACAGACAGACACGTTTCCAAACACTTATAGCATAAAGCACCTTTCGGTACTTAATAACTCAATCAATACAACACAGAGCAAAGGGACTATCCGTTCTACGAAATAAACGAAAAACAGGAATTCTAGGTGATATATCGGGACTTTATCTAAACTCTTCTTGACTTGCCTCACCACTGCGAAGCATCAACAGATACTTTAGACTCAAGTTTTTCTTGCCCTTGACGTAGAAGCTCTTATACCCTCTTGCTCTGTTTCAAATGCCCATATAGTCTTTTCTGTTTTAGTTGCAGAGTTTCTTTGACCAATACTCTTTTGTTCTCTTTCCTTTTTAGACATAAATTTTTGCCAGTCGTCTGGATGTTTGATAGGGAGCTCCAGGGATACACGTGTGACTCCTTTTCCTCAACAATAGACACTGCGTTATTAATGTTCTGTCACAGCATCGTCACTTTATGCTAATTATCAATAATCCTTGGAATCAGCTTCTCAGTTTCCAAACCATACACATTCTCACAGAATATAGTCAAAATGTATTTTATGAAATGTCTGGATCTGATGTGCTACCGAATATGGTAGGTGATAACCCCGGCATGGCTAGGATTTTTTTGGATTAAATTTTGAATATCTGAAAAATAAAAACAGAAAACGCTTAGAATTAATATAGTAAAAATTCTTAATGAAAATTCGAAAAAAAAATTTTAAAGGCTCACAATAGATGGACCTCTCCAAGGATGCCACTGCTAGTCTAAATTTCTTACTCAGGTAATCTTACTTTGGATGTACACTTAATGTTGTTGCAATTCCCTTTCTTCTCTCGATGTCTTGAAGAAAAACTTGGCCATTCATCATGTTACGCCGTACTTCAAATTACGAACAAAATACATTGATATTCAAGCGAGGAGGCGACGGTAATTACGAAGTACGAAGTAACAGAATGGCGACCAAGGAGAACGAAGGGAAAGCGAAATGGAAAGAGAAGAAGAGGTGGAAGAGGTCATTCGTTATGAGCCGAGCTACTGTTAGGAGCGATGGAAGGGAGATGGAAAATTATCATGAGGCTGGATCGGAGAATACAAGCCTGAACATAGTCGAAAGCCGATGGAAATTTTCGTGAAGCCCGTTCCATGGACCATGGGTTAGCAACCATAGAAAGCGGTCGAACAGGAGATAGACGTCGGCAGAATTCTTTGTCAGTTTCCATCGAGGGAGAGCTTATATCCAGCGAGAAACATTATTAAACGACCTACAAATTGATGTAAGTGTCTAACCTTCTTGCATACTCGCACTAACAAGGTTTATTGGTCTCATACTAAAAATAACAAGCGTAAACCTTGCTGGGAGTTAGAGCTCAGACATGGGAAAGGAATTTTTCCACTTAGCCTGAATGGTTTCGTCTAAGATAAAAAAAAAGGACGCCTCACGCATCATTAACTCAGCCAAGATATTTGTATTTTTTTATTTTGCTTGGATTAAAATTAGACGTAGTAAAATACGACAAGGTGAATTCTATTGCCTATTTGGAGATGCATAGTGACTCTATTAATTTTTCCCTTCTGAGGAATTAACTGTCTGAACTAATGAGTTTTTTCACTTGGAATATTTGGAATAATGGAATGTAGCATTTAAAGCTTTTGCGCTTTGGAGTGTGTAATGTGTATTTTTGGATTTTGCTGAATGCGTCTGGACTCTTAATCCCATTAGAGGTATCCACATAGGTAACAACGAATTTGAGCGTACGTTTTTGAGTTGTTGTTATTAATTTTACCGTAAGCCAAATGATTGCTTATTTTGTCTTAGCGACCTGCTTTACCCACGAGTACAGATCAATGTTGCTCGTCATGTGTGAGCTACTCTAAATTGGAGTCGTTATTTAGTTTTGTGCATAAAGAAATTCTGCTATGGATAATGTCCTCGCCTCTTTGGTGTTAACTTTTCTTCAGGCCATGGCATCCAAGGTTCCTGGTTCGATCCCAGGTCGCAGAATTTTTCCTTCCATTTTTCGATAGAAAAATCTTTAGTGTTTGTACTGTTTTATTCTTTACCAGCGACGGGCCGGGACATCGGAAGTAAGTCGACGAAGTCCTGTAGCCATAGAGAAACGCTGGATGCTTCGTTTTAGAAGAGAACATCGTGGTCAAGCAATAAGTAGCATCAGTAGGGAGCGGTATGCCAAGTTTATTGAAGACATCGACGTAAGTAATTAAGTTAAGGCTAGACTGTACCATAGTTTCAAAAAAAAAAAGAAAAAGACCCATGTACGAGTCCACGAAATATGAGGCCACATAATTCTAAAAAGGTGATTTACCACGTTCAGGGATTACAATATTATGGAGGGCCCATCTCGAACCATTTATATAGGTTCAAGCAAATAATGAACGATTATAGTATTTCAGACCCTGTGTTAATTTATTCATATTTGTGCAGGACTTTACCATATGATGCTGTTCTCTACTTAAGCGATTGTGGAGACTTAGGTAATGAGGAAATGTATGACAGAATAAAGTGGTATTTTCAGGATAAAACTGAAAATAGTGAGAGTGGTATAGTTGAAAGTTGCAATTATGCCATATCATCTAAGAGGAAAAAAGAAGCGTAAGAATAAAGAAGAATTAAGCTTCGTTTCAAAAGGAGATGGGGCTAGGTGCAATAAAACATTTTCAATTAATGCGGTAACTAATGAAGCTAGTAGGAGTAGTGCCATAACTGAATTTCAGGCAGCCAACGATTTGGAAAATCGTTGTATCAATGAATTAAGCGAAATGAGCTTTAAATCA
This sequence comes from Rhysida immarginata, assembly GCA_023313115.1. Taxonomy (NCBI): domain Eukaryota; kingdom Metazoa; phylum Arthropoda; class Chilopoda; order Scolopendromorpha; family Scolopendridae; genus Rhysida; species Rhysida immarginata. The sequence goes on from JAHWFO010093546.1 coordinate 2,117,484, forward strand.
ACTGACATTGATAGCTTTAACAGTTCGTATACTGAAAAAGCAAATCAAATATCTTCTCTCAGTGATAGAGAAAAAATGGATTTCTACTGTATGCTTTCTCAACAATGATGAGGGAGTGTTTAGAAGCGACACAGCCTGATAATTTAAAAGAGGCAATGAAAATTACTGCGGCGATGTTGTGTTCCGAAAATGAACGCGATAATTTAGATTGGGCAGAGAAAAGTTATGTCAAAACCACTCCGGAGACATCAGCGGTAAATAGGATAAACTATATTTTTTCGCAGCAAAATAATAGCAACGTTAGTGATGTGGCAGCATAATCTTTTAATGACAAAGAGTATTATGAATTAGAGGAACAATATTCTGAAGAGATTATTAATGATCTGCCAAATATATCTGTAGTGTATAATTGCGAAAAGAAAAATAAAGGTAACAGGTCGGAAAAATTAGGACTTGACAAAGTTAGTGACCGTATAAGCGACATTGCGCACCTTCATATAATTACCGAGGAAGATGGTAATGGTGTTAAAGAGACACTTGCCTTTAATGATCTTTCAAAGAGCAAAAGCTCGAAATGGGAAAGTCGTTGTGAATTAGTAAAAGATCAAGAGTTAGTGCAAGCAACCGTTAAAGTGTATGAAGAGATGAAAAGTGTATTTAATAAGAATGAAAAGTAGGAATGTTGTATTTGCTAGAACGTGGAAATAATGTCCAAGTATGGCAATTAAACAGTCTACTGGAAATGTTGCAAAAGAAGTTAATCAACATAGGAGAATTCGACGATAGTTTAATAAATCTATGTCAATGTTACATAGAGAAAGGCACTACTATAGTAACCAAAACCGAGGAGATTCGAGCGCCATATGTAACTGATATTGCAGTTCCGTATAGGGAATCCTCAGCGGAATTGAAGGTTAGTAAAGAGCTGGCAAAGGCTCTTTCCCAAGGATTTGTGCCACTGCAAGGATTGGTAAATTACGATAAAATTAGCAGTCCTGTGGAAAATTTCATTATGTCGCAATTTATCCAGATATTACCAAGCCAAGAGTCGGAAGTAGACTATGGTGGTAGTAGGATTTTAAAAAGCGATCAAAAAGGAATAGTACACAAATCCCATGCCGTGTTGGGGAGCTTTACTGAGGAAAAGAAGCAATGGTTAAGTGTTATTGGGCCTAATTACAATGAAACGCAAAGTGAAGGAGAAGAAAAGTTTTGGTGTTATAGTCAAAATGGGAATCAGGAAAATGCCGATTATATAGAATGCCAGGTGTTAAATGATGCAGTCAAAGAAATGAAAGACAGGTTTCTTCGAATTGAAGAGTTAGTCAAGAATATTAAAAGAAATAATAACGGCTTAAATAAGAATATAATGGAAATGAATCATGGGAGTTTCCGTGAGTTAATAAAAGATGAAGTGGTAAAGCATATGAGATACATAGTGCTGGAAGTAAACAGGATAAACAAGCACGGCCGCCAAAGTTTAAAGAATCCGAGGCCGACTCAAAGCGTAAGAGGGTCAATAATTTAAATAAGTTCAAGAGCAATAGATCAAGGGCTAATTCTTTAGACAATACTAATGAAAAAAGGGAAGATTTAGGCAATACCCGTTGTAAGAGAATTGAAACAATGTACTTTTATAATTCAAAGTTTGGAAAGAGTCATAGTCGAAGAAATTGTCAGGCAATGAAACCTATGAAAGAAAGAAAATATAGGAGACGGATTATAAAGGAAGAAAAGAGCTCAATGATATACGGTTTATTTATTTATGACAAAAAAGAAAGAAGCTTGGAAATTGCAGTCTCATAAATGTATACATTCGCTACGTTCCCCCCAGGGGAGTGTGTTACGCCGTACTTCGAATTACAAACAAAATACATTGATATTGAAGCGAGGAGGCGACAGTAATTACGAAGTACGACGTAATAGAATGCCGACCAACGAGAACGAAGGGAAAGCGAAATGGAAAGAGAAGAAGAGGTGGAAGAGGTCAGTCGTTAGGAGCAATTTAAGGGAGATGGAAAATTTTCGTGAGGCTGGATCGGAGAACACAAACCTGACCATAGCTGATGCCCGTTCCATGGACCGTGGGATAGCAACCATAGAAAGCAGTCGAACAGGAGACAGACGTCGGCAGAATTCTCCGTTAGTTTCCGTCGAGAGAGAGCAAGCTTATATCCAGCGAGAAACATTATGTAACGGCCCACAAATTGATGTAAGTGTCTAACCTTCTTTCATATTCGCCCTAACAAGGATACAATTAGATTATTTGTCTCATATTAAAAATAACAAGCGTAAATCTTGCCGGGAGTTCAAGCTCAGACATGTGAAAGGAATTTTTCAACTTGGCCTGAATGGTTTCGTCCAAGATAAAAAAGGACGCCTCACGCATCATTAACTCAGCCAAGATATTTGTATTTATTTTCTTTTGCTTGGATTGAAATTAGACGTAGTAAACTACGACAAGGTGAATTCTATTGCCTATTTGGAGATGCATAGTGACTCTATTAATTTTCCCCTTCTGACAAATTAACCTGTCTGAACTTAAGAGCTTTTTCGCTCGAAATATTTGGAATAATGGAATGTAGCATTTAAAGCTTTTGAGTGTGTAATGTATATTTTTGTATTTTGCTGAATGTGTCCGGAATCTTAATCCCGTTAGAGGGATCCACATAGGTAACGACGATTTTGATCGTACGTTTTTGAGTTGTTGTTATTAGATTTACCGTAAGCCAAACGATTGCTTAAGTCACTGTCTACTTCAGATTTCGAAAAAATAATAATTATTGATAAAAAATCGATATTCATGGTTATGGCAAGGCATATTAGTGAAAAATATCTCATGCCCAAAAATGCAGGGCAAAGTTTGTGCAACAATACTTATCAACAATGGTATTAACACGTAATTCACAAACACTCTGCACGGACCAAAATTATATATCACATGACCAACAATGCAAGGAAAAGTTTGTGCAGCAATAGGTATCAACAACGGTGTCAGCACGCAATGCACCAACACTATGCAGGGATCAACAATATATATCTCATGACCAACAATGAAAGACAAAGTTTGTGCAATATAGATAAAGTTCAATTTGTAACAATGATAAGAATTCCTGTTATTCAGGCTCTTCTTAGAATTGAGAGTTCTTAGTACTTAACAATTTCTTGATAATCTTTACATATGATCAGTAATTGGAAATAAAGGAGAGTTAGCAGAACATTGAGAAAGATTGGAAGCGGTCCTTCAGCTCCGTGCTGTATTGAGCAAATGGTTAGCATGTCAATAGAAGAATCGGTTGCCTCTAGACTACACAAAGAGATGAATGGCTAAGTTTTGCTTCAAGACATCGAGAGAAGAGTGGAAATTGCAACAACATCAAGTGTACATCTAAATTAAGATTACGTGAGTAAGAAATAATTTAGAGTAGCAATGGCATTTTTGGCGAGGTCCATCTTTTGTGAGTCTTAAAAATTTTTTTTTCTTATTTTCATTAAGAATTTTCACTAATTCTAAGCGTTTTCATGAGTTTATTTTAGGGATATGGTAAAATTTAATCAAAAAAAAATAATACGAGCCACGCTGTGGTTATCAACTAGCTTATTTGCTAGCACATCATATCCCAACATTTCCTAAAAATACATTTTGAATATGATCTGTGGAAATGTGTATATTTTGGAAACTGAGATGCTGATAATGCGATGATTGAACGTTTGTTTCCAAGAATTATGAATAATGAGCATAAAATGATGATGCATTGACAATATTTTTAAGGCAGCGTTATTGATGAGGCAAAGGAGTCAGGCGTGTATCTCTTGAGCTCCCTATCAAACGTCAGACGACTGGCAAAAATTTATGTTTCTGGAAAGGAAATAGAAAGAATGAGTATTAGTCAGAGAAACTCTGATACTAAAACAGAAAAATGTATACGGGCATTTTAAACATCTGAGCAATGGGAGTTTCGAATAGAGCAAGAGGGAATAGAGCTTTTACGTCAAAAATTTGATGTAAAGTATGTGATGATGCTCCGCAGTGGTGAGGCGAGACAAGAAGAGTTTAGATAAAATCCCGATATATTATCTAGGATCCCTGTTTTTGGTATTTTTCGTAGAATGGATAGTCCCTTTGTTCTGTGTTGTTATGATTGATTTATTATTTAAACAATTGAGAGTTATAGTTTAATTTTTTGAGATTTTTCAGTTTACTTACAAGTCTAATTATCCCAGGCAACGCCGGGTACCTCTGCTAGTTATATATATAGAAGATATGTGTGATATGTATTTTATCGAAAGAAAAATATTGAAAACTGATCTACCTCTCGATTGTTGAAGCCAGCACGCACTTTAGAACAAAGGAATAATGGCGGCTACAATCAGCTAAGCAGGCTGCTGATAATTTTTAGAATGAAAGAAAGAACATGTATAAACCTTAAGAAAATGTGACACAACGCTAGCTCCAATATACATTAAATAAAAAATAGGTAACTGTGTTTTATATTTTTTCTACAATGTGACTTAAGGGGTTAAGATATTTCAAAATTTAATCAAAAAAACTAACAGTCAGAGCAACGCTAGGGTTATTACCTAGCTTATTTGATAGCACAGCAGGTCCAAACATTTCATAAAAATATATTTGGACTATATTATGTGTGAATGTAAATATTTTGGAAACTGAGATGCTGATGATGCGATGACTGAACGGTGGTTTCCTTGAATAATGAGCATAATATGATGGAATGACAGGACATAAATAAGGCAGCGTCTCTTGTGGAGGCAAAGGAGTGAGACGTGTCTTCCTTGAGCTCGCTATCAAATGTCCTAACGACTAGCAAAAATTTATGTGTATGGAAAGGAAAGAGAAAGAATGAGTACTGGACAGAGAAACTCTGCAGGTAAAACAGAAAAAGCTACACGGGCATTGGAAACATCTGAATAACGGGAGTTTCAATACAGCAATAGGGTATAAGAACTTCTACGTTAAAGGCAAGAAATGTTTGGTCTTAAATATCCAGCGATGTTCCTTGGTGGTGAAGATGGATATCATTTTAATCTGAGGCAAGTAAAAAAAAGAAGTTAAATCAAGTCCCGGTATATCACCTAGAATTCCTGTTTTTCGATTTTTGTTAGAAGAGATAGTCTCTTACAATGGATGTTGTATTGAATGAGTTATTACTTAACGAATTTGGAGTTATAATTTAACTTTCTGAGATTGTTCTGTTTAGCTACAAGTGTAATTATCCTTGGCAACGCCAGGCCCTCTGCTTGTAGTAAATATTTCAGAAAATCTTATTCCTCGTGTTTTACTAACACTACCAGAAGTCAAAAAATCATTTTTAGAATTTTTGTCTATCTGTCTGTATGTTTGTTTGTTACGTCATCACGATTAAACTACTGCACGAAATTTAATGCGGTTTCATAGTCGCAATGATTTACATGTAACCTAAAAAAAGGTGTTACTTAAAAAAAAACGGTTTTATCGTGATACGCCATCTAGTAGCCGAGCTCTAGACTAAACTCTCCTAAGCTGGTAGTTGAATAAAAGCTGACGGTCAAGGTATACTTTAGTTGGCAAAGAAAAATTAGGTAACAATGTATTAATCATTCAGCACCAAATACGTAGCATTAGCTGACAGTTTTGCTACATTGTGCAATCGTTAAACTATATTTTTAAGTTTGGGTTGTAACCAAACTCATGATATAGAGCGGGCAAAACATATTCTGGTAAACTTCAGTAAAAATGTGGATTACTATTTTATGGCAACTGCCTTCCCCAGTGCTAGCAGACAATACCTGTTTTTGATTGGTTGGTTTCAGTTTGCATGATATTTCTTCAGCCATCTTTGGCCCAGACATTTATACATTTACTAGCAGAGGACCCGGCGTTGTCCGGGATAATTATACTTCCAGTCGTATGGCCTGTCACTGCAGAGTCATTTTATGCTGATTAATAATGATTTGAAACAAACGTTCAATCATCGCGTTATCATTGTCTCAGCTTCCAAAATATTCGCATTCACACAGAATATAGTCAAAATGTATTCTTATAAAAATATTTGGATTTGATGTGCTACCAAATAAGCAAAGTGATAACTCTGAGGTGGTTCGGCATTTTTTTTTATTAACTTAAGAAATATCTTAAAAATAAACACGTGAAAACGCTTAGAAATAATACGAGTATAGTAAAATTCTTAATGAAAATTCCAAAAAAAATTTTAAGGCTCACAATGGATGGACCTCTCCAAGGATGCCACTGCTAATCTAAATAATTTCTTACTCACGTAATCTTACTTTAGATGTACATTTGTTGTTGCAATTCCCACTCTTCTCTCGATGTCTTAGAGCAAAACCTGGCCATTCATCACGTTTTGTAGTCTAGCAGTCGCCGATTCTTCTATTTACTTGCTTACCATTTGCTCAATACAGCACGGAGCTAAAGTAGTGCTACCTCTGTCGTCTTTCCACTCTTTCTCAGTAGACTGCTAACTCTCCATTATCTCCAGTTACTGATGATTTTTAAAGATTTTCAAGAAATCGTTAAGTACTAAGAACTCTCTTTTCTAAGAAATGCCTGAATAACAGGAATTCTATGCAGTGTTACAAATTGAAACTTATCTATATTGAAACCGACCAATTTTCCTCTAATTTTGATAATTAACTACAAAAATTCAAAAGACATTAGAATTAAAATTCGTTATAAGACGAAACATACTTACCTGATTAAGTCAAAGACGAGTTTGGGTGATTCTGATCTCTGGAACTCTATAACTAGATTACCCTGTAGACGGCCAGTTCGAAATTAGTCTTTGACAGCAAGCCAAGAAGCTGAAGCCTACAGACACCCCGTCGGAGTTGTCGCCACAGAAAATAAGTAATGTTTTTGTCTTTATTACTTTCAGGGGCCCTCTTTCAAATGAATAACCGTTTATTCCGCTGAGCTTACTAAAACAGTTTTAAGTAGAAATCAGAAAAGAAAAAAAAAGGACTAATTTCGAGAGGTTTAGTTGGGAACAGTAAACAATTATATGAGGAGAACTTATTTATTTATTTTATTTACTTATTTAATTAATGCACTCACAGGGAGTAAAAATAATTTACACAGTTAAAAAAGACTAAAAAAGGTTTAACTGTAAATGGCAGCAAGTGTCAGGCATACAACTCAAACCAAGCATACAAAAAAAACAATTAAAAAATTTAAAACAGTAAAAGACTAAATATCTAAGGTTGAACAAATATGATTTTAAATTACGTTTAAAATGTATACATGATGAATTAGAGTAGGATAATGTACGATGAGCAGCCGAACTACGTAAATTTAATTACGAACCTAAGACTCTTTGCGCTTGTTGCCTTTGTGACTCTTTCGCACCGTTCCAAGTGATGTATCTTCTTGCCATGAGTTTGGGACCGCGGGTGGGCACCCCTACTAACTCATTTCTAATTCTTTACCCTGTTTGAATGTAAAGATATTTTAGTTGCCCCCCCCCCCCCCCCACTACGCAGTCCGGTGTGTCAAAGCTTTATTAGCTGAATTAGACTAAGTGTTACGATTGAGAGAGTATTGCGCAGTGGAATGTTAATAATACTAATACAGACAACAGAGTATATCTTTTGGCAAAAATAATTTATTAAAATAAATGGACATAATAATAAATACATCAGTAAATGACTGAAATTGGCTACATTCTTGCTTATAGCTTGCACCTTGCCCGAACGGAATGAAAACTCCGTTTTACAATTCAGTAATATAAATGTCAGTTGTACAGAAATGAGGGCAACTTGTCGAGCAAAAAGAACGTTGGCAATGACAAGCGCAATAATAAAAGAACATTGGCCCATCTAAGGAAAGAACATCAGATTTAGAAACATTTATAAGAAACAGGCTTATTCAATACGCTCGCCCCCTCTTAGGCTTTCACTACCTTGTGAATAGAGCGAGCGATAACGGCGTCTTATGCCTGGCTAATTTGCAGCCGCAACGGAAATAAATATCCCCAAAATACAAATGCGACAAGTCGCGAAATGAATCCCATAAGGGGGTTTGGAAAAACTGTATGCTACTACCCAGATGAGAAGACTGGGCAGTTGAAGCTACAGCGGATGTAGCAGCCGACTAAATGTAAAAAGAAACTCAGGTTGCTGGAATCCTGGTCGGTTTCTTTTATTAATTGCTAGGCTCTACCTCCGCTGCACCGTCCTCAAACGGCTACGCTTTACGTTTAGTTATGGGCTTGAAGCCGCTGATATCTGGAAAGATAAATAGAATACAAGCAATTAGCTGCCCCAAACGCGCTAATAAGCATAACGATATGCCTAGACAAACGGGCGCGGTGCTTAAATGGGTTGCTAGAGCAGTAACTTTTATGCTTACCATTTAATTCGAAGCTTCTCTCGCTAACTTCGGGCCTAGCTTTTAAGTAACGCACCCGTGCGGGAATTATTATGGAGCTCAGAGGAGAGAACTGGTATTTACGATTGAGCTTATAAATTTAGGGACGGAAAATCCACCCACCTTATGTAGGGCTCGAAAATCCATGCAACCAAAACGCTTCTTGACTCCAGGAAGTGATCCATACACTGGGCCCCGCTGGTATCTCACTGGTATCCAAGGGATATATCTGCTGCAGTGCTGTGGCGTCCAAATCAGCTACGACGACCAATGTCCTAGTAGCGTGGGAGAGGGTAGGACCTGCGATGAGGCGGAGGGCGGCGAGTTCGACAACGGGCGGATGAACGGACGTTCCTGTTATCGATGTCTCGTCGCTCGAATGCACAGCTGGCTCGTTGTCTTCCACGTAGGTTGCCTCGGTCAGCCTTGCTTCGGGGGCTGTAACTGCTGAGTTCATGGATTAAGAGAAAACACTTAATGAATGTACGTAAACAGCCGCACAAGCTTCAGGCTGCGAACTTGTTCGCTCTTGAGAAAGCCCTTCACCGGGCGTTTCGGTTAGCGAGGGCGAACACGAAGGCCGTTTTCCACCATCGGTAGGAGAACTGAGAGGCATACTCGAACGCTCTCATCGTTTCGCACGGGAGCGATTTTCCTGTGTCCTTTCTACTCTGTTACCAAGCCTCTCTCCTCGATTTAGCTTTTCCCGCTCATCGCCTGCCCGCTCGCGCACCTTTTTGCGCGGCGTTTGCTTTTTTCGCTTAGAACGCTTGCGCTCCGGATTTTCTTCAGCAAAGCCATTTAGGTTATGAATGCTGACAACAGTTCCCAACGTGCCTTACGCCGAAACTTACCTCGAATAATGATCTTTGTAACGGAGGCCTTGTTTCTAGGCCATGAATAATTGAAAGTTTATGATTAAGAAACTGAAACGACTAAGTGAAACACTAAAACGAAATATTTGAAAGAACGCCTTGTTAGGAAAATCAAGATACATCCGTAACAGAACTGATAGAATGTCCTGTGTGAATGGTCCTAGTTAGTTTCAAACCTGCCCCGCTATTTAACTTTACCGATTAGAAGACCAACTGACAACAACCTCTTGTCCACAAAACTTTACCGATTAGAAGTTCATCTCAAAACCTGTTTGACTGGTAAAAACTTAGACCAAAACAAGGGAAAAAGTAAATAGAGAGACTTAAATACGAATTTATAAACAACAGTTACAAAGAAAAGAAATGAAATAAGAAAAGGAAAAGAATTAGAGCTTACCTGAGGACTTTATTTTTTATTCCGTTATTTTTTTAAATTTTTATTTGAATTGGTCCTAAATTTAGTGTGAGTGGTTTAATTTCTCTAATTAACCATTGATAGTCATTAAACTCCGCTCTTCCCTAGTTAAGGAGGGTACAACCAACGAAGTGTTTCGTTATATTGATACTTTTGTCGATGATCACGAAGTGGGAGGGATTACAGTGAATAATCTGACTTTAGTTTGCCCCGGTGATTGATGACCGTCGAATCTGTAACGAATGGCCTCCGACTGGACCGGTACAATGTACAGGCAAGGTGGTAATATGACCTACTGCTAATAAATTGCCCCCCTAGTCTAATTACTCAACAATTAATGCTATACAGTAAATTGACAGAATATACAATAAAGCAATAGCAAGTTGCAAAATTTAAGAAATCGCTTCCCGTTGATCTCTCTGCCAGTAAACCAGTGCTCTCAACACACAATATGTATGAAAGGTTGCAATTATCAAATGTTTTTTATTTTAATCATTATAGAAATGCGCAAAAGAGACTTTAGGTGTAATATACACGGTGGATACAAAAATGAGCCCCTCCCTTTTCTTATTTTCGTAACCGAAGCAGATATGTCAATTTTGATGAATCGAATGAATAGGAAGTTGCCCGGTGACCGATCCATGCTGCACTTTCCGTCATCCCAACTATGGAAATTAGGACAGACTCAAATCATATCTTAAACACCGTAACAGACACACTAAAAATTCCAATTGAAGACCTGTTTGAAAACGAAAAATTTTTCTGAAATCCAATGAACAGATCACCAACAATCACAATTATTTGTAATTTACAAACAGCTGCAGTGCATAAATAATTTTACCCGAAAGTTAGTCATAAATGCGCTCAATGTGACGACCATTGACACGTTAACCCAATTAGGCACGGAACTTAACTGCACACAACTTGACATTTGTTAATTTCTTGATTTGCATGTTGAACATTCAAATGTCTTCGTGAAGTGCTGGTGATCTAATATGGAGGTATCTAATAAATTCAGCATGTGATTGCTGGTGATCCATTTATTGGATTGTGGAAATTTTTTTGGTTTTGTTTAGAATTCTATGCTGAAAAAGACTTCAATTGGAATTTTTTGTGTATTTGTTACTATTTTTATGATAGGATTTGAATGTTTCCTAATATGCATATTTGGGTTGATGAAAAGTGCACCATGGGATAGGCCATCCAAAATTTACTGCATCGATTATGAAAATAAAAGGGGGGCTCATTTTTGTATCCTCCTTGTATAATAAATAATGATGCATTTTTGACATGTTTAAAGCAAGCTCACATCAGCTTTTTTCCTTAGACCCTATTATTTTTGTTGTCCAACCCAGTGATCTCATCTAATATGGCCCAGCGGTATGTACCCAGAGCTTGTATTTTGCAACCAGCTTTCTTTTTTCGTAATTTTATTTCAGATGTACAGTCGGGTGCAAAAAGGTTTTTACCTGCTCCGTAGGGGCTGAGATTTTTGGATGCTGATCGGTTGCAAAATCAGGTACTTGTACTGACAGTCAAGGCAGATTAGAATGGACCTGTCCCTTCTGAATGAAAATAGGGTAGCAGGTATATGCTTGGGATGTGCTCGTCGCCAGCTCCCTCCTGACAATAATAAGCGATATCTTTAAAGTCTCTGCCTACTGCCTCGAATGGATAGACATTTTCGTTCGATAGACTGTTCGAATCCGATATGGATAGACATTTTTTTGTTCCTTATCACGTTTTTGATTACGTTTAAGTTTTAAACAGTGTATGTAAAGAACACCATAAACAGAATAAAGTTTTTTCATCCAAGTGTGCAATTTGATCTGTTTATTTGAGGGTTTAAAAAACTTTTCATGTTAATTGTCATGTTATGCTTTATTCTATATTTTGGTTTTTAATAAAATATACACTAATTCATATCACCGTTACTTTTACAAAAATCCTCTTTTGTTCAAATCATTTAATTATCTCTACTATTAAATATATAATCCTATCTATTAAAACGCAAAGCATTTTTTGTAAGAGCAAAATTGGCACTTCTGCGCATGCACATCTGAAGCCAACAAAGAAAGTTACGACAATCCATCAGAAGCCAGGGATTGTTGTAATGAGACAATATTCAATCATTGTTTTGAATTAAATAAAATGAAGATTTGCAAAAAGAAAATCTTTGATCATTTTATGACGTTTCCTTGTGACTACTGAAAAACTCTGAAAATGTTATATAGTTAGAAAGAGCTTTAAAAACTGATCATTTTATCCGCTGACACTTTATGTCTCAGTTTAATACTTTCAGATAAATTTAGTTTAAAGCTATTTTGACTTTATATATTAATTCATTTCTTATTCTTTGAGCATAATCAGATATTTAAGCTCTGATTATTCTATTTTTTGTGCATAATGATTATTCTATTTGTTGCTCTGACAATTTTTTATTTTATTATTTTTTAATTAAAGAGATGGGGATCAATAATAAGATGAAGTGTTCTCCGTCAAATTTTGACGGGATCCATCTAGTTAAATAATAAATTAAAAAAAAAATCGGATGGTTTTGGCATAATTGTCGTTGATTACTTTATATACACACAAAAAATGAGACCGTAACCTTTCGATCAGTCAAAAGAAAATAGCTTCCACTTACACCCAGGGAATAGAGAGAACGGCACTCCCTATTCCCTGCTTACACCTGTAAATGACTTCCGTATCACATCAAAAGGAGCGCTGCATCAGCTTGATCACGCATATAATTATATCGATACTGTGCACCATTTATGTTACACTATTAACCAAATAGATTAGCGTATTATTAATAAAACAAAAATTCTCATGAGAACAGCCAAAATAATCTATTTGTCAACATAGTTGAGCACGTGACGTAAAACTTGCCTACCGCTGATGCTAAGCAAAAACCTAATGGAATCGTTCCATAGTAAGCGTGCTCGCTAGATATCTAGTACAGAGGGTAGATTATCGTGAAGCGATAATCTGCGGCACCTACTCCTACGAGGGAGTTTTGCGCCATCCCAGTAAATAACGACTGCTACGAGATGACAGTAGCAGCCGGGACCGATGGCTTAACGTGCCCTCCGAAGCACGGGGGGTTTCATGATGGAAAAGCGGACAAACAAACCAGTGGTTGTCACCAACTGCTGGGAAACCAGTTATGGTCACTTGGCAAATGGGTCAGACTAAAGTCCTCCAACAGTCGTGCCCCAAATAGCTGTCCCACCAGCAGTGGCCCTCAAGCCCTGGCCATCACCTAGCCAGCAGCTGGCCGCACCTGAAGTTGCTGAACTCCATCGATTAGCAAGCCAACCAACGAGACAACCAGGCCACGGCCACCCCCCTGCTCGCTAGATAACTGGAAAAAGTAATCTCATCGGATTGAAGTATTGTAAGGAAGACGACAATTTTGACTTACGTAAAAACCTTTATGCACCCGACTGTTTGTATATATTACTCCAGAAAAAACTTATCTAAGTAACAGTAGATATTTTTAATTATTAATGTCAATATTTGGACAATTGAAAATTGATTTTATATATTCTTATTGATTTTTTGTGTTAAACATATGTATTTTTCCTTATATTTAAAATGGCCAACATGAGGCCATAAAGACCTATACATAACCTCATCTGATCTCTTTGGACTAACGACAAAACACATATGATAATTCAAATATTTTGAACATTTAATTTTTTTACATAAATGGTAATTCATGCTAATAAAATAACACACCCTTTACAATATAGTACTTGAATATGGGATAGTTAATAACTTTTTATTACTAACAACAAATTGAGAGGGAGCACATTATTAGCCTTTCCTGTATACAGGGTGATTCAGAAAGATAGGTCAAGAATGAAATACCATGTACAGTTTGCAGCGGGGAACAATATTTTTCCTAAAAACATGGGTCCGGAATGCATCCTTAAACAGATAATGCAACTTGTACGAGGTAGGAATGGATGTTGTTACCCGGACGGCACTGGTAGGGTCCATGTAAATAAGGATCTAAACATGTAAATTGTTCGTGGTTTCTTCTTTAAAAGAGAGGAAACGAAACATGTAACTCCATTGTTGTACAATGGATCGCTTGACTAATGCGAAGCTGGTGGACATGCATCTCGTCTACGGCGAGGCACAGGCCGTAGCATTACTTAGGTGGAAAGGATATACCAACAGCGTGTGGAGAGAGTCAGTGATTATCCGGACATCTTCACCAGAGTTCGCGAGAATCTCGTCCGCAGACTAAACACCTGAATCGAGGCTCAGAGTTGTCAATTTGAACACCTACTGTAATGTCATTCTTACCTCGTACAAGTTGCATTATCTCTGTAAGGATGCAATTCCGGACCCATGTTTATAGGAAAAATTTTGTTCCCCCCGCTACAAACTATATGGTATTTCATTCTAGACCCACCTTTCTGAATCACCCTGTACAGGGCAGTGAATGTTGAAAGCACTTTTAAAACAAGTGCCAAGCCAATGGATCTAATGTTCAATGAGATGACCTTCATCACTGTACACATGATATGATCGGCCAACCCGACTTGATGAAGGAGAGCGCAAAAATTGTGTGCGTGTGCGAGCGAGAACGTTAAAAAGATATGCTAGCATTTTGCTACTTTTGTGCCTACAAGATGTAGTCTTCTTTGCCTTACTGCGATGACGACGACTGTGCTTCCTTCGAGGGCTCCTGGTCTTGATGTTCAATCTCACTGTTTTGGTGCTTAGGGGAATTTTTCTCGTTGGTTGCTGGTGCGATCAAAACCTTGGAAGAAAATGAGCAAGTTACACTCCATGACAGGTGTGTGGTGATTCCAGAGGCAGTGGTGGGAAATTCTCCTTGAAGATGATCAGATCTTAGGCAGAGCTGATTGGCGGCAGTAAAATGTTATCCACAACTACAGAGGTATAGTTCATCCAACAAGAGAAAAACAGGGTGTGTCACAGGAAGTTTCAGATTAGCCAATCAGAGAAAGGGGGCCTCATGCGCTTAATCACTTCTGTCTCATGTCTCATTGAAGAAGTGATTTATAATATTACAGCAGAAGCCTTAATATTGTTCAATTGCTTTGCTTTAATTATAATTAAAATATTGTACAATTCATAAAATTGTATTTTAACTCAATTTTATGTATATCGTTGTTCGAGATTCCCCGGGGCCTTTTCTTTCCAGGAGTCGAAAAGCGAGGAGAGGGGGTGGTAGCTTCTCATGAAGACGCTTTGTTTCCTTCTTGAACAATTGTTCGAACGCAAGAAAAAGAAACTTGCGTTGCCTTGGAAGTTTCTTCTGTTAAAGCAGATGAGCTTTTAAAACACTATTTTCCGTTAAAGTAGCAAAATACGTTCCACACAAATCTCCCTAGCCTGGCTGTGAATAGCCTGGCTCTTTTTCCTTGTTTGGCTGAAGATTTGTTGCACGGGCGTCGCCATTACAAATTGACTTGTTTAGCCGCTGAAGGAGAGATCCCACAAAGCATTGCGGATGAGTGAGTAGTCGATATCAGACCGGAAACAAACCCTGTTTTTCTCTTGTTGCAGATGTACAGGGCTTCGAATTCAATGGCGTTGGCGACAGAGTTGCCAGTGGCAGATCAGGAGCAGTCTCTGGGAAGAGGTGGTATTTGCTAACAATGTGTCAGCAAGTGTCACACTTCTTCAACAGTGAAGAACAAACTCTCTTGACGTGCTCAGACTTGTAGCTATATCAGCAGCACTATTTTATCCTCCTAAGAAAGGAAGATTCAGTTATAATGCATGTCTGGGATGTCTCTCTCCAGATGCATAAAATTCATCGGTTTTAAATTACCTTTTTTTTTCTTATTTCTTTCTTTAAATATATTTTAAAAAATTATTCGCAATACACTTTTAAGTATTATGATTACAATATTCGTGCGGCAAATTATCGCATATTCCAAATGTAAGGTTTTTTCATTTAATGCAATGTAGATATAACAAGAACTTTTTTAAAAAAATGAACCGACTTCACGGGCCGAACAGAAAACCTCCTATTTTGAAGTCGGTAATAACGCATAAATACAACACAACATGGTCAATCGCATGACCACTAAATAAGAAAATGTTTAATTTTTTCCTTCAAAATAAAAACATTTTCTGCCAGGATTTTTTAGTTTACAGGCATATTAAAATATATTTGTAAGCTGTTAGTGAATGTAAGCCAAAGAAATAGCTTTTCGAACTTCGGCCGAAACTAAGTCTTAACTAAGTCGCTAAAAGTCCGCAACTATTAATACGTCGATAGTCGGCAAATATCAGATTGCCCTTTTTATATCCTGGATCCGTCATAGTAATTTTTCTGTTAAGTAAAAAAAAAAAAGTTCGACGATATGAAATGTGAATCCGATTGAATGTGATTCTCAAGTCGAGGAAAACCAATCACAAATTTGGAATAATAAATCGTTTACAAATAGGGAGTGGATGTCGCGTTTTTAAAATCAAATTTAATAAATATTTCGCGTTTTATTTAGCGTGTTTGGCCACGTTTTTCATGTTTAGCATGTCCAACTCTATAAAAAACAATTGTTACTTTTTTAAAAAACATCCATGCATAGTCCCTATTGTTGGGTGGCAATTATCTGGGTGGCAGTTGTCCGGGGGGCAGTCGTCCGGGTGGCAGTTGTCCTGGAACCCATTTTCGGACCCATGTTATAGGAAAAAAAATTTCCCCGCTACAAACTGTTCATGGTATTTCATTCTTGTCCTGCCTTTCTGAATCACCCCTTATATACAATGCCAAGATATGGCGCTAATGTCATTGAATTAGTAACCTTTACGATTTAATATTTAGTTGCAAGATCGCACCATAACCCAATCCTCCACTTTAGGATGAAATTGCAAATCATGCTTAGTATATTTTTCTTATACCTGGCGTTGGCTTTCGACACCCTTGCTGCTGCTTACTGATAAACTCGCTTCAATCTATTAATTAGCTGGGGGAGGTTGGAATTGCCTCGATGATATTTATTTAGAGTGGGAGGAATACTCGCCTCTCGTCTGAGATCCAAATAGAACGGTCTATATCCTGTGGATTCTGACACTTCTGAGTTTATCGCAATCTCCGTAGTCTTAAGGTATTCGTCCCAATCAGTTTTAGTATCGTTAAGGTAATTTCTAAAAATTGGGATTACGGTGTGATTGGTTCGTTCAGACTACCCATCTGTCTGTGGATGGTAGGCACTGCTGAACTTCAACGACCAACCCAATGTTGTAAAAATTGATTTCCACATTTGCGACATGAATCTTACATCTTTATCAGAGATAATCACTTGTGGGAAGCTGTGCACTTTATATATATATTGTCTACAAGTGGCTTAGCGGTGTCTGCGGCCATTATCGATGAAGTACATGGTAACAATCTTACTCTTTTTGAGCACTTATCAGTAACTGTCAATAAGGCGTCGTGGCCTTTTGCAGTCTTGGTCAAAGATGGGATAAAATCCAGCGATATAATATGCCAGTGCTCAGGTGGAAATTCGAAGGCTTACAAATCTCCATAAGGCAAACTACGAGGTACTTTATTACGCTGGCACTTATCATAAGTATTTAAGAAGATAACAACGCCTTTGTTTAATTAGGACCATTGATGTAATTTAGAGAATTTATTAATTGTCTTATTTATGCCCAAGTGTCCGGATGACGGAACGTTTATCGATTGGTGATTTCCGTCAACCTAGGAACTAGCATTTTTACTCCTTTATCTATTTTTAAACAACATACGATCTTCAACAAAATAGGGAGGACGAGGCTTCTCTAACAGCTGCTTAGTAAACATAACTCACTGATATCCTTCTTGTACTTGTTTAACAACTCAATCATTAGTAATTCAGTTATTACTACTTTGTATAATATTAAGTTCTTGAGCTTTGATCTCCTGATTAATGCTGTCATCTTTCTCACTTATGCACTAGGGATTATTATTAACATATGTATCACCCAAATATATTTCTGCTTTATTTATGAATTCCTTTAATTCCGATGCTTGGATTTCTTCTACTTCCTCATGTCGGTCCTCTACAGCTTTCCTATAAAGCTCTATTTTATCTTGCTCCCTTGCTGTCGTGAGTTGATTCTCTAACAAAATAAAGCACTGATTAAATTGATTTAAATTATCGGAGAGTTTAGTTTTTGACAAACCCTTAATATACTGCCGCTCCTTTTTCTGCTCTTCCGATGACTTTTTTTTGCCCTAAATGTATCCCTTGCTTCACCAACCAAAGGTTTAGAACAACTCCTCGATCGTAATGGACAACAGATTACGATGAACGATGAAATCGAGCGCAATAGCTCGCTCCCTCCTCAAAGCACAACTTACTGGACCAGTGTGCTGGGCCAGAGTCAAAGTCATCACTCACTGGCTGCTACCTTAACTGCATCCATTAGTTCTGTCACGTGGCAGTGGAAACGAGGTTGAGAAAGACAGAACTAAGGGAAAAAACCTTGTGAAATAACTTATTCAGTGAAATATTAAACTAAATACACACTTTGATTTGAAGGCAATAGAATCAAACATGAATACACTAGAGAAGTCAAGGCACTGGCTAGGACAAGCTTGAATAATACCTGTTATTACGCTGTTGTATCAGCACTAATAATAATAGAATTGGCAATGACGTAATATCTTAGTTTGCCTTAATACCAAACTCGATGATCCACTAACTTTGTTACACCATTAATTTTGTAGAAATTCACATGTAAAAAATGCAAGTAATAATTGATCATGCATTATCAAAATCACTAATCAGACTTTCACTGATACAAGAAGATACACTTCATATTATAAGGCATGTTCAAATGAAAGTGATTCAAAGAGCACTCACACGGATTAAATGAAAGTATTAATATTTACCTTTGTTTCTATGAAAGAAGAATATCTTATAGTCACTATTATGGACGCGCAGTCCTAAAAAAAAATCTCCATCAGCCGCAATACAGGACTCCCACTGGGTCACCAATCAGCTAATACCGTCCGCAAAAAAGTCTGTTTTCTGCTGCTCTCTGAAATATGCTCGAACAGCTTTCTTAACCTCCTCATCATTGGTGAATTGTCGACCTTTCACTGCCTTCTTTAAAAGATTAAACACATGAAAATCACATGTTGAGAGGTCTACGTTATAAGGAGGGTTTGGCAGAACTTGCCACCGCAATTAGCATTGTCCTGGAGGAGGATCACTCATCGCTGAGCTTATCAGGGCGCTAGTTTTTCACAGCTTGATTCCAGTTCTGCAGTGTCTTAGTATATGCGATAGCATTAATACGGGTTTTGGGTTCCATAAATTCCAAAAGCAGAGGACCATCGGAATCAAACAAACACGTAATCATAATCTTCCTGGCCAAACCTTGCGACTTGAATTTTTTGGGACTGCATTGTGAATACCTTCCCGGAGGGTTCTCAATAATCTCACCAGGTCTCATCTACCGCGATAATCTTCTTCAAAAATGCTTCCCTCTCATGACTGTAACGTTCCAGATGATCCAAACAACAGCTGAAAAGCAGCCCTTTGTGCTCTTCCGTGAGTATTCGGGGTATCCACTGACAGCAAATCTTGACATCTCCCAGGCTTTTCACAACAGCATATGGGGAATCAATACTGACGTTGTGATCCTTCGCAAATGACCGTATGCTAATCCGCCTGTCCTCACAAACTGACTTATCCATATCAGTCTTCAACTGATCGAAAATGACCACGTTTGCTTGGCCCGGACGTGGCTTATCAGTCGTTTTCACATGACCATATGGAACATTTTGGCCCAACACACAACGGTTGCTTTCAGGACACATGCTTCTCCATAAACATTCAACATCCGAGCATGAATGTCAAATGGTGTATTGTCCTCATTGGACGGAAATTTAATAAGAGGGTCCATTGTAACACAAACAAAATACGAGAATAAGCCTAACATAACTTCCCACAGCAGTGCTTATCAGAACAAGCAGACGATACGTCAACAGTCACCTGTTTGCCTCGAGTTTGCGCACATACGTGCTTGCGCCCTACAGCCCGAATCACTTTCATTTGATCATGTCTTATATTATGATTGGGCACTGTAAGCAATAGCTTAGCTATGTACAAAAAATTTATAAAGGCTGTAAGCACTAGTCTAAACCACTAATGTGATCTTCCATTGAAATTAATATTTGCTAATTTCACAGTTGTAATAGAGTACACTTCACTACCATCGCTAACCCTGAAGAGAATGCAGAGCATTGCCCTGAAGGAGGACGCAAAGTAGTTGCGTTACAACATTAATTAAATCACACAAATTTGACACGCCACTCTATAGCTGAATAAATTATATAATTAGATAAAAACAAAGACTAATGTGGATAAATACAATGCAAAACTTAATACTTAAATTAAACTCTTTAACCACAACAATGAGAGATTGAAAATATACAATCTGATTCTGGAAGTACTTTCGAAGGCAATTGCCTCCATCACTCAGCAGTAGTGCCCTGCGATACATCGAAAAAGAATCGAGGATCGTTACATTGTTAGAGAATCGATTTCAAAAAAAAAAAGAGGAAACACCACAAATTTCGCCAAACATCTAAGTCATGTGCACGGAATCGAAGTAAATTCGAAGAGGAAAAGGAAGATTTCCGAAGTAGAAGAGGAAAACCGAAGTCTTGCTTCAACTACTGGGCCGTTTAGCATCGTGCACGCATCATGTTCCAATCCTAAAGGTAAATTGCTTTTCAGTTCTTATTCATTATGTTAATTATAACAATGTTTAGACCAATACATTGTTAATTAGAACAATGTTTGTACATGCTTGACTTTTGTTACCTAATCTAAAAAGGATGGCAATATGAGTACCAGCTTACGTTTAGTTACAGATTTTCAACTCTATTTGAAATCATGTGTTTTGGCAATGGATGTCAATCCTTTACACTATTGGAAGGGAATGCGAGAGCATAGCCTATTACTCGTTCAGTTGGCTTTGAAGTATCTGACATCTCCAACAACTTCAGTGCCAGCTGAATGGTTACTTTCTAAAGCTGCATTTGTGCTAAACAAACGCAGATCATGTTTAGACCCCAAAAATTTAGAAAAGTTGCTTATTCTACCATTTGATGATTTGATCAATTTGAAATCAACATTTACTTGTTCAGTTTATGTATTTCTATTTGTACAGCGTGGTACAATTAAAAGTAGCCTGTATTTTAGTATTTGGATTTTAGGTAACACATGACATTGCTGTCAGAGTAACATACAACAATATTATTGTTTTTCGCGAAACAAAGAGGAATCGATTCTTTACGATTCTTTTGATAAAATGTATCGATTATTTACCCATCGCAGGGCACTACTCAGCAGCCCAGGAGCACCTCAAGACTACTGAGAGAATTGCCTGTGTTGAAAACGCCGAGTATTTGTAGGGAACTACGACCAATCATTATAAAAAACAATTGACATGAAAAGAATCAATTTCGCTGTTTGGCCATTTGGGCCACTCATTGAATTAAGGGGGAAATCACTAATCAGACCCATAACTAAATTAAGTAACAAATTTTTATCCGTTCTTTGGAGAGCAATTCTTTCAAAAACATCCAGAATTTGTTTCCTATTTATTTATTTACAGGGTCGGGACACATTAAAAATACCACCTGCTAGTATCCGGAATATCCGCCTTTGATGGCAAGCACAGCAGCTAGTCGACGTGGTAGAGAGTCAATAAGTCATCGGAAGGTGGTTGCAGGTATCTGACACCATTCGGCGATCAGTGCATCCCATAATTCCATCACCGTGCGTGGTGGAGGGTCCAGCTTGCGGACATAGCGATCGAGATAGTCCCACAAATGTTCAATGGGTTTGAGGTCTGGGGAAATTGGTGGCCATGGGAGTAGCTTCAATTCATCCTCATGCTCCTCGA
The DNA here is from genome assembly GCA_023313115.1 of Rhysida immarginata. Classification (NCBI taxonomy): domain Eukaryota; kingdom Metazoa; phylum Arthropoda; class Chilopoda; order Scolopendromorpha; family Scolopendridae; genus Rhysida; species Rhysida immarginata. Next base: position 2,139,064 of record JAHWFO010093546.1, read on the forward strand.
ACCAGTCGTGGACAATTTTGGCAATATGACAGGGAGCATTTTCCTGTTGAAAGGTGTCATCACCCTGAGGAAACACTGTCGACATGAAGGGGTGTACCTGGTCTGCGACGATCGTCAGGTAACGAACAGCATTCAGTGTACCCTCCAGCAGTATCAGTGGACTCAGACCATACAACGAAAACATCCCCCAAACAGTCACACCTTCCCTACCAGCCTGTCGTCTGCAAACGATGGTGTCGGGATCCCTGTTCTCAGATGCTTCCCGGCGAATTCTCCATCGTCCGTCCACTCTGTTCAACAGAAACCGCGGCTCGTCAGAGATAGCAACCCTTTGCCACTCGGCCGAGGTCCAATGGCGATAGTCCATTGCAAATTGGAGGCGTTTTTGGCGATGCACAGGCATCAACATGGGTGCTGTTACCATAAGCCTGCTCCGGAGCCCACCCCTCAAGAGGGATCGTTGCACTGCCTTGGTGCTGACACGCCTAGTGGCCCCACTGTTTATTTGCTGTGTCAGTTGCTCAACAGTGGCACGCCGATTGGTCTTGGCCAGGCGTCGTAACAGACGCTCTCCTCTCGGATTGATGGCCTGTGGGGCCCCGGTTACCTCCACGGTTGCGCGAAACTGTCCAGTCACGGTACACCTTCACAACGGCAGCCCTAGAGCAGTTCACAAAGGTGTCCGTTTCTGAAATGCTGCCCCCCTTGGCCCGAGAGCCAACGTTCATCCAATTTTGGAGGTCTGACAGGTCACTTGCTCTGCCCATGATGGCGACAAATGCTGTGTTAACGGATGTTACAACACGTCTGCTGTTGTCAGTTTTTGATGATATGCAATGATTTTTCATCTGCATACCATGGGACGTTCCAACATGTTCGAAGAGAGGTAGTCATATTAATGTGTCCCGACCCTGTAATGAATTTCACATCATTTATTAAAAAATCATGGCCGGTTTCGATGGAGTGCTTCGCTTTGGAGGACTGGTTACTTCTTCCAAACTTCCCGTGTCTTAAATGCTCTTTCCATCTGGTTTCGATGTTGCGAAACGTTTGGCATTATGTACCAAGCGGCATTGTGCGCATATGATCTCGTAAATCCCTGACTTGAGAATTGGTGGTATCTTGTCCTTCGGATTGGGAAAAATGTACCTTATCTAGTTGGGATTGCTATAAGATACGGAAAAATCCAAGGATTTTAGTCCTGAACTGAGACCCCTAATTAATTACTTATTGTAGGGTAATGAGATGGTTCTTCCCTTGTTCTTGTTATTTTTTTCGAGGGTGGTGATGTTTTGAATGAACTTTTAGAACTTCCTTTTTCTGAGTAAATCCGTAATTGTACATTTATTGTAACGTTCTTCACTGCGATTTTCTGAATAAGGGATTTACGAGATCAAATGCGCACAATGTCCTTTGGTTTACAATGGCAAATCTTTCGCAATATCGAAACCAGATGGAAGGAGCATTTAGGACGCAGGAAGTTTGGAAGAAGTAACCAGTCCTCCATAGCGATGCAATCCATCGAAACCGGCAATGATTTTTTAATAAATGATGTGAAATTGATTAAATCAATAAATAGGAAACACCTTCTGGATACTTTTGAAGTTATTGCTATCCAAAGAACGGATAAAAATTTGTTACCCAATTTACATATAGGTCCGATTAGTGATTCCCCCTTAATTCAATGGGTGGCCCAAATAGCCAATCAGCGAAATTGATTCTTTTCATGTGAATTCTTTTTAATACTGATTGGCCGTAGTTCCCTAAAAATACTCTGCTTTTTCAAGACACAGGCAGTTCTCTCAGTTTTTTTGAGGGGCTCCTGGGCTGCTGAATGATGGAAGCAAATGCTTTCGAAAAGTATTTCCAGAATCAGGTCGATTATTTTCAGTCTCTCATTGTTGTGGTTAAAGAGTTTAATTTTAGTATTAAGTTTTGAAAATTATATAATGCTTAACACTATCACTGAAGAACAGATGAATAAAGGAGACAACGCACAAAGTACACTTTTAATCTTAGAGACACTTGGAAGGATTTAGCTTCAACCTCTATGTCGCTGCACAAGCTAAGCAGACGTTGGCTTAAATGAAAGTACGAAAATTTAATAGCCGCAATTTCCACAGTTAGTTTTTCTTAAAAAATGACTTAATTATGGAGCATTGCAAGAAGGCTTTACGCTCCAAAATAGAAATACTATAGAGAGATACTGCTCAAAGAGCTGAATGTAATATATTAATGTGACCGCAACTCGAATTCTTAGTATACAGTTGCATATGTAAGAATTGTGGTCCGAGAGATAGTTCGAAGGTCTTAATGGTAAAATGTTTTTGTCACTTACAGTAAAATCCAATGATATTGCTTGCTTGGATGACAAACTAATTAAGCATCGAGTCCCTCGATGCAGCCTAAGTCTTCCTGGAGATATAGTGGAAGCCATACGGGAAGATTCCATAAATGTTAGCAGTCGCACAGAAATTCTCTCCTACCATCATTCGCTGAATGCTGTTTTCGTCGATTTCAATTTTAAAGAAAACCAAATGTTCGTAGTAAGACGGTAAATTTCTGAACGCAGGAACTGAGTAGCTTACGTCGGAAATTTCCCTTCCTGACCTCCACTCCTTCAAAAATTCCGAGTCGCATCGTTCTATAACTTTTATTTTAGAAAGCTCTCAAACTAATTCCAATTTTTTTGAGCAGGAATTTCTTCCTTCTTCATTGGAAGCAATAGTGACAATGACCTCTTTAAATTTCTTTACGTTTTCCTACTTCCATCTTAGGTCAATCTCATTTTGTCTTCCCGCGTTAGTTTTTCTTCTCTCCATCTCGTTAGTTTTTCTTCTCGCCACTCTTCACTTTTTCTTCGAGGGCCCGAGAATTCATATCTGACGTCACGGGCGTTTCAGTACGATAGACGTAACTCGTTCTGTATTGTCTACGAACAGACTGTGACACTCTCCGGGGCTTGTTTCGCAGCTTTGCCTGTCGATTGAGATCGTTTTGCTTAATAAAACTTAATTGGGGGACGCTTTCTTCTTGCCTTTCAACTTTCCTCTGTGCTTTAGCTTTTCTTAGGTTTGGAAAGAACTGGCTTACTAGTCCTTTATATTTATGTAAAGTTCCCTTGGGTTCCCAAGTGGCCTCTGAGTAACCAACCACTTAACCATAAATTGTTTGCGTGGTTGTCTTTCCTTGACGTCCAGTATTTTTGGACCCTATATTCATTTTCAAACTGCGGGTCTGCAATAGGAACAGCGCTTCTACCTTCATTTCTTTCTCGTTTATTCAGGGTTATTATTTAACCAATTTGGAGTTATAATTTAACTTCTGGAGATTATTCTGCTTATCTGCATGTATAATTATCCCGGGCAATGCCGGGTCCTTTGCTAGTCTTTCTAGGAAGTTTGTTTGTGGGTTTTATGGGTGGGTTTGTTTCTTATACAAATACACAGCTTAATTCAGATCTTGGTGGCACACTTGACCCTCAAAGCATGAGGAAGGTCACTTTCTACCTCAGAAATATAATATTATCGATAATAAATCGATATTCATGATGATGGCTGTGCATAGTAATAAGATGTATCTCATGATCAACAATATTATCAACACGCAATGCACAAACAGTTTGCAAGGCTCAACAGTATACATGTATATGTCATGACCAACAATGCAAGGCAAAGTTTGTGCAATATAGATAAGTTTCAATTTGTAACAACGCTTAGAATTCCTGTTATTCAGGCTTTTCTTAGAATTGAGAGTTCATAGTACTTAACAATTTCTTGAAAATCTTTAAAAGTGATCATGAACTGGAGATTATGTATAGTGAGTAGACTATTGGGAAAGAGGGCGAAAACGACAGAGGAAGCACTCCTTTAGTTCTGTGGTGTATTGAGCAAATGCTGAGCATATCAATAGAAGAATCGGTGACTGCTAGACCACACAAAGTGATGAATGGCGAAGTTTTGCTTTAATACATCGAGAGAAGAGTGGGAATTGCAGGAACATCAAGTATACATTTAAAGTAAGATTATGTGACTAAGAAATTATTTAGACCAGCAGTGTCGTTTTATTTAGAGTAAAAATATTTTTGGAATTTTCATTAAGAATTTTAACTGTATTAATTCTAAGCGTTTTCATGGGAAATTATTTTTTAGATATTCAAAATTTTATTAAAAAAAAAACAAACAATGAGTAAGAGCAATGCTGGGATCATCACCTTGCTTATTTGATAGCACATCAGATCCAAACATTTCATAAAAATACTTTTTGAAAATATACTGTGTGAATGTGATCATTTTGAGAACTGGGAAAAAGATCTTTTATTTCAAATTTTCAGGATCAACACTTGAGACTAAAGGAAATTAACAGATTAAGTTCTCAAAATCAGACCAGACAACGAAACGACGTCTCTGCTCAAAATTGGTGATAACATGATTGAGTTGTTCTGATAATGCGATGACTGAACGTTCATTTAATATGATGTTCATGTTCATAAAATGATGGAGTGACAGGACATGTATAAGGCAGCATCTATTGAGGAGGCAAAGAAGTCAGATGTGTCTCCCTTGAGCTCCCTATCAAAGGCTGAGACGACTGGAAAAAATTTATGTTCCTGGAAAAGAAAGGGAAAGAACGAGTATCGGTCAGAGAAACTTTGCAGCTAAAACAGAAAAAGCTATACGGCAATTGGAAACATCTGTACAAAGGGAGTTTCGAATAGAGCAAGAGGGCTTTAGAGCTTCTACGTCAAGGACAATATGAACTTGGGTCTAAAGTATCCAATGATGTTCCCGGTGAGTGAAAACGGTTATCATTTTAATCTCAGGCAGGTCAAAAAGAGTTTAAATAAAGTCCATGTATATTTCCTAGAATTCCTGTATATCAGAATTTTCTGACAATGGATAAAGCCTTCGCTCTGTGTTTTATTGATTGACTTAATATTTAACCAATTTGGAGTTTTAATTTAGCTTCTTGAGATTGTTCTGCTTACCTACAAGTGTAATTATCCCAGGCAACACCGGGTCCTCTGCTAGTCTATCTTCTATACAGGGTGATTTTAAAAGGTCGTGCCAAAATGAAAAAGCAGGTTGAGGGTGATATTCTGAGCAAAAAAGTCTAGTCGCATTTTTCGATCTGAGGCTCAGTTAAAAAGATATAGCGCTTTAAAGTTTCGTGACGTCACTTCCGGAAATCTATCTTGGTACAGACGCTGAAATCTATATTTAAAACGCTATAACTTTCTAACGGAGCCTCAGATCGAAAAACGCGACTAGACTTTTTTGCTCAGAATTTTACCGTCTACCTTTTCATTTTGGCACGACCTTTAAGAATCGCCCTCTATATATAAAGAAGGATGCTTGTGGAATTTTTTGTGAGTTTAAGAAAATATTTACACTAGCATTGGCATCCTTAGAGGTCCATCCATTGTGAGGCTTTAAAAAAAATTTTTTCGAACTTCCATTAAGAATTTTTACTATATTATTTCTAAGCGTTTTCATGTGTTTATTTTTAAGGTATTACAAAATTTAATCCATAGTCTTTTTGCTTTGTTTTGTATTGATTGAGTTATTATTTAACCAATTGGGAGTTATGATTTAATTTTTTGAGATTATGTTTACCTACATGCATAATTATCCCCGGCAACGCCGGGTACCTCTGCTAGCCTATATATAAAAAGAAGGATGTTTGTGCGTATCTTTGTAGGTTTGTTTCTTATACAAATGAACGGTTTATTCAGATCTTGATGAAATTTTGCATACCTGACCTCAAAAGCATGCGGAAGGACAATGTCTACCTCAGATTTCGAAAAAAAACTAATAATTGATAAAATCGATATTCACGGATATGGGAAGTTATATTAATGAGAAATATCTCATGATCAACAATACAAGGCAAAGTTTGGGCAACAATGCTGCTTATCAACAGTGGTATCAACACGCAATTCACAAACGCTCTGCATGGACCAACAATATACAAGGTGATTATAATTAAAGTCCCTTTGTAAAAATGCTATAAAAAAACAACCATGAGTCCGAATGACTTCAAATTTGGACTGAGCATTCTTGAAGAAGGGGCATTTGATATGGGATAAGAAAAAATAGTTCCAAAATTTATCACTAGATGGCGCTGTAAGCGGCATAACGGAAGCGGATTCAGCTAGAAGTGACATTTTGAATTGAAATATGACGAGAACGCCATGAGGCCTGCGTTTTTATAACACATGCAATGTCTCATGCGCATGCGTATCTTTCAATTTGCATAGTACAAATCCTCCTAGGCATAATATGCCGCTTACAGCGCCATCTAGTGATAAATTTTGGAACTATTTTTTTTCTTATCCATATCAAATGCCCCTTCTTCAAGAATGCTCAGTCCAAATTTGAAGTCATTCGGACTCATGGTTGTTTTTTTATAGCATTTTTACAAAGGGACTTTAATTATAATCACCTTGTATATCTCATGACCAACAATGCAAGGAAAAGTTTTCGCAGCAATAGGTATCAACAATGGGTTCGACACGCAATGCACCAACATTACGCAGAGATCAACATGATATATCTCATGACCAAAAATGCAAGGCAAAGTTTGTGCAATATAGATAGGTTTCTATTTGTAACAATGCATAGAATTCCTGATATTCAGGAATTTCTTAGAAAAGAGAGTTCTTGGTAGAGTCATCAAAGGGGAATAATCCACTCTTGAATTTTACTCTAAGTTTTACCGTTTCAATGTTAATTTATTTTTAATAATTTATTATTACATTTGGAGATAACGTTATTAAAATTATTAAATTTAAATAATTATAATAAAAAAACTATTAAAACAACACATTAGCATGAATAGTAATATTAGGTATTAAACTCGTGTGGATTATTTTCTTTGGTTACTTAGTTTTTTTCCAATGTTTGATTGTATATAATCAAATGAAGCCTAAGATTAGACTAGCATCAGCTGATGGTGACAGATGCTTCACGGTTGCTAGGTAATGGAGAATGCGGTTCCATGGAAACATCCAAAAAATAACTCTAAAAAAACAACATTATTAAAAATTCCACTTTTGAGAACGAGTAAAACGGAATGCGAATTAAATATTCGTCTAAAATCATCTACTCTATATACGATTATCATTTGTATAAAGTAATCATTATAATGAATTACTAATACGTATAATTACTAAACCATACAATTGCCCGCATGTACATAACAATTTCTTGAAAATCTTTAAAAATCATCAATAACTGGAGATAATGGAGAGTTATCAGACTATTCAGAAAGAGAGTAAAGACGACAGAAGAAGCACTCTTTTAATTCCGTGCTGTATTGACCAAATGATAAGCAAGGGAATAGTAGAATCGGTGACCGATAGATTACACAAAGTGATGAATGGCCAAGTTATGCTTCAAGATATCGAGAGAAGAGTGGGAATTGCACCAACATCAAGTGTACATCTAAAGTAAGATTACGTGAGTAAGAAATTATTTAGACTAGCAGTGGCATCCTTGGAGAGGTCCGTCCGTTGTGAGTCTTTAAAAATATTTTTTTAGAATTTCAATTAAATATCTTTACTTAATTATAAAGTAGGGCTCTTTTACCACAAAAGTAATAAAGAATATAACAAAAACAAAAATAACAGAAAAATACAACCTGGACGCGCTTTTCGAGAGCAAAGCTCTCATCATTTTTATGGAACCAAGGAGAACACGTGAAAAACCCAAAGTGAACTGATTAGAAACAGAAGAAAGCGTTTTATATAGCGAGAGAAATACAAGGCTGATCAATAATAGAAAAGAAATGAAAACAGTATTATTGGTTGACTAATTGAGACCACCACTGAATTAGAGGGGAATCACCAATAGGGCCTAAGTCGGAGTTTAATAACGTGTTGTTCTTGGATTTATGGATAGCCATGCTCTCGAAAGCATCTAGCAAGTGTTTTTTATTGATAGATTGTAACAATTTTAAGTTGGCGATGGAAAAATCGTGACCCGTCTCTATTGAATGTTTGGCTAGGGCTGATTGACTGCATCTACCAAATTTTCTGTGGTCGAGGTGTTCCTTGAATCTGGTGGATATACTGCGTTTGGTCTGACTTTTGTAAAGCTTAGGACATTGCGAACATTGGATGATGTAGATGCCTGACTTTTTTATATCCGGTACCTTATCTTTGGGGTTGCCCAGCAAGTTTCTTATTTGGTTGGGGTTGCTGAAAGAAAGAGAAAAGTTACATTGTTTAAAAATTGAATTTGAATTTTTAATAAGTAGTTTATTGTAAGGAACGGATATGGTTCTATACTTTTCTTTGATGGGGTGTAGAGTGGTTATGTCTGACAGAAATTTTTTGAACTTTCTCTTTCTCAAAAGATCGTCAATCATTTTCGAATTGTGCCCGTTTTTCTCGGCTATTTTTTTAATCAAATCAAACTCTTGTTTGAATTATGTATTGTTTAATGGGATTTTGAGTGCCCTATCCAACATGAAAATAAAAGCTGAAACTGTTTGGGTCCAAGGATGGCTTGAATCGATGGGAATGTAGTTAAGGTGATTGGAGGGTTTCCTATGAATATCAAAATACAGGGAGTGATTATTCCCAATTATCACTAAATCCAAAAATGGTAATTTTTTGTTTTCTTCAACTTCACAAGTAAACTTGATAGAAGGGAAGTAACTCTTGATGTGATTAATGAATGCATTAACGTCACAGGAGTTCGTGTCAAAAACTGTGAAAACATCGTCTCTGTAACGGTACCAGTTGTCGGGAAAGTAAAAATTAGAATCCTTAAGAATGTCTTCAAAACTTCTTAGGAAAACTTCAGCAAGAATAGGGCTGAGACATGATCCCATCGTTGTACCACCTATCATTTTATAAAACTGATTGTTGAACTGGAAGTCGTTATTATTAACACAAAGTTTAATTAACTGTATGCAGTCATCGCTCTTATTCTTGGGGATCTTGTTTTTGACATGAATATCTTTGAGGAATTCGAGAGTTTACGGAATGGGAACGCAAGGAAATAATGATACAATGTCGAAAGAAACTGAAATCTCGCCTTCTTTATTAATCTTTTTCTTGAGTTTTTGGCCCAAGTCTGTATTATTGATGACTGAACTGTCGAAATTAGACAGTTTCAAGGATTTGATAAACTTGGCCAAATGTTTTTAAACCAAATAGATAGGGGTGTCAATTTTGGAAACTATGGGACGTATTTTGTTTCCAGGTTTGTGTACTTTGGGCAAAGCATATAATTTCGGCATTGTTGGGTTAGCAATTATTAGGGATGAAGCCATATTTTTGGGAATGATATTGGGGCAACTTTTGATGCAATCTTTTACTGCTGTAATTAATTTAAAGTAACAAAAGGCCCTTCATCGATAAGATTGTTAACCCTTTTGAAATAATCTGATTTTTCAATAATGACGGTATTATTCCCTTTATCGCTCTTAAGATAGAAACAGTCCTTCTCTTGGTTAAATAATAACTCAATTAATACAACACAGAGCAAAGGGACTATCTATTCTATGAAAAATACGAAAAACAGGAAGTCTAGGTGATATAACGGGACTTTATCTAAACTCTTCTTGTCTTCCCTCACCACTGCAGAGCATCACTAGATAGTTTAGACTCAAATTTTTCTTGCCCTTGACGTAGAAGATCTTATAACCTCTGGCTTAGTTCGAAACTCCCGTTGTTTAGACGTCTCAAATGCCAGTATAGCCTTTTCTGTTTTAGTTGCAGAGTTTCTCTGACTAATAGTCGTTTTTCACTCTCCTTTGCAGACACATAAATTTTTGCCGGTCGTCTGGACGTTTGATAGGGAGCTCAAGGGAAATTCGCGTGACTCCTTTTTCTCATCAATAGACACTGCCTTATTAATAATCTGTCACTGCATCTTCACTTTGCTCATTATCAATAATTCTTGTAAACGAACATTCTGTAATCGTATTATCAGCATCTATGTTTCCAAAATATACACATTCCCACAGAATATAGTCAAAATGTATTTTTAGGAAATGTTTGTATCTGCTGTGCTACCAAATAAGCTAGGTGATAATTCCAGCGTGGCTCGGACTTTTTTTATGGAATAAATTTTGAAATATCTTGAAAATAAACACATGAAAACGCTTAGAAATAATACAGTAAAAATTTTTAATGAAAATTTGATAAAAGATTTTAAAGGCACACATTGATGGACCTTACCAAGGATGCCACTGCTAGTCTAAATAATTTCTTACTTACGTAAACTTACTTTAGATGTACACTTGATGTTGCTGCAATTCCCTTTCTTCTATTGATGTGTTGATGCAAAACTTGTCCATTCATCACTTTGTGTAATCTAGTGGTCCCCGATTCTTCTAATTACTATTTCAACAATATAGTATGGATCTAAAGGGTTGCTTCCTTTGTTGTCTTCCACGCTTTCTAAATGATCTGCTAACTCTCCATTATTTCCAGTTACTTATCATTTTTAAAGATTTTTAAGAAATTATTATATACTGAGAACTCTCTTTTCTAAGAAAAGCCTGAATAACAGTAAAGTAAGATTACGTGAGTGAGTAATTATTTAGACTAGCAGTGTTATCCTTGGAGAGTTCCATCCATTGTGAGCCTTTAAAAAAAATTTTCGAATTTTCATTTTGGAATTTTTACTGCGTTAATTCTAAGAGTTTTCATGTGGTTTTTAATATATTTCAAAAATTATTCGAAAAAAAGTAAGGCCGAGCGCCGCGGTTATCACCTACGTTATTTGGTAGCACAGCAGATCCAAAGATTTCATAAAAATGCATTTTGACTATATTCTGTGGGAATGTGTATATTTTGGAAACTGAGATGCTGATAATGCGATGACTGAAAGTTCGATTGCAAGAATTATTAATAATGAGCATAATATGATGATGCAGTGACAGAACAATAATGAGGCAGCGTCTATTGATGAGGCAAAGGAGTCACACGTGTCTACCTTGAGCTCCCTATCAAACGTCCATATGACTGGCGAAAATTTATGTGTCTGGAATGGAAAAAGAAAGAACGAGTATTGGTCAGAGAAACTCTGCAACAAAAACAGAAAAAGCTATACGTGAATTTAATTTTTTGAGATTCTTCTGTTTAGCTACAAGTATAATTATCCTGGGCAATGCCAATCGAACAGTGAAGTGTACATTTTTTAGAATGGGACGAAACCAGCGCTTTCATAAAGCTCATCGAACCAGAATAAAATCCAGATGAATTACAATGAAATAGTCAAGAAGCCTGAACAAACCAAGCGGTCATCCACATTATACAAAAAGAAAATAAGGTTGACGATTGTCAGTAAGAAAAAAAAACGAGGTAAAATACAAAAATACAGCGAGAGAGAAGATTATCACATCGTCCAGTAGTCCGGGAAAGAAACGTTGCTAATATCCTCAAAATTGACGTTAAGAACGTGCCTCGGTTTACGATGGTTCGTATGCCAGTTCATATTCATTGAGTTCTTCAGTATGCTATTCAAAAGTTTATTGTCGTGAGTCTTCATCTTCTGTATCATAATCAAAAGGAGGTCCTGTTTACACTTTCCGATATGGGCCTTGTTTAAATCCAAGCATATGGATTGATGTTTCACCGTCCTTCTGCCAAGCTGGGCAATGGACCGCAGGATAACATTCTGAAACGACTGTAGTTCACTCCATCTGGTTTTAGAGATAGTTGCCCACACAGGCATGCCATAGAGGAGTATGGTCCGGATAATCGACTTGTACAGAATAGCTTGTTGTCAATGCTGAGGGTGCTGTTGTGACCCATGAGAGCTATGATACTGTACTTAGCCCTCTTCACTTGGTTCAGAGCATAGGACATATGCCGGTTCCATAAGAGTCTTGGTTCATTGATAATTCCCAGATACTTCTGGTTGTCCACCCAGTCTAGTTTCTCATTGAATAGAACAAGAGAATCTGGGGGACAGTTGAGCATTCTATTGAGGTACAAAGCTTTGCACTTTCCGACGTTAAGGTTCAACTTCCAGCAGTTAAACAAGTCTTCGAACCGCTTCAAGGCACACTGCAACCAAGTGATAACGTGAGACAGCTGGTGTGCCCATGTCAAAATGGCAGTATCATCCGCATAAAAATACAGATTACAATTATCAGGTTTCAGGAAATCATGTACAAAGTAATTAAATAGCACAGGCCCGAGGACAAAACCCTGAAGGACACCGGCCTTTACAACATGAGCGTGGAAAGATTTTCTCCAACTTTGGCTTGATAGGACCTGCAATCAAGAAAGGATTTAACTATGAAAATCAAATCGGCAGGGAAACGGTCTCTTTTGATTTTGTTATTCAATGTCAAAAGTCACGATAATCGATATTTTATATATTCTGTGCTAGCAGGTGTCTATCGTATTGATCATTTGAATCATCCCAATCGCGATCAACATTATAAAAAACATTTAAAAGAATTAGATTGCAGCAATATTCATTTTCCAAAACCAATCGCTGACATTCCTAAATTTGAAAAAGATAACAACATCACGATTCATGTGTATGGATATGAAAAGAAGACGGTTTTTCCTTTATATGTTAGTTCATTCAAAAGTAATAAAGAGGTTTAATTATTGCTTTTTAATGAAAATCATTATTGTTTAATTAAGAATTTTAATACGCTTTGTAGAACAAAAAAACATAGAAATGTATGTTCTCTTTGTTTGATTTCTTTTTGATTAACATCAAAATTAGTAATGCATAAAACATATGTCGCGAACATGAACCGCAGGTATTAGAGATGCCCAAGACCAGTTATTTACACTTCGAACGTTATGATTAACAATTATTTGTACCATTCGTTGTGTGTGCTGATTTTGAGTCATATTGCAAAAAATCCAAACATGTTTACCCAATTCGGACCATTCATATACGTTACATTATCAGAAACACATACCCTGCAGATTTTGTTATGTGATAATAGATGATAAACAACAAATTGTTGATAAAAAATCTATAGAGGAGAAAATTGTGATGATAAGTTCTTTTCATATCTTGAAAATGATTGCAAAAACATTTTGACATATTTAAAAACGCTCAACGTGACACGTGATGTAGAACTATCAACTCAAAATTCGACAACATGTCACATATGCAACCAAAAGTTTTTGGAAGGAGAAATAAAAGTAAAAGATCATTGTCATTTGAGAAGACAATTTCGCGGAAGCTGCACATCAATCTTTTAATTTAAAATATAAACATAAAAAACACTTACCTTTTTTTTTTGCATAATTTTAAATCATACGATTCACACTTGTTAGTCCATGAGTTGTCTAATTTTAAAAATATGAATGTCAATGTCTTACCACAGTCTAGTGAAAAATTTATCGCACTCAAAATTAAAAATTTATTATTTTTAGATTCTTCTCATTTCCTGTCCTCTTCATTAGAAAATTTAGTATCGACATTAAAAGATTTTACGATTTTAAAGTCGTGTTTACCAAAATATGGAAATCTTCTTACGCGTAAAGGAATCTATCCTTCTGATTATATGGTTTCCTTTGAAAAATTCGAAGAACAATCTTTACCTTCTCGGGAATATTTTTATTCCTCTTTAACTGAAGAAAATGTAATCGAGGAGGATTACATTCATGCAAAAAAAGTTTGGTCTGAAACAAATTGTAAAACTTTAGGTGATTATCACGATGTTCATTTAACAACAGATGTGTTATTATTAGCTGATGTATTTGAAAATTTTCGGAAAATTAGCATTCAGTATTATCAACTCGATCCTGCACATTTTTTTAGTTTACCCGGATTGGCATGGAACGCGACATTGAAAATGACAAAAGAAAAAATCGAACTTGGTGAACACACCTGGTAGAGAAAAAGCCCCATTGGTCAGGGGAAGCGTGGACCTAGGAGAAGGCTCTGCTAGGTAGGAATTGATTTTCATGCATGATTAAATAATGTTTTCCATAAGGTGAGATCCATGAGTCCTCTATAAGATTCAGCAGGGAATCACCCTGGTTCCTCAGGATCTCCCAGGATTCCAAATAGGTCAGCTTTTTGGGATCATCAACCCAAAGATTTTAAGTCCGTCTATTTTAGGTCATGTCTGGTTCGTAAAATGTGGTCTGCCATAGCCGATCTGTTGTGTCTGTTGTTTTTGATATGGACCAAATGCTGTCTGGCTCTGATCTTCGTCTTCTGGCAAATCTGGCTGATGTATTTTTGCATGCTCCGCAGGATAATAGGTATATCCCAGATCTCTCCTGTTTCAGAATCCGATCCTTGGCAGTCTTTTCAGGAAAAGTTCGCTCTTAAACGCTATCTTCAGGGCGATTGTAAGGCTATTTAAGAATTTTGTGTTTTTCTTTTTTGCTGGTTGAAGTGTCGTGCATTGAGAAATCCTCCTCTTGAAGAGTTATTTTTTACTGATTTTATCGATGGTATGTTCATTAAATCCAATTGGTCGTGCGGCTTCCTTAAATCTCTTGAATTCTTCCTTCCTCTTCTCCTGGCTCAAAGGTATTTTGATGGTTCTGACAATCATGTGATTGTAGGCTGTGACCTTATGTCCGTAGCAATGGCTAGAGTCATTTCTTGGTTACGTGTCAAGTCGTCAAGGGTCAATTCGTCGAGCGTCAATTCGTCGATTGTGTCATTTGGTCAGGTAGTTAGTTCGTCAGAGGTCAGTTAGTCGCACGTCAATTCGTCAAGGTGTTAATTAGTCGGGCGGTCAATTTCTCGAAGACAAATTCGTCGGGTGTTTCTGTTGGTCGAGATAATAAATAAATGGTCAAGAAAAATTTTAATAAAATCTATTAACGAAAAAATTTTTGTTATTAATTTCATTACTGGAAAGTTAACAATAAATGCCCTTACTATTAAAATTCAGTTTTTAAATACAGCTTTTGTAAACAATGTGATACAGAGGCTAAAATGAATTGTAACTACAATAAACGTGATCTTGTTGACAAATGGTCAGAACATTTGCCCCAAACTGCTTATACGGCTTTAGTATCCTTCATTTCCAGAATGAAATTAATAACTGTATAAAATTAATTATCGGACAAATTGAGTACATACAGGAAATTTAATTTTTATCAAGTAATTAAACAATATCACAAATATTAAGTGCCATGAACTTGCCAAAACATTTAATATCCTGTGGCGATTTACCAAGTTTAACACAAAATTTCACATTGGGCTCTTTCATCCAACTTGATATCCACATATTCGCAGACTAGCATATAACGACACCAATTTCTTTTACAAAGAAACAGATATGCTCTTTAATTTCACCATCAATTTCACCATCAAATTGTTGTGGTTAAAAAGCAAATCTGTTTCTTTGTAAACTATACCTGTACACTTGAAGAAGTTATTCCATTCTTTTACTATTTCGTTAACACCAATGTTGACAAATGCCTATGCAATTGGTTTAATTTCCTCCAATCCAAAGAACCTGAAAAAAATATTTTATTAAATGATCATTTAAATAATGAAAATTATCTTATAATTGCGTCTAATCAGAGGCGATGCTAAGGAGATATGAAAACGGGTATCATAAGGAGGTTGGAAACTGAGGGAAAAATGAGAGTGAGAAAGAGATGTTAATAAAAGGTTATTAAGAGCTTTATATATAAAAGTATTATATATGATGGAACACAACTCCCTTACAATTAATAAGATCTGGGCATTTCTAGATGATAGATTCATTATTACTGTTCAGTTGTCCAAAGTACAGTTCCAAATTCACTGGTTCTTTGATGGGAGCTTGAAAACCATTCCCCTCAACATGAAATTTTGTGTTAAATTTCGGAAATCGGCCATAGGACATAAAAGCTCATGGAGCTTATGTTATTATTTAATTTTTAATTAACAAATACTGAATTTCCTGTATGTGCTCAATTTTTCCGATAATTAATTTTATACAGTTATTAATTTCATTCTGAAAATGAAGGATACTGAAGCGGTATGAGCAGTTTGGGGCAACAAGTTCACTTTTACAGTAACCAATAATTTTATAGTAACCATTAATTTTAGCCGCCATATCACGTTGTTTACAAAAGCTGTATTTGAATACTGTTTTTAGCAGTAACGGCATTTATTGTTTACCTTTCAAGTAATTAAATTAATAACAAAAAAATTCCTATTAATGGATTTTTTTAAAGTTTTTTTCCGATCATTTATTTATTATCTTGACTAACGAAAACACCCGACGAATTTGTCTCCGACAATTTGACAGCCCAACTAACTGACACCTCGATGAATTGACGTTCGACTAATTGACGTCTGACGAACTAACCATCCGACCAACTGACACAGTCGACGAATTGACCCTCGACGAATTGACCTGATACTCATTTCTTATATATCATGTGTCACAAGATTTGGGAGGGGTCGCGATAGCGAGCGCCCAAACCCCAGTTCATGTGAGGAGACGTTTAGAGTAGACGACGGCGGATGGTCGGAAGCCGGTGGTAAAAGCGCCTGATGTTAGAAAACAAGAATTTTGAGGTTGGCAGATGGAGAGATGTTAGAGTAGAGACGCGGCGCGAGCCAATGAAAAAGAGGAGAAAATTGGAGAGGAGTCGAGGAGAGGGAAAGAGAGAGAAAAGGAGAGAGTTACAGATTTTTTCGATGAAAGAGGACGCATCTGAAAATCGGGGTGAGGCAGTTGAACTTTCCGGGCGTTCGGCGTTAAGAGGTTCTTCCGGGCGCGGGCATGAGCGGCAGGTAAGAAATTCCATTTCTTATTCCGAATCTAAGACCGTAAAAGGGCCTAGTCGCCGTGTTCGTCGCGGGGACAAGGAAGACTTTACCTCCCGAACGCCACAAGTGGAAAGTTCGCCAGCCCTGATTAGCGCGCGTCGGTGGAAAAGGCGACGGCCGTTTCAACATAGAGAGTCGGCCAGCCAAGCCTCGCATAAGGCGCGCAGCTTCAGAAACACGGTTAAGAGTGTGGCGTCGTCGCAGTTTCAAAGGCGGGCAGTCAACCCGGTAGAGTAGCCTTCGTCTGCGGTCGACAGTTGCGTAAACAGAGGAGGAGACGATATACCAGCACGGGAGCCAACGGCATTGGTTTGCGTGGACATGGAGAGCGATAGCAACGTAAGCGCGCATAGCACCGGTGTTCCCTGCGTAGCGCGTTGCGAAACTCACAAATTACCCTCATCCAGTGAGTGCGAATTGCGTGCCGCGCGTTGGCGGTGTGATTCTGTGTGTGGGTGTTGTTGGGCGAATGAGGTGTGTGCAGGCGATCTAATTGCTGCTAATAGTAACATATGTTTATTCTGCCCCTACTGCATTAGGTACTCGTGTGGTCACCCTCATCCCAGACGAGCAATTCCGCTCTGGGTTCCAGTAGTCCTCCCCCCCAAAAGGACTACGCGACGAGCTCATCGTTGCGAACGGAGACGGACGAAAGTAGGCGTAGGAGATATCGGTAAACACGGGCCGGGATTTGTAAGCAGCGGAATCCGACAGTGACATTCTGGGTTTCCCGAGGAAAAGGCAAGATTCAAAGGCCAAGGCGAGGCGGCCTCGTCAATCAGCTTACGAATCCTGATAGCGGACATTGACCGACGATATTTGCATTTTATTTATTTGAAATATTAATTAGCTTGTTGTTCGTGTGTTGGGCACTGTGAAAACAAACTTTAATATAATTATTGACTCTTTCTAAGGCGCCTGCTTATCTCGTCGGACCAGTGTGTTAGCTGACCAGACATTTCTGGACCCGAGCAGGAGGTTCGAGTTCCACTCATAGAATTTAAGAATTTTGCTTGAATAGAGTTCCCCACCGAAGTGGTGCGAGGCTCTTAAAATAAATATTAGTTATTTTCTTGTGAAGGGATTTATTCCCCCGCCTTTCCACAAACGTTTCGACGATGGGCAGCTGGCATTAGATAAATTGCACAGCCCTTAAAAGCTGGCTGGCGCTTTGAGTTAGAGATTTGGAAGCCATTAAGGCTTGATTATAATTATTATTTTATGATAACCGTACTTGCGTTATGAGGTATTGTGTTTATGTTAATGATCGCACTGGACAATTTGCAGGAGAACTGCGTGCGCGATCATTACTTGTGTTAAGAAAGTGTATCCATCCAAGCCAATACATTCATTCTAAATAAAAACTTTTTGTTTATAAGCGCAAACTTTGCAATTCTTTATACAACCCACAATCACCCCACGTTAGGTACGTTACATCATGGTATGTAATTTGGCTTCCTATATAAGTCGAAGTTTAGCCCATCTCCCTTTCTGCAGTTAAGTATGTTCAAGAAGAGCTGGGATTAGCTTGACCCTTCTCCACAGTGAATTTAATGAAGGGACTGAATTTATTGAGATTGCCATGAAATTGAGATCAATTTTGCAGATTGCGAAAATATCAGCTACAAAACTATACCAGCCCGCCGAGAAGTTAAAATTGTTCGTTTTGAGCCAGGTTTTCAAGATGAATAAGAAAAAGGTTAGCGAGGAAGGGACTTAAACAGCTGCCTATCAATGTGCCTTACTCCATTTTAAAGCATTTTTTTGCAAAAATTTCATAACGTTCTTAATCGCCGTGTAAATTTGATAGAATAAATCGTCCAGGAATAGCGATTTTTGGTAGAGTGTTTATTACTGTTCTACGTGTTTCGAGTAAACTCCATCGTCAGGAACTATGCATACTGTGCAAAATGTCATTCTTGAAGTTACCATCAGAAGATTGCATAAATGCCCGCGTACTCATCTGCACAACAAATAGAAAAATTAGCAAAGAAACAAAGAACTTGCGGCCAACAATTAAGCCATGGGAAGCAATTAGAAAGAAATTGGAAGAAAGAAATTGGAAATAGTGAGAGCCGACAAGGGCAGCGTGTCGGTCGTCATACATAAAGAAGACTATGACAGAATGATCAATGAATTCATCGCCGAAAACGGGTTTACACAGATGAAGAAGGACCCTACCCCATCCTTTCAGAGGAATATCAAATCGGAGATAAAAAACTTCAGTGGTATGCATACTTCATGATGATGCGGTTTACTCAAAACGTGTAGAAGAGTAATAAACACTGCTACCAAAAATTGCTTTTCCTGGACAATTTATTCTATCAAATTTTTGTCAAATTGGAAGTTGCTGAAACATACTAATCTAATGAGGAAAAAAATGCCCCTCACCGTGGCTAAACGTACATCGTTATGATGTAGGGATTCTTCCAGGATGTGTTGCTTCGGGAACGTAAAACTGCAACTGAGGAGTACGTATCCAAAGGGATAATGTCAGTTCAAGAACGGTTCCAAGTTTTGGTTAAAGCGATAATAAGTGGCAAAGAGGTATGAAAAGATGAAAATTTTGCCTTGTGGCTGAGAATATTTAGACAGCACAAAAATAAGGATAATTGGGGATGGTCCAGAAATCGATTAGCAAGCAAAGCAGTAAAATCGCCTAAAGAAATTGGGTTATTATAAGACAAGTCAAGGAGAGAATAAAGGGGGAATGTCAAAGGACGGATTTAAATTGGATTCATAAAAAATACTACCAGGAAACTCAGATAGAAGAAAGAAAAAAAAACATTGAATAAATAGAGAAAAATAGTAAAGAAAATTCCACGACCTGGACTTATACCACGGACCTTCGGGTTATCGTCCCAATGCTCTAACCACTAAGCCTCCATGGACATGGAAGCTGATGCTATCAAACATGTCCTGTGTGCACAGGTTAAAGCGCGGCTCTTTGTTCGCAAGCCAGGACTATCTTCACTATTAAATAGCGAATAATAATATATTAATAATTGGAAAATGGCCTATGGAGGATTTTTTCACGCCATTACCTCCATTATTGATGAATAAATAGTAAAGAAAATAGTTACCCGAAGCTCCCTGGTTCGAGTCCAGGCCGTGGAATTTTCTTTACTATTTTTCTCTATTTATTCATCAATATCGGAGGTAATGGCGTGAAAAAATCCTCCAAAGACCATTTTACAATTATTAAAAAAAACACTGTAAAAAAGGATAATAACAAAAAATAACTTTAAAGTAAAAAATGATATAAAAAACAATACAAAAAAGTCAAATTCGAATACAAAATAAAAATAAATTCAAATACAAAATAAAAATAAATTCAAATACAAAATAAAAATAAATTCAAATACAAAAGCAAAGTCTTAATTTACAAGCTGGAAAACTTTATTGAGCGTATTATGACTATCATGCCAGCCGAATTCCTGGTTATTAATTTATCACTGTAAGACCACACATTCCTGGGACCAAACACAGGTTTGGCCGCATTTAAAAGACAAAATCCTCTGAACTTTTTCTAATTACTAAATTTTACTTTTAATTACTAAATCTACTCTGACCTTTTTACTTTTCATTCTTCTCTTATATTCGCTTTTAATGAGCTTATTCATGCGATTTTTGCCCTCCGATTGGCTTCTTTTAGGTACGTCTTTTTGCCCTCCAATTTTCTGCTTCTCCTTTCGAGTACGTCTATTGTCTTTTGCAGGTAAAATCAATCTTATTCGTGTCAGCTGCTCATTATCAATTATTGCATCAAATTTTTTCCTTTGCGACTTTAAACAAAACTGATGACTTCACGCATATAACAAAAGGACATGATAAGATTGGAAAAGCATTCAATCTCACTATGATATAAGGGACACCATACTTCCAAAAAATCTTAGGAAGCAGAAAAGATAAGATTATGCCATTGCATAAGTCAGATGTATATGAATTAAATGTAGAACATGTGACCATAAATATACATATTAAATATGTATAAGGGAGATCCGTGTAATTTGGACCCCCTATTAGAAAAGGGCTGTAACTTCAAAATGATGTAGCTCCAATTTTCTAACATAGGTATATAGTGAAGTTTTCGAGCTATCTTCTGTTGCACTATTTTTATGGGTTTCTTATGAAATTATTTGCATTCGGTCCGATTTATACAACGGGTAATGTAATATGAAGAATACAACACTTACAACAATAGGCCGAGTAATACAATAAAATTTGTTTTAACTTGTGTTTATTAGTGCACTGTGAAAAATACAAATGATCAGCAACCCTAAGGAACGTATTAGATGGAATGAGCTTATATCTTAATTAAATAATGTGTGGGTTAAGCGTACATATTTAATAAGTTTATAGAGTGCAAGTTGGAAATGACAAAAAAACTTTATAATTCTCGGCATGTAAATCGACCCTGGTCTAATTTACACAAAGTATATAATGTCCAAATTACAGAATACGCCGACAATTCTAAAATCAAAAATGGCGACCAACTTTCAAAACCTTTCCAAGTAAAACCATGCCTATTAACAAGTACAGACCCCTTTTTTAACCCATCCCTGAAACATACCGGCACTGACACTTATATGCACGATTACAATCTTACCTCAAAGTTACATGAGACCGTACTTAAAGAGAAAATTGGATATATTTTCACCCCTACTCAAGCAATATAACCATCTCTAAAACACACTGGCATGGCGAAGGCGCTCTAGAACTAAAGAACGGAAAGATGTTCTACTCGGGAAGAAATGATGTTATTCACAGAGAAGGAGTCGCTTTTATAATCTAAGACTGTATTCGAGACTGAGTCACAGTCATAACACCACATGCACCAAGAATGATTGCTCTTAAACTTAAAGGAAAAGAAAAAGGTATACACTTCTCACTAATCCAAATCTATGCACTTGATCAATCACACTCAGATGATGAAATTGAAGCATTCTATCTGGTTCTGCAAGATCTAATAGATAAAACTAAAAAAAGGACATTCTGATAGTGATGGGGGACTCAATGCAAAGGTGGGAAAATAAACATCAGATATGAAAGTCGTGATTTGTAAGTTCGGAATCGACGAGAGAAACAAAACAGGAGAAAAGCTGCTAGACTTTTGCAAGCACAATAATTTAATTATCGCAAATACATTATTCTACCACAGATCGGAACACAAATACACTTGGACCTCCCCTGATGGATCTACTAAAAACTGTATTGATTACATTTTAATCAGGGATAGATGGAAGACCTCAATTCAGAATGTCAAGATAATCAAGGCCGATTTTGACTCACACCATGAAGTACTTTCAGCTAAGATCAAACTAAAATTCAAACATAAGAGGCCCAAAACGCATAAAACATCTTGGAATCTGCAAAACCTCCAAAATGAAAACCTACGGGAAGCATTTGAAGAGGCAATAGACTTAAACTGCCACCCACATAATATCAACGCAAAAGACTTCTGGGAACGGGGTATTTATCAAGAAGGCTGCAGACGGATGAATGGATTACTATGGGCATCCATTAAACCTAACAATGAATGGATTACCTCCGAAATCCTCGAGACGCTGAAAGAAAAAAGAAAAGTAAGAATAAACTGAACCACTCAAACACTGAAGAAAACAGAAAAATGTACAGTCAAATTAAAAATAAAGTAGACAGAATGTGTAATGCAGCAAAAAACTCATGGCTTGAGAAAAAGGCACACCATTGCGAAGAGGCCAACAAAAAACATGATACTAAAACAGTTTTTAAAATAATTAAAGAACTGTCAAAGCCACATCAAATTAGATCATTAACGATGAAAAACAATAACTTGGAGGAAACAGGATCATTGCAGAAGATTAAAGATATATGACAGGGATACTACCAAACGCTATTCAAAAGAAACAAGGAATGGAATATACAAGACCAGACGAACCACAAAAACGCTTCGACAATACTGAAAAGCGAAGTAATAGAAGAAATGAAACAAGTGAAGCCTCAAAAATCTCCAGGCACAGATGAAATTCCTGTTGAACTCTGGAGAGGTGGAGGCCAAACAATCATTGATTTTTTAGAAACACTTTTTAAGAAGATCTTACACACCAGAGAAATTCCTGAGGACTGGACAGAAGGAATCATCATACCCATAAACAAAAAAGGTAATAAACGCCTCTGCGAAAACTATAGACCCATCACCCTCCTCAATCAAGGGTACAAAATCTTCATTCGAATATTACAAACTTGAATCAAACCCTTGATGACAGAAATAGTCAGAGAAGAACAAGCTGGATTCAGAGGGGGGAGATCCACTATAGACCATATCTACACACTAAATGAAATAGCAGAACTTTGCTGGGAATACAAACGGCCATTATACTGCTGTTTCATTGACTTCAAACAGGCATTCGACGCAATAGACAGATATAATCAATTAAACATTCTTAACTCCAAATCTCTCGAAACAGAAGCACTTGCATTTATCACAAACTTATTTCAAAACTCTACAGCATGTATTAGAATTAATGGAATAAAAACTGGAAAACTCAAGATGGAAAATGGAGTTATGCAAGGATGCCCTCTCTCACCCAATCTATTCAATATTTACTGTAAGAAATCTGCAAAGAACCTGGAATAACAATTAATGGCAAAAACATTAACCATGTAAAATACGCAGAGGATATAATCATTTTAGCAGCATCGAAGAGTCAACTTGAAAAAACAACAAACCTACTTAACGATTCCTATAAAAACTTAGGAATGAGCATCAACGTCAATAAAACAAAATTAATGAAAATCGGAAGAGAGGATGAGAACACCCAAACAAAATTAGAAAACCAAAATATAGAACAAGTTAAATCTTCAATCTACCTTGTTAGCAAAATTACACATGATCAAAACAATACAGAAACTGTAAAACACTGATTAAATATAGCATGGACAAACATGAATAAGTTAAAGAAAATCTGGAGCAACAATATCATCTCAAATGAATTAAAAATTAAACTATTTAAATCCATTATCATTCAACAACAACATACAGATGCGAAAGCTGGAGAATTACAAAAAACGAAAACAGGAAATTAGAATCCTTCGAAATGTAATGCTTGCGTAAAATTAATAGATCACATTGGACTGAACGTAAAACAAATGACCAAGTAAAACATGACCTGGACTACAGGGATCTCTCCCAAATATCATCCTAAAACAACAGCTAAGATGGTCTGGACATCTGGTGAGAACGCCACATCACAGATTACCGAACACCTTACTGAACGGAAAGCTCGAAGGAAAGAGGCCACGAGGAAGACCGAGGAGGAGATGGAAATACTCGCTCTTAAAAAGAGCTCCATTTCCCAACTCACGAACAATCACAGAGATGGCTAGAGACAGAGCTTATTGGAGAAGTTGTATCCGCGAGAGAGTCAACCCGTCACCAGACGGATGAGAGAGAAAGAAAGAATTGCAGACTCCTGGTAAATGCAGTTTGCTACCCCTGATAAAAATAATCTTGAAAGTCAACTCTTGTCCCAGCGTATGGAAAATCATCTCACCAAGTTTGATGAAGTTCCGCAACTTACACCGAAGATTAACATCGGGACTGGCGAGATGGCTACCATTATCATAAATTTGAAAATGAGGAAAGCTCCAGGAAGAGACAAGGTAAGTAATAACGCCCTAAGTAATCTGCCGAACAACATTATTAATGATCTCGAATATCATAAGCGACTGCTGGAAGTTTTCCTACTTCCCGACTCCTTGGAAGCAATGTATTGTGTAAAGTTTCCCCAAGCAGGGGCAAAATCCTGAAATGCCTGTGAGCTACCGACATGTCAGTCTACTCCCGTCGATGTCCAAAGTTTTATAGAAAAGGATCCTCACCAGGGTCAAGGACCACAGTCTCACCAGTGATCCACTTCAGAAAGAGCAGTTCGGCTTTCATGCCACCCATTCATGTCAAATGCAGATATGGAGGCTCGTTGAAGATCTAAGCACCCCACTGAACCTTTCAGGGTACTGTGGCGTGGTTTTTCTTGATGTCAGTAAGGCGTTGTTCATGTGTGGCACGAAGGACTAATCTGCAAGATTATTAGAGACGAGTTTCCTCCTGATTTGATTTTGATGGTGAAATCCTTTCTTAGTGACAATTTCTGTCAAGCTAAAGATCAAGGCCAAAACTTCTCCATGCCCCGCAAGGTAAAGGCCGATGTCCCACAAGGCTCTGTCCTTGTGCCCGTTTTATGTAAAAATTTTGTTCATGATTTCCCAAAACCAGAAAAATGTAATTCATATTTTTATGCTGATGATAGTGCCATCATGGTTTAGGCGCACCAGTCATCTCACGTTATCACTAGTCCGCAGAAGGTCTTGAAAAAATTTGAATACTGGTTTAGTTGCTGGAAACGAAGCCTTAACGTCGGAAAATGCGAAGCTATGTACTTCAACAAAAAAGTTAAGCTTCCCCCGGATTCTTTTTTCGTATTCAATGGGTCACAACTACAAATACCTTGCCATTATAATTGACTCAAGTCTCTCCTAGAACTGTCATATGACTTACGTTCTTAACAAAGGGAAGAAGGCTAAGTACAGCATCATAGCTCTCCGGGGTCGAAACAGTGGCCTCAGCATCGACAATAATCTGCTACTGTACAAGAAGATGATTCGGAACATCCTACTCTATGGCATGCTTGCATGGGCAACCTGCATGTAAAAGCAGATGGAGAGAACTCCAATCGTTCCAGAATGTTACCCCGAGGACCATTGCCCAACTTGGAAGAAGGACCATTCAAAATCATTACATCCACTTGGATTTGAACATGACTCACATTGGAAGTGTGTTCAAGATCTACTGATGAACATGGTGCAGACGATGAAGAGCCATGACATTGACCTTAGTGGCTGGAATATTGAAAAAGCTGATGGAAATGAACTGGCATACAAAGTACAGAAAACCGAGGCATATTCTTGATGTCAACTTCGAAGATATTGGCAACATTTCCTACCCGGATTATTGGAAGATATGATTTCACCCACCTCCCGCCCCCTCTCCCAGTTTTCTGAGAATCGTCAATTTTATTAATTTTTCTTAAAATGGAAGACCTCTGGGGTTAGTCAGGCTTCTTTCCTATTTCAGTGTATTTCATGTGGAATTTCTTCTGGTAGGGTGAGCTTCGTAAAAGCACTGCTTTCGTCCCACCTGAAGAAATATACACATATCTTACTGAAGAAGGCCCCTTGTTAACTGATATGTATACATAAATGAAAAATAAACTTTTCTTGTGGACAAGTGGGCTCATATCATCTCTTCTTATGCATCGTAAGTATCTACAGTCTAATAAGCTGTTTGCATTTTTTACTTTAATCCTAAATAACATATAACTACAAGGTGTTGCCCTACCATTGCAAATATGATGCTTTGCCCTACTAACTGATCCACAGCTGTTATATTTTGGTACTGCCACCTGTAGCTTGCAGTGAATAAGATGCTTCCTCTATCTATCTTTATGAATAAAGGAATTGACCTGTAAAATGTGTAATCTGGAATATTTTCACCAAACAGGGCTAATGGACACTCCGTCTAATTCAGGAATTTCAATCTCGACAAATCCAGTTTTTCCAAGCGTCTCTTGAAAACTGAAAGCATCACTGATAATTACTTCAAAATTTTACGACAACAATTCAATGAACCTAAAACACTGAATTTCCAAAAAGAAAATTTTTCGACAGATATTTGATAAATCTCACAAAAGGAAAAATGTCTTAAATCATATAAAATAACCCCTATTCTCTCTCTGTCATACATACAAGGGGACGAAACGGACATTTCATCACTGATTTGGTTAAAATTTTAGGAAGACAGTCTACATATTTATTAATATCTTGTATTAAATTTAACTAAAAATTTCAAATTTAAAAACATTGGGTATTAAATTATGGGCAATCCTCTATCCCCTATTCTAGCGGATATTTTTTTAGGACATTGGGAATCTGACATTATTAACAACTCTCTTTTTTCACATAACATTATTTGCTGGTTATGTTATGTAGATGATATTTTGATCATTACTAACTTAGAGGACACATACACTCTGTCCTCCTATTTATCCTCCAATTCTCAATTTGAGTTCCAGTGTCATCAGTTTGAATAAGGGGAACTACAGTTTTTAGATCTATCCATATATAAAAATGAAAATATGTTATCTTTCAGTATATATGAAAAGGAGACTCAAGGGAATAATTTGCCTCACTATTTTTCAAAAATTCCCTTAAATTACAAGATAAATACAATACAGAATTTCATACAGAGAGCTAGATTGTTATGTTCTCCTAATATGTTACCATCCTATATACATAAATTAATTAATAAAATGATCAACAATAAGTATCCCACATATTTCGTTAAGAGAATGATGATTCGGGGCTTTCAGAAAGGGAAAACGAATATTCTTAATTCGATAGAACAGAGAAAAAGGGTTTCAATGGCTTATGATTCAAAGTTTCCTGCAATTAAAAAATGTTTCCAAGGAGAAAACATCCAAATAGTTCCTAAAATAAGTAATACTTTAAGAAAGAAATTGGTCAACATGCATGTTCGAGATGATAGTGAGAATCAAAACAATATTGATGTTGATCAATACAATCTCAAAGAACTATACAATAATGATTTGGTTTTTCATAAGTTAGTAAATCAAAAAGATGTTATTTATTTAATTCCATGTTCGGACTGTGATGCTAATTATATTGGTCAGTCTGGTCGCTCTCTATATTCTAGGTTACAAGAACATGAGAGAGCGAATAGACTCAATCATTGTGATTATGCTTTGGCCAGACATTGTCATGGCATGGGCCACAGGATAAATTGGAAGGGTGTAAAGGAGGGAACAAAATTTGAAGAAACGTATAATAAAGGAGGCCCTCTTCATTAAGAATTCTGATTGTACTCTGGCCAAAACGTCATACGATATTCACAGTGATTGGAGCATTCTTTGAGTGACGCCATATCCTTTGACTTCACCTTCTTCCTTTTCCGTATTAGTTTCATTTGTTATTTTTTTTGTTTGGTATCTCCCTTCCACATTGATTCTGAAGATGAGCAGCTGGTCTGCTTGAAAACGTTAAAGTCTTGTGAAATTTATTGGCATGTTGTTAAGACATTTTGCCTACTATTTTCTTTTTCTGGAGGATTTTAATATCATTTTTTAAATTCATCATTGTATAAAGATATCTCGTCCATGTCAGCAGTTCCGCCTTACATCTTCCTGTCTTGTGTATATGGAGGTTGCATTATTCTGTGTGATGTTTTCTACGAACGTTTCCAAGTGCCATCCATCTCACCATGAAGAATTTCATCCTGGAAGACGCTTTTGTAAATAATATCACCCGGTTTGTTTTTAATTGTATGTATTTTATTTTTATTGCAATCTTCAGATCACAAACTTTAGACTTTTTAATGTTCTTATGTTTTAAAATTGTGTGCTGATTAGCGTGTTTTTTGGCATAGTATTGCTTATTTTGTACAATGGGGGGGGGGGAATTTTTTAATTTTTGAAAAATTAATTAAAAAAATTTGTAAATTTCGATATGATTAGATATTCACTTTGGAATTGTTACATTTAAGTCAAGAGGTAGGCGGGCTGTTGTGTCCTTCATGGATGACTTCTTTATTTATACATTTATTTATACATTTTTTGGTTGTTAGGTTAATTTTTCTTTGGTTGGGTTAATAAACTATATTATGTTTATATTTGGAGGAATTTTTTATTAATTGCATTAACTAAAAATGTTATTTCTTATACAGGTGTTCAAAAATGAGGGATAACAAGTAACTACCGTGATCCTTCACATTAGAGTAAATAACAAGTTTTTCATGCGAAATCTGTAAAACTAAAAATATATAATGGTACCAGCACGTCATTAATGAACTTTCTGTACGAATACTTCACATAATGAACTGCGCTATGCCACGCCAAAACGGTGTCAATTGTTGATTAAATTACTTTTTCCGCCAGCTTTTAGAAAACTTTGCATGGTGTTTAGACGATTAAAAATTTGGTTTTCGACATTTTGCATCAGGAAATTTTTATTTACATTGATGTGAAGAATGGTTTGGTTTGGTTTGTTTGGTATTAACGTCCTTTTCAACTGCTATGGTCATTTCAGGACGGCGTTATAGGGGCCACAAATTTTGCTTCGCAAAGGTTCTTTAACGTGCAGCCGGCAAACGACTACACGGGACCAACGGCTTTACTTCCCTTCCGAAGGAAGTGCGTGATCTCAGGATTTCCCCCTGAAAAATCCTCGTCGTCCTCGGCCGGGATCGAACCCGCGTACTCTTGATGTGAAGAATCATGCTAGGTACATAGTATCCCTCATTTTATGAACACCCTATATAACCTCCATAAATGTTTAAGTAGTAAAGAAATGAAGATAATAGTACAACCTAAGATTTACACCATATTGGTATATGGGATATGTATATGGACAAATTATTATAATTGTCAATTTCAACTATTAAACAAGAATTGTGAATAATTGTATAAGAACGGCTTTCAAAAACTGAATTAATATCAAAACAGGTGGACATCAGGAGTTCTAACTAGTTAAGCCATTTATTCCCGGCTTTGTCAAGGATATACAGCAAGAGACAATCGACAATCGAACAGTGAAGTGTACATTTGTTAGGATGGGACGAAAGCAGCGCTTTCACAAAGCTCATCCAACCAGAATAAACTCCAAATGAAATACACTGAGGTAGTCAAGAAGCCTAACCAACCCAAGCGGTCTTGCATATCATACAAAAAAGAAAATAAGATTGACGATTGTCAGAAACAAAAAATAAACGAAATAAAAAAAATACAAGGAGAAATAAGATTATCACATCTTCCAGTAGTCTGGGAAAGAGACGTTGCTAATATCTTCAAAATTGATGTCAAGAACGTGCCTCGGTTTACGATACTTCGTATGCCAGTTCATATTCATTGAGTTCTTCAATATCCCTTTCACAAGCTTATTATCGTGAGTCTTCATCTTCTGTATCATAATCAAAAGGAGATCCTGTATAAACTTTCCAATATGGGCCATGTATAAATCCAAATGGATGGATTGGTTTTTCACCGTCCTTCTGTCCAGTTGGGCAATGGTCCTCAGGGTAACATTCTGGAATCATTGTAGTTCACTGCATCTGGTTTTACAGATAGTCGACCACGCAGGCATGCCATAGAGGAGTATGGTCCAGATAATCGATTTGTGCAGAAGTAGCTTGTTGTCAATGCTGAGGGCGCTGTTGCGACCCATGAGAGCTATGATACTGTACTTAGCCCTCTTCGCTTTGTCCAGAGCATAGGACATATGCTGATTCCATGAGAGTCTTGAGTCAATGATAACTCCCAGATACTTGTAGTTGTCCACCCAGTCCAGTTGCTTATTGAACAGAACAAGAGAATCTGGGGGATGCTTGAGCTTCCTACTGAGGTACAAAGCCATGCACTTTCCGACGTTAAGGTTCAACTTCCAGCGGTTAAACCAATCTTCGAACTGCTTCAAGGCGCTCTGCAGCCGAGTGATAACGTGAGCCGGCTGGTGTGCCCATGTCATAATGGCAGTGTCATCCACATAAAAATACAGATTACAAGAAAAGACAAGGTGAGTAATAACGCCCTTATGAATCTCCCAAAGAACTTTATTGACTTTCTCACCAAAATCATTAGCGACTGCTGGAAATTTTCTTATTTCCCTGTGGCTTGGAAGAAATCTATTGTGTTGAGTATCCCCAAGCAGGGGCAAAATCCTGCAATTGCGGCGAGTTACCGGCCTATTAGCCTGCTACCCACGATGTCCAAGGTGTTGGAGAGAACGATCCTCGTCAGATTCCAAGATCACTGTCTAGCAAATGACCTTTTTCGGGAAGAGCAGTTTGGCTTTCGTGCCGTCCCCTCTTGTCCGATGCAGATATGGAGGCTCGTTGAAGACCTGAGCACCCCCCTGAACCTATCCAGGTACTGTGGGGTGGTATTTCTCGATGTCAGTTAAGCTTTTGACCAAGTGTGGCATGAGGGCCTTGTCTACAAAATGATCAGGGACAGGTTCCCTGCCAATTTGATTTTGATGGTGAAATCTTTTCTTGACAGCAGATCCTATCAAGCCAAAGTTAGAGTGTTCCTCAGGGTTCTGTCCTCGGGCCTGCGCTATTTAATTACTTTGTACATGATTTCACGAAACCTGATACAGCAAGAGGCATGCAAGCCTTTATATATACAGAACAGTGGTACAAGTTAAGCAATGAGCGTAAATATATACAAGAACCAATAGGATATAAAGCAAGGGGGCCAATGAGTTCAAAAAGGACGTAATGGCAAGTAGAATAAAATAGAATAAATACAAAAAAGTTTTAAGATACACAAAAGAGATGGTGCGGTTAACGCGGACCGAAAAGAGAACATATCCGGTTGTCCGAAGACAAGAGAATTTACATAGAAATAAACAAAATGAAATAAAGGGGTAAGAAACTTACAGAATGCAGAAGAAACATAAAATAAAGAAAACGAGAGAAAATCATAGTAGATCAGATAAAGAACTAAGTATTGCAAACACATTAAAGTCCGTCTGGCAATTGAGAAACAAGTGTGGGGTGGACCTCTTGGCCTTCAATATTTTTTATTTTTTTTTGTATTTATTCTTTTTTTATTCTACTGGCCGTTACGTCCTTTTTAAACTCACTGGCCTCCTTGCTTTATATCTTATTGGTTCTTGTATATATTTATGCTCATTGCTTAACTTTTACCACTGTTCTGTATATATAAAGGCTTGCATGCCCCTTGCTGTATATCCTTGACAAAGCCGGGAATAAATGGCGAAACTAGTTGGAACTCCTGATGTCCCTCTGTTATATTATAAGGCCACCACCTGTTTAGTAATAGGAACAGTATTATGATCCATCCTTCCACCAATATGACTCCACTCATCTCTAAGATGTTCCACATCAAGAGGAAGCTAGCCTCCACTATCCAGAACATCTGGTTCAACCGCATGTGTATCCGTGAGTGCCTAGAACCCAAGTATGCCCACGTCATCGTCCGGAACAGGTCTGCCGCCGCCCAAGCTGCACGGGCCGCCGCCGTAAGGACTTGGGTAAGCCGTGCTACAACCACCATAGTTTACATGAAGCATCGCTTCAACCAATAGATATTCCGACTGCACCTCCACATTTCATCCATCATACCGCCTGATGTTCTGATGCCTTTTTTCGAGGATGATGAAGTTAGGCTGCAATCCTTCAAAGAGCATAAGTTCTTAACCCTATGCAAGAAGCTAGACAACCTCCGACGTCCGTCTCCAACACGCCCACATCCTCCTGAAGGTGATTTTGTGTTTCATGACAATGTCGTTAACCTAACATCAATCCAGCTGTCCGATAACGAACAGCGATTCGTCGACAAAGACCTCAAGCACGTTGTCTATAGGAAGCCAACACGTTCCGACTTACACGATGTCATCTCAGATGTCGAGCATGCCGTCAACCTACTACCCCAGACTGACCGTCCTCCAGCACGGGCCATCGCCGGACCTCTAATACACAAATCCTTCAAAGAAGCGTCTGCATCTAGACCACCCCGGGAGCTACTCACTGATGCTGCTGCCTCTACCACCTTGAAGACGAAGTTACAAGATTCCGATGCCCTCGTCGTCAAGGCCGATACAGGTAACGTGTCGGTTATCATTTACCGTTCTACATTCACAATTCTACATTTAACAATTTTGTCACCCTCCAATCCGACCCCACTTCTAAATACCACAAATCTATTATTTCCGTCATCAACAAATCCCCACGCTTCAGATACCTCCGACGCCTCATCCCACCTAACCCTCGCCCACCCAACCTTAACGCCCTACTCAAGATCCATAAACCTAACATGCCTATACGCCCCGTCGTTAACTATTCCCCAGGTCCTGCCCACCTCGTTGCCAAATCCCTTTCCACCTTCCTCTTTAACCTGAAAATCCTCCCTAATACTTATAATGTATGCAATTCCCTAACCCTTACTGAGTCCCTTTCTTCCAACCACACTGATGAGCACCTCTCCCTTATGTCCCTTGACATCACCAACTTATACACTAACATCCCTGTCACCCCCACCCTCTCTATCCTACAGTGTCTGTTACTAGCTGCGTCTTTCCCTGCGCCCGATATTATTGACCTACTATCTATCCTCTCTGTAATTTCTTCCCAGAACTATTTCTCATTTAACAACTCTTACTATTCCCAACCCACAGGGCTAGGAATGGGGTTCCCACTCAGCAGTTTTCTGTCTGAGGTTTTCCTACAGCACCTGGAATTAACACACGTCACCCCCTCCTCAATAATTCCTCCGCATCGCATATTTCCGATATGTCGATGACATCCTCATCCTTTTTGACTCCCGATCCATTACTCCCACTAAAACTGTTAACACCTTTAACTCCTTTTCTCCACATATCCAATTCACTTTTGAACTAGAAACTAACTGGTCCATCCCTTTCCTTGATATCCTCATCACCAACAACCCCCACACTAACCGCTTCTCCTTTTCTGTCTTCCGTAAACCGAACACATCCTCCAACTTATTACACCATTCCTCCTCACACGCTGCCACCCACAAACAAGCCTCACTAAGATTCGTAATCGACCGTGCCCTGAAGCTCCCCTTCTGCCCCGTATCCAGATCTTCAGAATTCCGCATAATCCGACACCTCGCCCACTCCAATGGATATTCGACCTCCACGTTCTCTCGCATTTTTCACCGCCGCAGACGGGCCCTTCTCTCCCCCCCCCCACCTCCCGCTTCGCCCCTTACTAAAAAATAGACGTCCTTACTATATCTGGGACTTAATTTCTCCCAGCTTTCCGATTTCTTATCGTCCCTTGGCCTCCGAATATCATTTCGTACTCCAACCCCAGCTGCTCGCACCCTGAACCCACCCACCTCCGTCACCTCCGACAAATATTCCCAATCCGGAGTTTACCGCCTGAATTGTGCGTTTTGCGATATGTTCTATGTGGGATTATCGACCCGCAATCTTGCTTTGCGATTCAAGGAACACCTTGACTCGTATAAAAAACGGGACCGTGTCTCCCACTATGCAAACCATCTCGCAGATTCCGGACACACTTTGAAGTCAAAAGAAGAGGTTATGTCTGTCTTGCACATCTGTAATAAACCAGAAAAAACCGCTACCCTCGAAGCGATCGAAATATTCAAGGCCAAGAGGTCCACCCCACACTTGCTTCTCAATTGCCAGACGGACTTTAATGTGTTTGCAATACTTAGTTCTTTATCTGATCTACTATGATTTTCTCTCGTTTTCTTTATTTTATGTTTCTTCTGCATTTTGTAAGTTTCTTACCCCTTTATTTCAGTTTGTTTTTTTCTATGTAAATTCTCTTGTCTTCGGACAACCGGATATGTTCTCTTTTCAGTCCGCGTTAACCGCACCATCTCTGTACAACTTCTCTTTTGTGTATCTTAAAAATTTTTTGTATTTATTCTATTTTATTCTATTGGCCATTACTTCCTTTTTGAACTCATTGGCCCCCTTGCTTTATATCCTTTTGGTTCTTGTATATATTTACGCTCATTGCTTAACTTGTACCACTGTTCTGTGTATATAAAGGCTTGCATGCCTCTTCCTTCTGGGTCCCTGGCGTTGGGATTAATTTCCTCGCAAACCTAACTAAGGACATCTTTTCTTATCATCTATTATTATTCTAATCATTCATGAGTCGCTCCCTGGCGTAGAATTAATTTTCTCGCAAACCTGACTTGTTCTTTTTTCTTAAGGCTAGGTGCGTCCTTCTTAGGACGGCTTCTTTAGCACACACCTAACTACGAGGTTATTCTCCCCCCCCCCCCTTCCCCCGTGGTTCTATACAACTATATTTTAAGAATACGATGGCTTCGTCCAAAGTATCAACGCTGAAGTCGGCAACGGTGTCTTTGCTGGCGCCTGATGGTTAAGGAAGTGCTAAATGAGATAAAAAATCACGTAACGTTAGACAAGATTACTGCACATACCGGACGCTCAGACACTATCAAGATAAAATGCCACGACGAGGACACACATAAAACCCTCGTGTCAGGAATCAAAGCGAATGGCGTGCTTAAAATCCAGCATCATCAGCTCAAGTCTGAGAAGCTATTAAAATACGTTGTCCGTAATGTGGAATAACCTATGACATGGAAGATTTTTGCGCAGATCTTAGAAACGCTAACTACTTCCCCGATAAGTCAGTTAGACTTAAAAAAGCAAATGGTGCAGTTGAGATGCCAATGGTCCTAGTCCTCTTACAAAACACTGAGCATAATAAATCTTTCCTAAATTTAAAGCGCGTGGGTCCACTTGCTGTAACGGTTGAATTGTTTAGGGGCAACAAGAAGCCCTTACAATGTTACAATTGTTTACGTTTTGGGCACGTGTCCCAGGGCTGCACAGAGTCACCGCGTTGCAACAAGTGCGCGGACGACCACCAGTCACGGGACTGCACAAATATAAAAGGAAAAGACCCTCCTAAGTGTATTCGATGTGAAGGCCAGCACACATCGAGTTATAGTAAATGTCCCAAATACCCACAAGTTAAAAGGAATAAAACTTCCAAAGTAACTGAGGGAAGATCTTTCGCATCGGTTGCTCCTGCTTCTATTGGTAAGGCAGTCGCTGACCACGACGAATTGATTAAAATTCAAAGGTATCTGGGTAACCTAATGAATATGTTAAAGGATAGTGGCAAAGCATTGCCGCAGCCCACTCAAACTGAGACAATAAAATAATCATGGATAGACAGCCCTACAAAGTTATAAATCAAGATGGCTACAAATGCTAGTGCTACTCCGGTGGATTGCAAGCGGCCAGACCACCTGGAACTTCCTCCCTCCATCAGGCAACTCATCCACGAAAAAAACCACTTCAGAAGACTTTGGCAGCGTTCCAGATTTCTCCACTTCAAGACGAAGTACAACAGGCTATCCCGCAAGGTAAGTGATCAGATTAAGGATTTAGGGAATCAAAGATGGAACGACAAAGTTAAAAGTCTGTCCGTCCAGGATAACTCTCTCTGGAGTATGGTCAGGGCCCTTAAAAGCAAAAGGACTATTCTTCTTCCTCCTTTGCTTACAGAGGGTGGCGATTTCATTAGCAATGACCAGGACAAAGCACAAATTATCGCCGATTCACTGAAGAGCCAATTCTCTACGCCCAAAGAGGATGATCTGGTCAATATTACTCGTGAGGTCAAAGACGTGTGTGATAGGTATGACCACACACAGCAGGCTCTTGGCTCTCCTGATGTCATTGGCACCTCTGAGATATGGGACATCATAAAGCGCCTGAAAAGCAAAAAGGCAGCCGGCATCGACACCATTACCAACAGTGCTCTCAAGAATTTGCCTCCCAGTGTTATCTGCATCATCACCAAGGTCATGAATGACTGCTGGCTTAGAGGCCATTTCCCTAGTGCCTGGAAGGACTCAGTCATCATCACCATTCCTAAACCTGGACTGGATCCTGCTCTTCCCACAAGTTATAGGCCCATTAGCTTGTTTCCCATGCTTTCCAAGGCCTTTGAGCGCACTATACTCAAGAGGTTCAACGACTACTGCGAGGCAAACAACCTCATTCGTAGTGAGCAATTTGTCTTCCGTCCAGGCCACTGTTGTCAGCTTCAGTTATGGAGGCTCGTTGCTGATTTAAACGGTCCTCTCAACCTCTCTATGTTTGGTGGCCTCATTTTCCTCGATGTCCGAAAGGCCTTTGATCAAGTCTGGCATGATGGGCTCATTTACAAAATGATTACCTACGGGTTCCCTGACGATCTAATTGCTCTGGTTCGCTCCTTCCTGTAAAAGAGCACTTTTCGTGTTAAGGTTGGGGACTGCTTGTCTGAACCCTGCGATGTTAATGCTGGTGTACCCAAGGCTCTGTCTTGGGGCCAGCATTATTCAACTTCTTTATCCATGACTTTCCCAAGTTTACAAAGTGTAATCTTTACTTATTTGCTGACGACGGGTCCATCATGACCTGGGCACGAAACCCAGCACATGTCATCACTCGACTACAAAAAGCTTTACATCAGTGCGAGAGCTGGTTCACAAAGTGGCGATTAAAGCTGAATGTCAAAAAGTGCAAGGTCATGTTTATCACTCGCAAATGCAAGAACCCTCCAAAGCCTCTCTTCTTATTTGGCAAGAAACTTGAGCTACAAATATTTTGGTGTCATGATCGACTCCAAACTAAATTGGAAGGACCAAGTCCAATACGCGCTCAACAAAGCAAAGAAAGCGAGGTTCAGTTTGATTGCACTTCTGGGACGAAACAGCGCTCTTGGTGTGGATAACAAACTCTTGATATACAAGGTTGTGATTCGTACTATCTTACTTCATGGAATGCCTGCTTGGGCTTCTATTTGCAAATCTAGGTGGAAGGATCTCCAGACCTTCCAAAATGTTGCTCTCCAGTCCATTGCCCAACTTGACAGAAGAGTTGCCAACAACCACTCTATGAGGATCTGGGGATGACCCACATAGGCACCTTTGTCCAGACTCTTACGAAGAATATGCTACCCAAGATGGAGAATCATGAAAACACCCTGGTTTCTTGTATCCTGGACCACCCACTCGCTGTTAAGGGTCCCCTCAGGTTTCGAAGACCCCGCCATGTCCTGGATGTCTGCTTTGATGACGTTAACAAGGCCGTCTTCCCCAACTATTGGATCTTCTAGATCCTGCTGATTTTTGGGGACTCTATTCGTCAATCCACAATCTGACTCGTCCCTTCTCGAGACTCATCTCTGGAGGACTAAAGAGGTTCATCAGGCTTCTCTCTCAGTTCAGTGTACCTCCTCTGGTTTACTTTTTGGGCGAGCGTGCAAAGTGAGCTTGGCTCCTGGACCACTCGCGTCTTTCTTTTTCACTACACTGTTCGATTGTCGATTGTCTTGCTGTATATCCTTGACAAAGCCGGGAATAAATGGCGAAACTAGTTGGAACTCCTGATGTCCCTCTGTTATACTGTAAGGCCACCACCTGTTTAGTTAATAGGAACAGTATTATGATCCATCCTTCCACCGATATGAATTAATATCAGTCCATGTTTGAATACTGTATCAAGATTAAAATAGGAGGGGCGATTGATAAATAACGTCTCCATGGCTGTAACTTTTTTATTTGTTAACCGATTTTCAAAATTCTTTTTGTATCTTATACTCACCTTTGTCCTCTATGTAATGAATTATTCACTTTTCGACATAGTCCCCATTCCTTTCCAAGCATTGCGCCAACGCCTCACTAGTTGGGTGAACCCGTCGGAGAGGAATTCCGGAGTTGTTGTCGACACCAGGATTGAATGGCAGCGTTTACCTCGCCGTCAGAACCAACTCATGTCCCTTAAGGGGCTTTTTCTTCTTTGGGAAGTGGTGAAAGTCGCAATGTGCAAAGTCTTTCATTTTTGAACTGCAATTTTTCATCTTTGAACTGTAGGAGCTGCAACGCCTCTTGTGTGTGGTGACTCGTGTGCGGGCAGACGTTATCGTACTCCGGAAGAGGGTCCAAAGGTGCCATTCAATCCTGGTGTCGACAACAACTCCGGAATTCCTCTCCGACGGGTTCACCCAACTAGTCACGCGTTGGCGCAATGCGTGGAAACGGATAGGGACTATGTCAAAAAGTGAATAGTGCATTACATAGAGGACAAATGTGAGTATAAGATACAAAAAGAATTTTTAAAATCGGTTAACAAATAAAAAAGTTACAGCCATGGATGCCTTATTTATCAATCGCCCCTCGTAATACCACTAGTTTATAAAAAATGCCCTAAAGGGCAATGAAAAAAGTTTATAATATGAAACTTGCTTTTTTGTTATGTAGTAAGCTCAATAAATACATAGCGGAAGTGCGTTTGGGTAATAGGAAGCTTATCTTCTACATAATATAAGATTTCATCAAAAAATTTTGACTACCCTTTTTAAGGGGTAGTACGATAATTTAGTATCTGAATATTGCTAATCTTTGCAATGATAAATGAATATATATATTAAAGTTATTTAATAATTTACAATTGAGATGATGGTAACTAGAACGGATAACTTTGAGCTATCCTAAACACAACTTAATTATTAATTTCCCCTTCTCTTCTGAATCTAGACCGACACTCGGGACCATTTATTTGCAGCCACTGCATAAACTGGGAAAGCAGCAAAGCTAAGCGTTTGACATGGAGAGGCACTAGGAATAAATAAAAAGAATGGAGTCAAAGCATTAATCATGACCAACATAAACGCGCCTTGCGGAACAACAAGAGCGATAGAGACCTACCTTGTATGATGTCGGTACACACAGCCAAGACCCTCTAGGCAGAATGTATGTAACCTCCACAGAGTATAGTAGAAATTGGTTCTTGTCAGTAGTGTTCCTCGTTTTACTTATGTAATTCCTCTGGCAAAATTCTGGTGAACGAAGCTATGCCCTGGACCCAGATACATCTATCCAAGCACGCGATGAGACAGCTTCAGCTCGGCGTCAGTGGGTAGCTCAACAAGGCTGGAAGA
Source organism: Rhysida immarginata (assembly GCA_023313115.1). NCBI lineage: Eukaryota > Metazoa > Arthropoda > Chilopoda > Scolopendromorpha > Scolopendridae > Rhysida > Rhysida immarginata. The sequence goes on from JAHWFO010093546.1 coordinate 2,178,346, forward strand.
TGGACTGAAGAGCACTTCAACTGGATCTAAAGAGAGGCTTGACTCCCGTTATTTTTTTGTGCCAGTCGCTTTCCTTGAAGCTCCTTAAAACCGCCGGGTAGCATTTCCCACATCAAACTACAAGGCCATGCTGAACTTTGTCCGAATCGTCATAAGCCACTCTCGGTAGAGCTGTCTCTCATTCAGACTTAGTTTCTGTAGCTAAACAAGAATAAAAGTCTTTACCAGCGCTTGCAAGCTTTTGCACTCAATGTTTCTGTCTATTTCTCATTAATATTGCTAAGAACGACGAAAAGGAAGAGAACTCATGTGCTTCTCTGGTTTGAAAATCTACTTCACTCATGTCCTCAGGTTCTTTAACTCCTGAAGACTCGGCAGCTCTCTTGCACATTCGTTTTTCTTTTTCCTTATGTCTTTTCTCTTCAAAGTCCGCGGGCCATCTCCTCACTTTTCCTTTCACTCTCGTTCCACATTTGTCACGCTCTCTCGCAGCGCTCTTATTACTAGATACTGTCGTTTTACGTATTATTAATAATGAAATCCGATTTATTGGTGGGTTTTATTTTGTTATTGCCAATAGATGGCACCTCAATTTGTGTGCCACTTTCTAATGATAAAACCATCTGCTTATGGTTCGCATTCTTAATGGCTCGCCTGGTCGCTTGTGACATCTTGCCCCCCCCCCTCCCCCGATGATCGCAGATTCGAAATGTTTGACTCATTAATTGTGTCAACTTCTTTTGAAACCCGCGATGAAGTGCTAATAGAAGTCTCAGATCTAGGCACTTCCTGGCCTAAGCTTTGATTATTAGAATTGGGCAAAAGAATTGCATTGTAAAGCACTTGCTTATCTTTTTCTTTGAGACGTGCTTTATTCTGGGAATTTCTATATTTATACTCATTCCCTTGTTTCGAGATATACTCTTGTTTCCAATGATATTATTAAGGAATTTTGAGGTTTTTCTATTATCTTTGTCAAACGAAGCACACCTACGCTCCTTATATCCGCAGGCTCCACTTTCTTCACAATAGTTCTACTGCTTGTCTCCAGCCCTTTTATAGCATGCGGCGACCCAACTTTCCGCTTATGCCTATCCAAAATAGATGCTGCTGCCCATTCACTATTTTGTGCTTCTATCATTGCAATAACCGGTTCTGTCTTAACTGCATTATTTGTGAATAATGATATCAAAGGGGTAAGTTTCTATTTGAGAATTCTTTTTTCTTCGGATGTAACTTATATTGTCTCTTAGGCCCTTTTGGGGTCTCACTAAATTCCTTAAGGTGGTTTGAGTTTCGCTCCCTGTGCTTTGCTTCTATTCACTGGGTGACACTTTGCTTACTAGCAATTCATCTGTTCAAACCCATATGAAACGTTGGATTCAGGGCCTTTGACTATGAAACACCTCAATTTGTGCTAATGAGACACTCCAATAACCTTTCCATCTTAATCATTCTCTTTTTTAAATGATTGTGAGTCTCCAATACTTGTTATAAAAAGACTATATCCACAACCATAATAGCTTGACAACCAATCTCTTTGGTTGCTATTTCAGCAGCGTTTTGTGGTCCAGCCTGATACACCGAAAACTTTTGCCCCCCCAAAAACTGAGAACTACGTTGTCTACTACCTCTTTATTTACTGAAGGCTTCTTATCTATAGCTTTCACTTGTAGAAGTAGATTCGTTTGACCAACAGAACATTGGCTCTTAATACCATAATTAGAGATCACACGTAGACTCTTGGAAGTGGACAAAGGTTTGTTGAGTTGGCTACTGAAACGCCTCTTTCATCTTTGGTAAATTAATTGAGGAACATTTTCCCTTATTACCATTTTGCGGACTTATGGGCTCCACTATGAAGGAGGTGGGGGATATTTCAGCCCTTAGCAAATTTGCCTGCTTATTGAGGTTATCCTCAGAAGAGCACTCAGTTTTTGACTCTGACACCCAAAAACTTAATTAATAATTCGGTAATATCGCTATATCCTCATAAGGTAAATTAAAGCTGTTAAATATAGCGATTTTCTTCTGAGAACTCTTTAGAATCGACATCTTCGTCTATTTTCTGTGAAACATCACTCGTACTGGGACAACCAATACTACCACTAGTTATACCTACTACATAATTTTGTAATAGCCCGAATATCAGCTGCACGTACATATTTTTATCTAGGAGCTGCTCCACTAAAGCTGCCCATAGTCGTTATGTTTTTGGCTAACGTTTTCGTCTTGTTGATTCCCGAGAGCTACTCTGTACTCGTTACTAAACTCTGTTAGTATTATGACCATAACTGCATAGAGGGTCATCACTATTAATGCTGGGCATATATACAAAGCCCTCTCCCGATGTCGTCATTACCGGAAGTTTAGCATCCCGAGCAGTTTTCCTATTCTCTGAGCGCAGAATTTTCTTTTTCCGCTTGTGTCTGAGTACATTAGGCCTTACCTCGTGCACTGCCTCAACTTCTGCTACAAGTTATTACCCAAACTAATTAGAGTTTCAATACTATGTTTCTTTCCTACATAGCCTTTCTCCGCCCGGTGATTCCATCGTACCATCAAGAGAATCAGGACGCAATAACGCTTTGGTAATTTCCATGGCTTCATTCAAGTTATGAGCATCAGACTCATCAATGCATTCCCTCATCATGGAGGAGAATGCCTGGCAATTGTGACATTCCATGTCAGTGTTGTGTTTTGTGTGGGGTGTCACATGGGTCTGCGGGAACCTTGTTTATTTTATTATATTTTTAGCGTTAATCCTTGCTGGATGTTTTTGTTCTAGGTTTGGGTGTTTGCGTGTATTTTATTATTTTGAAACATATCTATTGTTATATAAGTTTAAATATGAGTTTTTCTTTTTAGAGAGATTAAAGTTTGGGAATTTGTTTTGTTATTGTCTCATTTATAATATATAATCTACTTCCTATTTGGGTCTATTTATTTATTTAGCTCAAATAACGACGATAGGGTAGTTTTAAAGGATAGATTCGTGTGTTTTGATGAACAATATGACATTTTGCTAAATCTTGTTTTTTGTTTATAATATTTTTGTATAAGAACTGTTTATTTAGTGGCGACAGCTGTTGCTCGACAATAGCGAAAGCAACAGCGGCCGTCATTGTTGGAGTTTGGCATTGTTCTTGGGATTAAAATTCTCGGGAGATCATTGCCAAGCTCCAACAAGGTATTGTTGCCGAGAAATGAAGTGTTGTTTAAAAAAACTAATTAATTAAAGAGGAGTTGAGTGTTCTTGCTTAAAGAGAGAGGTTCGTTCTGAAGTTGAGAGAGAAAGCGGAGATGTTTGTTTTGACGAGTGTTCGAGCGATCGAAAAAATTTATATTCGTCGTGCTATCCGGTCATTGGTCACACCCTGACCTTCCTCCTTGCAAATTTTGGCCGCTGCTGCTCGCACACTGGTCCCCTTTTTCTAATAGTGACAAAGGAGCCCGCGTATCGCCAATTTTTCTGCCATTATTTTACACTGACTGACGCAAGTGGCACAATGTCTACGGCATTCAAATTGGTACTCAGGTTGCTTGCCACTCTTTTCTCTTAATAAACTGCGATATACCCTTGTGGTAAATGGTCTTCACCCAGAATTCGTCATAGTTTTAAACCTTCCATGGTAGGCAGACCTGAAGAAGAGAACATCGGCGATGGATCGAGTAGATGACTTGAAGACTGAACTAGTGAGACTGTTTCTTGTTATTTGCTTTCCTCCGATTTGGGGTACTTTCATTGATAATTCTGACTCAGTTACTGGAACACCCCCGCCATTTTGCTGTGTATCGATATTTTAAGGACTGTCCATTGCGGACTATGAAGCGTATGTGATGATAGTTCGTCATGTGACCCACCTTCATCAATAGTAAAAGGATCCAAGAAAGTCTGTGCTAATATTAGTTTGAGTAAGAAGCTTTTTAAAGAACTTTGACTTTGCAATTTATAGCATATCAAGCAGTGTTTGGTATGTATAGTAGACAATCAAGTAATTTGGAATGCAAATCGTTCGGGTTCACCTTGCTCTCCTGTAAATGCTGGTTAAATACACTTTCACTTTCAGCGCCACGAGCGCAGCTGGTCCTGTAGTCGGTATTAATTCAAATGCTATGTAATTTGCATGCACTAGTGGCATAACGTACTGACCAGGGTGTCAAAGCACGACTCAACGTTTATTTTCTGCTAGTGAGGGGTTCAATTGGGTTACTGTGGTCCTCCCATTTTAAAAGGGCCACACGATGCGCTCAAGCATTGCATGGTGAGCATCGACGGACTTCCTTTATAAGCAAAATAAACAACGAGCCGAGCAGTGAAGTGTGAGTCAGGGATTACCGGTGGCAGGACCTGAGTAATGGTGTGTAATAAAACACCGATTTTGATGCATTCCACTAACTGTCTCTATTGTTATTGATTGGTGGTTGAATTGATGATTTATTGTTTTCACTGATTTAGTCCTGAGTAATTGATATTGAAAGAAGAACAGAATCATTGGAATATTACTGATGTGTATTGTTATTATAAAGTGTATGATAGGATTTTTAGATGGTATACCAAATAAGTAGTGACCTGATAAAATTAACTGATTTTTATTACTTGTAACTGGATATGTATATTGGCCCTAATAGGAAGATAAAATAAATAGTTATACCTTATACTTGCTTAGTAATTGCAAACACGCACATTTTCAGATTTATATCAGTCCCGAACCCCTAACTTTCGCCCCACCTGGCGAACACCTTTCAGGTCTTCGATTATTATTGGGTGTTTACACAATACTTAGCCAATTTTTCTGAATTACTATTGGATGGAGACTGATTGGCTAGATTCAGAAATAAGGCATTTGATGGATCAATGTCTTTGCCTTTGAAGATCGATTTACTCCCTTCACTATTGGGATTATTGTCTTGGTTAGTAACCCCTGGCATCATTGCTAAATCCCAAAAAATAAGACAATCTGGTTTGTCGACTTATCGCTGCAAAATAAAATCTTCTACCGAAATCTACCTGCTAAACTAATGACCCAAAAGCAGCAGATAGGCTCCGAAAGAGCAATAAAGAAACAAAATCCAAGCACGACACATTAGAACCTATTCCCTACAAACACGCTAAAAATTTTGAATGAATAAAGTTACTATTTATAAGCTGACCTAATGCTACGGTACGCTTACGAATTCACTAAGTACAGCAATTTTTATATATGCGTAAAATAATATGCCTCTACGGCAGACACATCTGCTAAAGTCACTCGGAAAACTGATATAAAAATTTTTTGCGCCCTCGTAATACTAAAATATTTTATGGCAATAAAACACACATAACGATGCACAATTTTGCGAATTGTATAACCACCGACACCAACTAAATAAAAAAGATGTTGCGCAGTGGAAAAAGACAGCACTGGAGTGCATCCAAATGTCCGAGCCCTCTTTACAATCAATATACCAGTAAAATAAAATCAGTGGCAGTGGAAAACACCGTGCTAGGACCCCCAATGGTCTGCATTCTCTCCACGCTCTAATCTACCAGCAAATTAATTTCATTTATCTAAATCTACCCTGTCACGTAGTAAGCTGAATAAATACGCAGTGGAAGTGCGTGTGGGTAAAAGAAAGCTTAGATAGGTAGATTTTAGATAAAAAAAAAGACTTTATTCAAAAAAACTTTAGTACCCTTTATAAGGGGTAGGGCAAAACATCTAGTATCTGAATATTTTTAATATTTGCAATGATAAATAAAATATAAACAAAGGTTCAGTCAAAAGTAGTGGCCGATCACCGTGCAAACTTTTAAATGGGCACCAGACAGGAACCACATGCTCGATGGTCTTCATCCAACAAACAGCCAGTTGGCGGATGCCTTCGCGAAGCCACTCCTCCGGTTTCTGGGCGAAAAATCACGCACGGCATCTTCAACCTCACTGACATAGACGAAGCACCTGCCTGGGTTGGCTTCTACTTGTTACCATAGGGCTGCGTCAACCACTTCTTTGGGTCTTCTGCCCCTTGGTGCATCTTCCAGGCCCATCTCTCCAAAACCACTGTCGTGCTGTCCGTTCATTGGTCACTCCCTGTCCTTCCACCCTGCAAATTTTGGCGGCTGCTGCTCACGCACTGGTCCCCTTTTTCCAATAGTAACGATGGAGTCCGCGTATCACCAATTTTTCTGCCATTATTTTACACTGACTGACGCAGGTGGCGCAATGTCTACGGCATTCATATTCGTACTGACGTTTCTTGCCACTCTTTTCTCCTAATAAACTGCAATATACCCTTGTGGTAAATGGTCTTCACCCAGAATTCGTTAAACTCTAACCCCCCATCCTGAGTCAGCCACTACTTTTGATTCAACCTCTGCATATTAAAATTATTTAATAATTTACAATTGAGATACTGGTAACAAGAACGGATAACTTCTAGCTATCCTAAACAAAAAATAATTATTAATTTCCCCTTCTCTTCTGAATCTAGACCGACACTCAGCACCATTTATCTGGTGCCACTGCACAAACTGGAAAAGCAGGGATGCTTAGCGTTTGGCATCGATAGGCACTATGAAGAAATGAAAAGAATGGAGTCAAAGCATTAATTACGACCTCCGACATAAACGCGCTTTGTAGAACAATGAGTGTGAATAAGGGATAAGGAAAAGAAACCTACTTTGTATGTTGTCGGGTACACACAGCCAAGACCCTCTCGGAAAAACCTGTGTAACCCCCATGGCATATAATGGAAATTGGTTCTCGTCAGTACTGCTCCTGGCTGTACTTCTGTAATTCCTCTGACAAAATGATGGTGAACGAAGCTATGCCCTAGAGGAATCTGGATACCGAATTCCACGCCTTTTCGTACTTAAATAGCACACAGATATGTTGCCCTCCCTGAATCCCACCGCCGTAATTCCGACCCCAGTGTAGCAATCAAAACCAAACTAAATGTAGTACCCATAGTAAACTACATTCCGAATTTCAACCTTCTACCTCAAAAAATGTAGAAATTATGAAGGGGTACACAATTAAGACATTATAAAACCAATACATAGCTCCAATCTTTGACTATTTCATAATATAGATTATGAGCCCTTGAGCAATCGTGCGTCGACAAAGCGATATCACGTACTTCGCGCTGATGTCAGTAATGCTTAAAACATGATAAAAAGATAGTAATGCTTAAAACATGCTTGATAGAAAGTAACAATGTATTCCTTCTTGACAAATCGATTGTTATATGACATGCCATTATCTTTGTACTCTTTGCAGTCACTGTTTTAGTACCTGAATTCGACTTGAAGGGGTCCACGAAAAATTCTGAAAAGTTGATACGGCCGAGCTAAGACTTTATCGTGCAAACGGCGGATGGCCGGACAGCCGGATAAACGCACAGACCAAGGGCGCATTTTTATAAGTAGCTTTTATGCTAAAGCTCCTAATGAAGATGATGCCAATACTTTCGTTTTTCTCCTTTGCTGAAAGAATATTATACACGAGGTTAATAAAAGAATGAACATAACTACGACCTTTCCTGAACCCTGAGGAATAATTTGGTAAAAGTTTTTGGGATTTTAGAAAGTGTTGCAATCTATAATTGACCATCCTTTCTACTATTTTTATTAGGCACGATGTGAGCGCAATGGGTCTGTAATTTGACGGATCATCAGAAGCCTTGTAGAGCTTGAGAATAGGATGTATAATAGCATCTTTCCATCTTGGCGGGATGATACCTGATAGCCAGAAGTTATTGATAGCTTCAAGCAGGAGGCTCAACTGACACTCGGCTAGTTTAAGGAAAGTAGTGCTCAACAAGTTGTCTGGGCCGGGATCAGTTCGAGTCAGTCTTAGAGATCAGGTTAAATATTGTTTTGTAAAAGGTCTTTCCCAAGGCGAGAGAAAGTCGTCTGGACGGAATGATCCAGGTAGGTGGCTGGGCCATGGCATATCAGCTGAATACTTGAGAAGGATGGTTCTGGTGGAAGATTCTGGTTGAAGCAAGGTGCCATCCTTGTCTTTAACGGAAGAAATAAGAGACGGAGCGCGTTTTTGAAAGCTCTTAAGGGTTCTGCAAATGCTATTGGCATTTTCTTCTTGAATCCTATTTTTCCAGAAACCTCTTCTGTAGTTTTTAAGGGTTTTTTGCATTTGGCTTTGGTTTTTTAACCAATAAACAGCATTGACCACATCTGCATTTTTGAAACATCCTCTTAGACTTGTTCCTTTCCCATACAGCTATTCACAGACTGAATTCCACCAACATGTCCTCGGAGGCGTGATCCTAGCTTTGCTTGGAATAAGGCTTTGAATTTTGGATTGAAAGACTTTTAAAATTTTGAGAATGTCTGGAGAACGAAAACAGCAGCCATCTAAGGTTTGGAAATCGCGCACCGAAGGGGGGCAGGTTGATTTCAGAACCTAGCTGAACAGGTATTTGGGGAGGGCGAGCTGAGGTTTTAGTGAGATGATTAATTAAATGGGCTGGTGATCACTTCCATACGACTCTGGGATTAATTTCAGATGCGTAGGACAGGGACAGTCCAAGGGTACTAAGGCAAGATCAAGATTACCTGAGGACCATGCAGTATCTGATAGATGATATTTGCATATGTGAATTAGACCAGAAAAGTTTAATCGACTCTGGAGGTCTTCTGGATAACGTCCATTCTGGTTGTAATTGCCACAGCCCCATAACGGGCTTTTAGCGTTAAAGTCTCCAATTACTACGAAAAGGAGAGAGAATTCATAATTTTTGTCGAATTATATTTATTTAGAAAACCAGGGACATGGACGCTATAAATATTTAGCCAGGTTCCCTGGAGAAGCACCACTAAATCGATTATTGCTACATCACCAGTCTTTGGATAAATTATTATAATGGGGAATAGCGGAGCTAACTAAAGTCAGGTTTCCCCGCCATATTTTTCCCTGCTGTTGTGTAAGTATGAAATTTGGAAATACTAACAGATATATTTGGCTTAGAAAGGTTTCAAAAAATGTTAAAATATCCGCTTTTTTTAGGAGAGAGACGTCTTCCCAATTAGAGAATAGCCCTCTAAATTTCCAATGAATTATTGCTCATGGCTGATGTCAGGGCCATTTGAGATCGGAGGTGAAAGCATACCAGTCGATGGAATCTGTAAGCCACGTAGATGTGTGAGAGAGCTTAGATCTTATAGTATTGAAGGTCTCTCCTATTTTCTTTGGCTCGCCATCTTTATTTGAGTCCACAAGAGTTTAGATAAGGAGTTACAAACAGTTGCTTACCAACTGATCTACAGTGTGTTTTCCTAATGAGGTTTCAAAGTATGGCTCGTTCTGATTTTCATTGTCCATTTGTTGCAGGGAGCTGGTCTTGTCAGCACTTGACCCTCTAGGGTGAAAGGGGAGAGTTGTGACCAGTGAGTTTGTGTCAGTGAAGGGTCTTCTTGTGGCAGAGATTGGATTGGTGAATGGTAGGAGAGTAGTGGCGAAAGTTCATTACTATCGCATGTCGAGCATGTAATATTGGACATACTGTTTCGTCTATTTGGGACATCTGCATTGTATGTATTATGATGATAATCATGGGGAGCGAGTGGCTTTCGTCGAGCAGTCATTGTAGGACCTGGTGGCTCTGGGCTTGCAACCAGTTCAAACATCCAGTAGCCTGTTCGCTTCATAAGAAGAAAGAAATTGATCTATCATTTTGGCGCGAATTAATGCTTCCTACTTAAATCTGCTACACCCCTTGTAATTGGATGAATGGCTCTCATCACATTTGCACAGATGAAGTTATTTCATGTGCAATCAATTCTAATATGGCAAGGCGAAAGACACTTGGAACAGGTATGAGGGTGTTTGCATCTGGATTTAGTGTGCCCGAGTTTGTGGCAGGCAGTGCACTGGATGGGTCTGGGTGGCAGTTGAGAGACTAAAAAAATCTCGTGCTCAAAATCTCAGTTGCGCTGGTACGGCCACGTGATACGGATGCCGCAAACTAGTCTTCCTAGGCAGTTGTTATTTTCCAATCCGGTGGGTACGAGACCAAGGGGTCGGCCTAGAACCCGGTGGCTAGACTACATGGAGAATCTGGGTTCGAGTCGCTTGGATGTTACCAGGGAGGACATGCGCCTGATGGTGGAAGATCGCGATCGCTGGAGATCCTCCATAGGGCTGCTGCCCCCGCGACCCTAATGGATAAGTGGGTTTGAAAAGTAAGTAAGTAAGTCAAAATTAACTTCTTGCGGAGGTTTTGGTAGGTTGAAGAAGACCGGGAGCTTACCGTTCTGAGCTCCTTCTTAGGGTGATACAAATTTTTTTTATATCTACGATGTGGGTACCTTGGTCTTAATAATTCTGTAAGTCTGCTAGCGTTACTGACTGTCCAATTCCAAAAATATAGCCAACACAGTAGATTAAGAATTTAGGAACCTCGTAGGACAAACAGTATAAGCCAAATGTGAAGAATCTGGGATGAAGATCAGTGTGGCTAAGACTGAGGTTCTGATCCTTTCAAGACAGCCTGCTCAGTACGTTCTCCATGTTAAGGGAGCCCCATTGAGATATTGCAGTTAATGGCTTGAAGTTTATTGGAGAACATGACTAGGAATTTTCCTGAATTCAACTTGGACACATTTGGATTAATTCCAACCAGTGAGAAAATCATTTTTGGAACAAACCCAGATTCAAGATAGTTCTCGTTTCCATTTGAGGGAGTTTTCCATTTGTACAGGAAACTATAATTAATAACCACGGGCGAGCCACTACGTTTATTTGTTTTTTTTATATTGTCTGAACGAAGAGAGGCCAAAACAAGGTTCATGGTAGGAGCCCTAGCTGTGAAGATAAGACTAAGATTTTGTGACTGCTCAGAAGATAGTGGGGTGAAGTTGTCTTGGCTCTGAGCACGTGCCTGGTTCCTTTTTTCTTTTTTTCCTGTTTGCTTTTTTGTCCTTTTTTCCTTTACTTTTCTCAGGTTTCTGGAGAGTCGCAATGTCTTCCATTGATGAATTACGTGATTAACTGAGTCGCGAAGTCTTTTATCTAGGAGAGAGGAGCTCCTATTTCACTATCTAGTAATTCCACCCTCCCTACTGAAGAAGAGCGCCGATGGCTCGCCTGGGGAGATGGGTCCCCCATAGTGGCACGAAAATTTTCTATTTCACCTAATTCTATCTCTGCACTGAAAACATTAGTTAACTTATCCTATTTAAAAAAAACTGACTTTTTATTTCCACCGAGGGAAGATCTTACGAAGCGCAGCTAGCACAAATGATTTTGTGGGCAGACTTTCACAGCGGCTAACTAAAGAAAAAAAAATCTTATGAGGAGCGAGCAAAGAAACAACCCACCAGCACGGCCGCCGACCTTGTTCCCGTTTTTTCTCTTCAAAGTCCGTCGGCCGTCTCCTTACTTTTCCCTTTGGTCTCATTCCACATTTAACACGCCCTCTCGCAGCTCTCTTATTACTAGACGCTGTCGTTTTATTATTAATACTAAAACCCGATTTATTGGTGGGTCTTATTTCGTTATTGCCAATAGATGGCACCTCAGTTTGTGTGCCACTTTCTAATGTTAAAATCGTCTGCTTATGACTCAGATTCTTAATGGCTCGCCTGGTTACTTGTGACAGTTTTAGTTTATCCATGGAAAAAGTACCCAAGCATGGCTAAGGAGAAAACAGGCAGTACTCTAACTGGCAAAAGTTTGTTCTGTTCTGAACGGTTTTTTCATAGTATCGATTCCCATTTTAAACCCATTGAACCTGTACAATAAAACGTCATATTATTTTGTGCTCAGCTTACAACAGTGATCAATACTTAGGATACACTGCCGTTATGCCGTGCATTCCCTTATGCTTCAGAATCCAGTGAAGTTAATGCTTCATAATGCTTATTGGACTAATTTGGCATATTTGTGTGCATACCATTTACAATGAATAATACAGATAATTATTTTTCTCACAACACTACTACTGTACTTTTTCGAATTAATATGAGTTTTAAGATTTAATATCAACAATTCACTACAGCATGCCAGAAACTAAATTTTATCTTACGAAACTGCAATTTAAATTTTTTTTAAATTATCCCAGACGCACCATCATGTTATAAAATTAACTTTGCTTTCTAAATTGTAATACTTACTCTAATATAAATTGTTTTTGTAAGCTAAAAGTCGTTCAAGGCATACTGTAGCCAATCATTCAAGTTAAATTACTGGTTCACAAAACAAAACTAATGTACTCACTACGCAGTGTGAAAAAGTTTGTTTTCAAATTAAACGCATTTTTCTGACATTGTTTCAATATAGTATGCTGCTAAACTGACTGAGAGTGTTCCTTCACTTTCTACCTATCTCTTAGCAGCTTGTATAATATATGACATGTGGCTATGTTCAAAATTTTGTATGCATAAGAGTAGTTTTGTATAGCAGTGCATGCATCATTGCTTTTCTAAGAACATTGAAATTGATTTTTGATGTATGCAAATATTTCACTGAAATAAGCTGAGCACAAAATAATATGACGTTTTACTGTACAGGTTCAAGGAGTTTAAAATGGGGGTCTAGAATATGAAAAAAACAGTACAGAACAGAACAAACTTTTGCCAGGTAGAGTACTTTATCCATGGACAAACTAAAACAAGTTTCATATTATAAACTTTTTTCATTGCCCTTTAGGGCATTTTTTTATAAAATAGTCCTTTCATTTTATACATAATAATTGGAGCAAATTACTTTGCTACATTGCTATAAATATTCAGGATCTTAAAGCGCCAGCAATGCTTAATGACAATGAAATTTCTCAGAAAGTGACCAAAATTCAAATTGATCCTGAATTGGCAGAATAAGTTAGTCTAAAATGAAAATTGGCAATATTACAGAATATTACATGTAGATTGTAATAAAATTTACTCTGACCAAACTCTCTCTGACCAATCTCTCGGATGTGACAGGATTTTATATCTATGCAAATTAGGGTCCATTTATCTCGGAAACCACTACAAAGTTTTAAAACAACTTTTTCATAGTAATCTTCATACAAAACTACCCTTTTAAAACTACCTGCAATACACAGAACCTGAAACCGGCCATACAGTGTCCAAAAAATTCTTTTGCTACAGTAATCCTACAGTATACCCAATTAGCATAAAAATTCTTCCAATTATTCTAATCACTTACAGGAACAGGCTCCCTTGTTCGCTTTCCCCAAAGGTTCAGGCGTTTTCATGAGAATGGCATTTATAAATTAAAAATATGATAAGGTGGTCAGTGCCATTTTATTGTCAACTATCTTAAATGCACGAATGATATACGACAAACACGGAAGCATGGAATTTCACCAGAAATTTCTTCATTTAAAAAGAGAGCTTTTCCATATAATTCATTTTCATCATGGCATCAGTTAAATTATTTACGATTGATCCAAATTTAAATACATTTCCAATTGCACTTTCTTTAACAATTTGTTAAAAAACTTAATTCTGAAAAATTATAATACCTTTAACTTTGATTAATTTTTTTGTTATCGAATTAAAAACCAATCTTTTTTAATGTAATTATTGTATAGCTCAATTTTATATGAATACCGTATATCTTCTAAAACTAGCCCCCGGAGTCTATTTTTTCTACTGAATCACTAACCGGGCGTTTATTAAAGACCGGCGCTTATTAGAGACCGGCGTTTATTTTAAACGTCCCATCATATGACTGCTTTGGAGGCATGTTTTTTTAAGACAGAATATGGTAATGTACATTAAACAGTCCATACTAACAAGATACCTTGAAAACTAAGGGCTGAATAGCAGACCACATGATATCGAAACTCAAAGCAGTGTGCTGGGAATCCCCTCTAACACGTGTATACGTGAACCCCGAAAGCGGCTCACGTGAACAGCCGTGTGTAGGAGAAGACCCGGCGTTTATTAGAGACCGGCGACAATTGGAGACTAGGCGTTTATTAGAAGATGTACAGTAACTGCAGAATCAAGGATAAGTCTTTGTTTCATGTAATATTCTCCCATCAGAAGGCTTCAATAATAAATAAATAAATAAATAAATAAATAAATAAATAAATAAATAAACTTTAAATGCTGATATTTGGGAAATAAGGCATTTCTGGAGAGTTGGAAGTTTCTACCAAAACAATGGAATAAAATTTATAAAACTGATAACACAGTAGCTTAGTGTCTTGTTCAACATAGTGTTTCTTTATAATTTCAATTCTAGCAATGTTGGACTAGAAGGTGGGAAAATGGGTATGTGATTGTGTTTTCATATATTTATTCTTATTGAAAAAATAAAAACTTGATAACCTTAAAACAGAAGTGCTTACACGAGATTGTTGAATTTTTAAAAATATTTAAATTAAATTATAAAATTATATCAAAGTTGACAAATCCAAAAAATTCATGTAAAGACAGATAGCTTAGATTTTAAACTAACATAATAATATCATTTGAATAAAAGGAATGAAAAACTCTGTGATCTCGATTCGAACTGTTGCATCCCATCACAGGGGTGAATAACAAATAATCCTCTGTGGGACTTACAGGAAATATCCTGGATTATACCTTCAGTGTGTTCAAATAATTATACTATTGTGTTAAACTCATTTATAAAGTTTATTCAAGATTCATTAAGCAGAACATACAATTACACATTCGTGTTCATTTGATAAATGTACTAACGTCAGATGATGACAATGCCCTTCTGTTCCCAGAGAAACCCATACTAAATGTAGGTTACCAAAATTCAGCCTGTAGAGGACTATCTATGCCAGTGTATTTTGACGGCGCACACTGGATCCTATGATTATATGTGAAACATTTCCTTAAAATACTCAAGTGAGAAATAAAACTACATAACATCCAATACGCAATTTATTTACAATTCAAGTTCAGCAATTGAAAAGAGACAATACGCAATGAAAAATATACCAGATATATGTCTCAGTCAGAATCTGCATAAAGAACTGCCATATCTTCAGCCGTGTTCCATTCATTCCAAACTTTTCATCCACTGGAGTAAAAGCACAATAATCTTTCAGAAAAACTTTTTCAGTGCAATTTTGTTGAATTCTTCTTCAGAAAGTTACTTCATATAAATAATACGTTAACTATGGCTAAGAGCTGCTTCACAAATATCCAGAAGCCAGATGGAACCTAATTATAGCTACCAAAATCCCAATATGGCTGGCCTTGTTCCATTCACACATGGACAGCAAGCAAAAATTTGCTCCTCCCTCACTGGTGCATTTGTGCCAAAATCCTCTGGAATTCTATCCAACAATTCAGTCACCCAGCATTATTATTGAAAGGCATTGTCAAATGCTACAAAAGAAATTCCAAAGATACAAGTAACATTTCAATCATATGTATCTGATGTAAAATTCTAATGATAAACTTGAGAATAAAATGAAACTCTTTTTCCACAACGAAACAGGAAATGAACAAAAAGAAAAAGACCGAAAATAAAATGAAAAAATACAACCTGAGTCTGTAAGCGCTTTTCGAAAGCTTTGCTTTCATCATTCAGCAGCCAAGGAGCACCTCGAGAGAACTTGAGAGAACTGACTTGGAATAGAACATGCTGAGTATTTATAACGGACAGAAGCCAATCAAGACAAAAAGATCCAACTGAATTTTATAGATTGGGTAAGTGCGTCACCCATTTGATCAATGGTGATTCGCTAATAGGACCCCTATCTAAGTTGAGTAATAATTTTTCATCTGTTTTTTGAATGGCTAAGCTTTCGAAGGCGTCCAGAAGGTGTTTCTTGTTTATTGACTCAATAAGTTTTACATTGCTTAATAAAAATTCATGCCCGGTATCTAGCGAGTGTTTGGCTATGGATGACTGATTCCCTCTACCATATCTTGTGTGTCTCATGTGTTCTTCAAATCTTGTTTCAATATTTCGGCAAGTTTGTCCTTTATATCTCATGGGGCATTGGGAACATCTAGCTTCCATCTAGCGGCCATCTAGCTTTTCGGTCTTTTTCTTTTTGTTCATTTCCTGTTTCGTTGTGGAAAAAGAGTTTCATTTTATTCTCAAGTTTATCATCTGCATTATCCACATAAGATTTCTAGACAATTTAGTTAAAATTCTAATAATCAAAAAAAAATACAAAGCACACAACAAAAAGGAAAAAATATTAAATGAGAAACCAAAATTAAAAGGCATAAGTCTGAGGGCTAAACTATCCATCACATACCTTACATCCTAAAACCAAAAACTTATTATGATTCTGTGGCGGCCCGTCCCCTCTGATTATGTTGTTCCATATTTTTAAGAACAATCATAATTCT
>JAHWFO010093546.1:2220962-2246542 GCA_023313115.1 Rhysida immarginata
AATAATAATAATAATAATAATAATAATAATAATAATAATAATAATAAACAGGGGAAATTTTATCTTACATGAACACATATATCTTACCACAGTACACTGAAGAAAATCTATCTTTAGAATACATACACCTACTTATTTACACTGGGGCTCTTACAGTTATATCCACACTGGGTAGGAAACCAATCCATAAAAACACACAAAAATCATACACCCAACAGAAACCTAAATGGCAAAAGCGGATTGAGTCTGAGATTGACGAAATCCGCAAGCAGTTAGGTAAACTTACACAATACACTAAAAACAACACTTCATCAAAGCAGAACAAACTCCTTAGACAATTATTTAAGAAGATTAAAACACACACCAGACATGAGCAGCACAATCAACACATTACAGAATATATGGACATATTAAAACAAAAGTTAGCTGCAAAACCACAACGCCTGAAGAGATACAAAACATGCACTCAGCGCAAACAGCAGAACAAGTTATTCGCAAACAATGAGAACACATTCTATAAGCAGTTAAACAAAGATTATACACAGACACAAAACACTGTTCTGCCAACACAAACAGCACTCCAACATTATTGGTCGTCTCTTTGGTCTGTCTCAGTTGAACATAATAGGGAAGCTAGCTGGATCAGGGAAGAGGAGCAATTAGCATCCACACTATCAAACATGCCTTATACTGATATAAGGCAGATGAACTCTCACAAGTCATTAAACGTACTCACAATTGGAAGGCTCCAGGTGTAGATAGGATTCAGAACTTCTGGTATAAGCGCTTCACCTGTTTGCATCTGGCCCTTGCAAAACAGATCTCCAACACTTTGCAAACACCACAGACATTGCCACATTTCCTCACACAAGAAATAACATACATGGTACCAAAGTCACATAACACTACATATCCCACACAATATAGACCTATCACATGCCTGCCTACACTTTACAAAATAATAACTGCATGTATCGCAAACAAAATTTATACACACATAGATACAAACAACATTCTCACTGAGCAACAAAAGGGATGCCGTAGAAATCACATGGGTTGTAAGGAGCAACTCCTGATAGACAGTGTGGCCCTACGGCAAACTCACAATAAACATCGACACCTCCATGCAGCCTACATTGATTACAAAAAGGCCTTTGATAGTGTCCCACACTCATGGCTGTTATATACACTACGATTATATAAAATAAACCCTACACTTATCACATTTTTAGAAAGTACAGTGCTGCATTGGAGTACTACACTACACCTCACACTCAACAGTGAAACCATCACGACTGACAAAATACAGATAAACCGGGCATCTTCCAGGGTGACTCACTGAGCCCACTCTGGTTTTGTCTTGCACTAAATGCACTTTCCAACAGACTGAATAGCACAACTTACGACTACAAAATTAAACATAATAAAAGCTGCCAATACACGCTTTCACACTTACTCTACATAGACGACATGAAACTCTACGCCCCCACACGAACACAATTGCACCGATTACTTGACATTACACAAACCTTTTCAAAAGACATACAAAATGCAATTTGGGTTGGACAAATGCAAAACCATTCACATTGAAAATGGAGTACTCAGGGAAGGGGGCTTCACATTAGATGAACCAGATCACATTGCTGCTATGGAAAATGACGAATTTTACAAATATCTAGGATTTAAGCAAGCCAAGCTTCTGGAGCACAAACACATAAAGAATACACTCACTAAACAATATCTTTATAGGCTAGAGACAATACTTAAAACGCATTTAAATTCCAGAAATTTAATCAAGGCCATCAATACTTATGCCACGCCAATACTCTCCTACTCCTTTGGAGTCATACAGTGGACACACACAGATCTTGAGGGACTTGAAAGGAAACAACGTAAACTGTTTACAAAGCACATAAAGCATCATCCACATGGAGCTATTGAAAGACTCACCTTGCCTCGTTCAGATGGAGGCAGAGGTCTTATTGACATAACAGATCTACACCAGAAACAGACTCAGTCACTCAGAGAATTCTTTCACTCTAAACAACACACATCACCATTACACAAAGCAGTCTGCAAGGCTGAAACAAAATACACACCTCTGAATCTGAACAGCATGCAGAACATCCATAACATTCCTACAACATGCACTAAACTTCAATCATGGCTCGGAAAGCAACCCCACGGTAGACATCCTTCTGACCTCAACCAGTCACACGTCGACAAAAAAGCGTCGAACTTTTGGTTGAGTGAAGGGAGTCTCTTTGGGGAAACTGAAGGAACCATGATTGCCATACAAGATCAGGTTATTAACAGTAAAAGTTACAGAAAACATATTATCAAAGATTCGACTGACGGGTCTTGCAGGAAATGCCATATCGCGGAGGAAACCATCCAACACGTCCATCAGTTGCAAAATACTCACGCAGACAGATTATTTACACAGACATAACCAGGTAGCCAACATCATACATCAACATCTAGCTAAGATACACAAGCTAAGGGACATTCACACTCCTTACTATAAATATATCCCCGACACTGTCTTAGAGAACACCACACATAAACTATATTTTGACAGAGCTATAATCACTGACAAAACTATCCCTCATAACAGACCAGACATTACACTAGTAGATAAGCAAAACAAAGTGACTTACATAACTGATATCTCCATCCTCAACACACACAATTTACAAAAGACATACACTGACAAAATCACTAAATATACGGATCTTGCACATGAAATAAAACGCCTTTGGGGAGTTAACAGAGTACACATTGTTCCTATCGTTCTTTCTGCCACTGGGGTTATTCCACATTCGCTACACAAAAGCCTGTCAACACTAAATATAAACCCACACTTATACAAAACCTTATAGAAAGCCACAATTCTAAACACCTGTCACATAGTAAGAAAATTCCTACACCCAAACATCAATACTCCCACGAGTGCATAACTTTCCCTCCCTCGCATTTGAGTCCCTTGGGCTTTGGCCCTCTTCTGGGTCCGCCTCTGGGATTGGCTTCCGGACTTGATCCTGGTTTGGTTTCCCCAAACAATGATAATAATAATAATAATATATTCTACAGGGTAGATATTCAAATATGTCGGATTTGTTCTGCTGAAAATACCAATTTCTCCTCTAATGATTGGACCATAAAGAATTAATAGTCGAATAGCATTTCCTAGTATTTGACTGTGTTCATTTGTCGTGTATTATCACAAGATCAGATTTCCCACAATAACCAATGGCATCCCACACAATCATACATCCACCACCCTGTTGACGGCGGAATCTCTTCGGCTTTTCCTTCTATAAGTTATGCCAACAGTATGAATATCCATTGTAATCGTCTAAGCAGAATCTTTTCTCATCAGAAAACACAACACTGTGCCAGTCTGATGTTGTCCTATGCATTCGTTCTTTGTACCAATCTAACCATGCTGATTTGTGAACCAGTGCAATTGGTGTCTTGGCTATCATCTTCTCTAGGACAACCAATTGATTTGATTATAGGCTTCTCCAAACTGTTGAGCGACTGGTGATTGTCCTTACTGCAGCTTCAATTTGGCAGTATGTTATGCGCAGACTGTGAAATTGCACAATTCATGAAATGCGCACAACGATTTCTGCTCCTTTCGTGTATTGTGCAGCTACAGAGAACCTATGAAGGCTAGAAAGCTCATTGGGAAATGGCATGGAGCTGGAATAAATATGGCATCTTGCTTATAGATACACAAGAGATAGTGGTTTCAGAGCATTATGTACAGCATTAAAACCACGTAGACTCATTAAAAATTATCAAGTAATAAGGAGAGGAACATTTTTACATTCGTCTATGATAATTTACTTGACATTTCAAACACAAACACAAAGAAGCATGAGTGTGTGCCATCGCCCTCCCCTCTTCCTGTGCCATTAAAGTGACCTCCCTCTACATTCAACATCAGTGGAAAATGGTTACATCCAGAAGTTACTTACCAGTATCAGAGGTGGGGGATATAGGAAGGGTGTCAGAGGGAAGCAGAAAACATTGCAATGGTGAACATGCATGAAAATATAAAAAAATTGTTTTCGATAGTATTCGTTATCAATATCAAGGAATGATGATTCCTTTTTTCTAAAAATGCATAGTTATTTTTAAAAAAGTTATGAAAGATAGGACCTCATAAAAACGCTACATCATAGCACTCTGTGCCGTGACGTCACGATCTTCCTGCTATCCTGAGTTTATGGCTTTCTCCTATGTTGACAGTACTAAGTCTCCTGAAAATATCGACAAGAAAACCGTATACAAACCCAGATAGTGTTTTGTACCCAACTCTACAAACACTTCAAAATCGGTACCTGATAAAAGTTTTCTAACAGATCCCCAAAACCCTGAGAAAAGAAATAAATTATTTTCAGCAGCGAGAAAGGATAACATTCGTCACGCTATCGGAGAGAAATCGACAATGTATTTTTGCGAATACCATTTCGACGAAGGCTTTTTATTTAATATTTTTAATGCATGTCATGTATGTAATTAAATAAAAGCACATGTGCATTATATCATCTAAAAAATTCAACAACTTGTCAATAAAGTATTAACGAGAGGGAGGTTCCAAAGAAGATCGGGAGGGGGAAGGGAGATCGAATTTATACGAAAACGGTTTTACACCTACAACTCTAAGTAAATATGAAACAATATTCAGGGAAGAAACAAATTTATTTCTGCATTGTTGGTTTCTTATTACCTTAAATCAAAATAAGACTGGCCAAAAGTTTGGACCACATTTGTATAACATAAATGGAAAAAAGTATTACATCTTCAACTAATGAATTATTTTGATATTTGAGATTATTTTGACTCTACAATATCTGACAAACGACCTGAAATAGAATTAAATAAGCTTTTAATAACATTTGTTTTAAGAGCTTTCTGAATGGCTGCTATTAGTTGTTCTCGAGATTTGTACTGAGTGTTTTGGTAAATATTTTGATCCTTGAGATGCCATACATTCTCAATAATATTGAGATCTCGATTTCGAGCAGTCCAAGCAAAAGTTGAAATGTTGTTGCTCTCAAAATAGGCTTTCACAACTCATGCATTATAGATTGCAGGACTGTTCTGCTGCTAAATCTATGGTTTTTGCTTAAACTAGAATTTGCACAAAGGGATGAACACATTGTGAAGATCATCTTTATATTGAGCTGCTATGCAATGTCCATCCATAATGTAAATCTTCAACTTTCCGTTGCTTCCAATGGCACCCAGAATCATCCCTCCACTACCACCCATTTGCCGCTTAATTCCAGTGGAACAAGTGTTTCTTTATCACGATGCTCTTCATAAGAAACTGTATTATCAGGACCATCCAAACTGATTCGTTTTCATCAGAAAACACAACCAATAGGAAGTCGGTGTTTGCATGCAGATGTGTCTTAGCAAACTCCAGTCTCTCCTCCATGTGTTTCTGTGTTAGTGTCAACTTTTTGGATATAATTTCATAGGCAAAGTTCTGAGCACGTATTTTGTTGCGAATTGTTCTTCTTGAGGCAGCAAGTTGCAGATTAAATTTGACTTGTGTGGTGTTGACTACATGCCCAGATGTAATATCATGTCTAACATGTCTCATAATTCTTGATTTGTCTCTTTACGTCAGTGCACAAGTTCGTCCTATTTCCGTCCTATTTTCCAATTAACATTTTAAACAATTCTGATAAAGATTTGTAGCTCACACGGGAGATTTCAGCAACTTTTTTGAAGTTTGTAAATTGCTTGGTAAAATTTCTAATTCGCTCTCGTTGGCCTTCAGTTAACATTGTACAATACATATTGTGGTTTTATTGCTCACCACACAACACGATGACTTGTAATATGCAAATTATTTGCATGTTTGTGATGTTGGCCCAAACTTTTGGCCAATCTTATTTTGATTTAAAGTAATAAAAAAGCAACGACACAGAAATAAATTCCTTTCTTCCCTGAATATTGTTTCATATTTACTTAGATTTGTAGGTGTACAATATTTTTAGTATAAATTCATTTTTTCTTGATTTTGCTGGTTGGTCCAAACTTTTGGCCACCAGTGTACAATGTTCACTAAAATTTACAATTTCACAAGTTAAAAGTTTTTCAAATATTTTAAAACTGGCGGTATACACAATGTGAAGTATAATAAAAAAAGAAAAAAAATGAGCGAGAATAAACTTTTTATTAAGATTTAAAATAAAAGAAACTTTCGGAATATTACTGTACAAAAATATATTTAAGCACATCAGTAGCCGCTTAAATATATATTTTTTGTATAGTACATTCCAAAAAGTTAGCTTTATTTATTTTAAATCTTAAAAAAAATAAGAGATCGGCTTTTATTAGTTTCGGATGTGCTATCTAAACCAGTAAACGATCGCCTTTCTTCGAAAGGCACTATGCGATGGCTTGCCACTACCATTTATTTCTTTAAATGTACATGAAAAAAATTATTCGTAATACACTTTTACGTATTATGCATACAAAATTCGTACGGTTAATACCTGTCACATTTCATGTGTGAGGGTTTACGTTTCGTTTAATCATTAATCGGCCTCGGTGGCTCGGGGTTTGCGTGATCGCCTCTGATGCCCGAGTACGCGGGTTCGACCCCAGACGAGGACGACGAGGATTCTTTCAGGGGGAAATCCTGAGATCACGCACTTCCTTCGGAAGGGAAGTAAAGCCGTTGGTCCCGTGTAGTCGTTTGCCGGCTGCACGTTAAAAAACCCTTGTGAGGCAAAATTTGCGGCCCCTATAACGCCGACCTGAAATGACCATGGCAGTTGAAAAGGACGTTAATACCGAACAAAACCGTTTAATCATTAAGCTCGAAACCAGTGTATCAAAGCAACATGGCCAATTGCATCCCCGCTAAATAAGAAAATTATAAATCTTTCCTTCAAAATAAGATTATTTTCTTCCCGAACTTTTAGGTTTACAGGCATATTAAGAAATTTTTTGTAAGCTCTTAGTAAAGAATGAGAATGTAAGCCAAGGAAATGGCTTTAGTCTCTCGAACTTTTGGCCGAAACATAACGTTCGTCACTTCTAAAGAAATCCGCAGCATTCATGTCGATCTTCGGCAAATTCTCAGATTGTGGTTTTTGATATCCTGAGTCAGTCCTGGTAATCTTCTGTTAAGTAAAAAAAGAAAAACTACGACGAAAAGAAAGCGACGATGTGAAATATGAATCTTATTCAATAAACGATAGCGTGAAGTATAGGATAGCAGGTGGATCGTGACGTCAAATCAAGGAAAACCAATCAGAAATCGTTTTCAAATGGGGCGCGGCTTCGCGTTTTTAAAATCAAATGTAATAAATTTTGAAAAGGTTTTAGCGTTTTTGACCACGATTTTCATATTCAGAGTGTCCAAATCTATAAAATACAATTATTTATTAAAAAAAATTCCATGCATGTTCCCCATTGTTGGAGTCATGGTAAAACTTAGTGATTTATCCGACCTCCAAAAGGGCATGATCATCAGCCTCAGAGCCAAAGGTGGCAATATTTCCGAAACGGCGAGTTTTTGAACTGTTCGTGTGCTGCCATAGTGAATGTGTACTGTGCACGGCAGAATGGCAATACCAAAAATCAACGATGTGGCAAATGTGGGGCACCACCTGCCGTAGATGACAGATGTAACGACGGCTATGGAGATCCCTGCACGTGAACAGACTTGCAGCCGTGGACCAACTGACCCCTCAACCAGTGGGCTACCAAACGTGTATCCTCAACAACACTTCAGCGAACGTTGCTGCGCATGGGGCTCTGGAAATCATGAAGAACCAAGGAGACAATCTGTTAAATCTCTCCATGGATCAGACAGCCTGGAAGCCCATACTTAATTTTGTATTTTATCCTACCCTGCCTGTCCTTTTTTCTAAGTATTTTATACTTTCTTCCAATTGGCTTTACTTCCTTATAAATACCTGTCAAACGTTACTGTTACTAGACTCATACTGAATATGGCTAGTTAGTAGTCAAATGTACATATATGATGATTAAAAAATTATTTTGTTGAAAACTGGTATCCGACATCTTCTATCTGTGTAAGAGATAGTACAGATTATTTTTAACTGTACAATGCACAAATCGAGAAGAAGTTATTGTGCACGTTTTAAGAATTGTTCAGAATTCTGCACATTTCACGAACTATGCAATGGTATTATACAATTAACGAAATGTGGCACACAGTTGCGCGTTTCGTGAATTGTGCGTTTTCACGATCTGCGTGTAACATAACATCTATTGGTTTTTGAAAGCGAAAAAATTAATCAGTCATCTCGGGCAGTGAAGGATTTTTTTTATGGCGTCGGTGTTTGCTGTACCATAATACTCACCTTAAACACAGGACATTTTGAACTGCAGCCTTGCAACGATAAACCAAGTTGGAAATTTCTCTTTCTGACATCCCAGATCTATATTAACGATGGATTTGTTGTACATCATTCTCTGACAGCTCTGTGCCCCTGAGCATCGTTGTGTTGACACAATTTTTGCACTAACTGAAATGCTACGTATATATTGATTGTACATAAAATTATTAACATGCAAACTTAAACTACGTGGGCCAATTTATGTTCTCTCACTAATACTTTACAATATGTGAAAATTAAAATCATTTATTTATTCATTTATTTATTTACAATAACAGAACTATAAATTGGCAATATTCACAATACATCAATATAAAAGAAAAAAATTCAGTAATTTTTGTATCAAAAGAATAAAAAGGCACCCAAAAGGCCAGGGGGCCTGTCCAGTGGCATCCTCAAAAAAATTATGAATCAATTTAAAATTATATAACCTTGTATGGCATTAAACAGCAACGACAATATCAACAACAACAAGAGCAACAACAACAATAATAGTAATTATAATTTTTATAACTAAAAACATTACAATATAACCAATAATAATATTAATAGTAATTATAATAATAAAAACAGTAAAATAAACACAGGACTGTGTAAATCGGTTTCATTTAAGAGTAAACAGAAGTTAAATAAGATGTAATTTAGCCCGAGCGAATGTTTCTAAGAAAATGACGTTTAAAAGATTGAAGAAAAGGTGCCTCCCGAAGTTCCACAATTAATTTTGACCAACAGATAGCGCCAGAAATCGAAATTGATCTCCTCAAGTAATTCACTCCATAAAATGGGAGTGCTATTTTTTTCTCTCTTGTGAGATAATGATGATATGGACTGTTTATCATAAGGGGATTTCTAATATTATATGTTATGCATGACTATGTATATAAATTGAGCTAGTTGAATAAAATAAAGATCATCAAATTTTAATAAGTTGAAGTTTTTAAATTTTGAACTAACAGAAGAGATAGCGGGCCCATTTAACAATATTCGTAACAAACGTTTTTGAAGTTTAATAAGATTTTTATTTTCCTGTGTGGTCCATCCCCATAAACATATTCCAAAGAATAAATTTGTATGAATTAATGTAAAATATAAATTTAGTAAAATATTACGTGGAAGATGATTGACTCTATAAATAATGCCTAGAGAACGGGATAGTTTAGTAGCTAAATGTTTTATATGAAGGCACCATGACAAATCAGGGGTAAAATAAATTCCTAAATATTTATAGGAAGAGACTTCTAGATAATATTTTATTATTGACGCAAAGCTTAATTTTATAATAATCAATCAGTTTATTACGCTGATGAAAGATCATGTAGCAT
The DNA here is from genome assembly GCA_023313115.1 of Rhysida immarginata. NCBI lineage: Eukaryota > Metazoa > Arthropoda > Chilopoda > Scolopendromorpha > Scolopendridae > Rhysida > Rhysida immarginata. The sequence continues at coordinate 2,230,687 of JAHWFO010093546.1, forward strand.
GATTTGTTTAGGTTTAATGGAAGTTGATATAATAATGACAAGTTATAGATTTTAATTAGTAAAGAGTTTACTATATTTTCTTCCGAAGTTGTTCTTTGGAATCGGCTGAGGCTATAAATGTAGTGTCATCAGCAAATAATATGCATTGTGTATTGCCAGCAAAATTAATAAAGAGTGAGAACAATAGCGGTGCTAGAATGGAACCTTGTGGTACGCCCTGGTTATTAATTAATTTTGGGGAAAGATTTGAATTGAGATAAGGAGAATAAAGTCTCTCTAAAGAAAAGGAAGCTATCCAATTCAATGGCAGCCCCCTAATACCATACCCCAAGTTCAATTTATTTAATAATAAAGTATATCGAACCATTCTTGTTTTTTTAAAAAAGAGAAATAAGGTTAAAACCTATTTTTTTGAACCATTTGTGTATTAACATATTCCGATATTTCATAAAGAGCAATAGAGATGTTTTTCCTTGGGCAAAAACCGTGTTGTGCAGGGGAAATGAACTCATGGGAAAACATGAAGTGACTTAAGCGAATAAAGTAAAGTTTTTCAAATATCTTTGAAAAGAAAGGCAGAATAGAAATGGATCTATAATTATTGAAATCATTAGAATCTCCTTTTTGAAAATTGGAATTACTTTTGCGTATTTTAATAGCTTAGGGAATTTAAAGAGAGAGACATATTAAAAAGAGCACAAAGGGGATAAGTTATATAGAGGGCAATACTGATAATCACATCTTGCCAAAGATCATAAACATCCGTAGTTTTAGATTTTGAAAATTTGTTTATAACAACTAAAATTTCGCCGGGAGATGTTGGGGGAGAGAAAAAAAGTTCAGGTGAAGAAATGGGCGGTCTCTGAATTGAATATAAGGGGGAAAAGTCATTGTTGATATTAATATTATTATTGTCAGCAAGGGAGCATGGAAAAAGTGCTTTCAAAAAAGGGAAAAGGCTTGGTGGAGAATAATTACTGTCAAAGCAGGAAAGCAGCCTATGATTGTTTGGGAGCGACAAAGCCTTTCGAATTTGATACCATTTTTCTTTGGGATTGGTTATTGAGGGAAAAAGCTCGGCATATATCTTTTTGGCTTCTGTAATAAGAACTTTTCACTAGTCTGGTGATAAGAACTTTAAGGTGATTTCTTTTTATGGATGTAGGATTTCTTTTGATATATGGTTTATAGATCTTGTGCTTCTTATTAATTTGTCTTAATAATGTTTCTGCAATCCACGTTTTACTTTGGATAGGATGGGGTTCGAGAAAAGGTTTTTTAAAAAAAAAAATTATTGTAACCATTCACAAAATGATTAAAAAAATTCAAAATACAAATCGCATTTGTGTTCATTCAAAAATAACGTATCCCAGCCAGTTAGTTGTAGGTAAGAAGCTAAGTTGTAGGTTAGTGAAAATTTGATCAATTAGACAGAGTAAAGGAATTATGGCTGACGGAATAATGTGTAGGGGAAGTGATAGTGGGTGAAAGACCAAAGCTACTTAAAAGTCATAAAAGTTCAGTCGTATTTACAAGTAAGGGTGGTAGAAATTCTGAATTAAAATCACCTAGAATTATATATTTGTCAGCCTTTGTTTAAAATAATCAATTTCCATCTGGTCTTATAATTCTGTGACAGTGTACATTGTATTAACCAAAATTCGAGGGTACTACTTTCTTCCGTTCTGAAAATCAGTCAAACAAGAAGAGCTTGGTTAACAAAGCTAGAGTCCAGATACAGTCGTATTGGAATGGAGAGGGGGTGTGCTTTTTTACACTTTTTTTCACCTATACATGCCCACAGTTGCAAAATTTTAATTAAAAGCCTGTCCTTCCTCATTTTAATTTCAAAAATTTTCGAAATTAAATTTTTCTTAAGATTTGGGTGTCTGTTTTTGGCTAAACTATTATTGGTATTAGGTCATTTTTTTTGACTGGGTCATATGCAACTGATATTACGCCTTCGCAGCTTCCCAGAGTAGTGATCACTCCTGGGGACATGCTGTGAAGCCACCTGAGGCCCCATTCCCTATGAGATTTTTTCCTCCAGCATCCCAGCTCCAGCAGGATTGGAATGTGGAGGGAGTGCCCCGGGCCTTCCTCCCCTGCTCCCATGTTTTCCCCTTTTTATTCTTTCAAAATATTGTTTTGACTGAATTTAACTTTGTGTTTTAAGGGGCATTTATGAGACACAAATTACTTTTTATGTTCCTTACATATTTAACGAATTAATGGATAAAAAATTCTCATTCGTCTTTTTTTTACCTTTGCATAAAACTTAAATTGAACTTTTTTTACTTTTTCTGATTAAAATAGTTAATTCTTATTCCAAACTTAATTTTCATTCTTGTTAAGCTAATTTTAATTTTTGCTTAGAGCAACAACAATTCACTTTTAAATGTAGTCTGTTAAGGGAATCAAAAGTGGGAATAAAAGACAAAGGCTAAAGGACTGGGTTAGTGGTGAGAAGGAGATGGTTTGGTTTGGTTTGGTTTGTTTGGTATTAACGTCCTTTTCAACTGCTATGGTCATTTCAGGACGGCGTTATAGGGGCCGCAAATTTTGCCTCGCAAGGGTTCTTTAACGTGCAGCCGGCAAACGACTACACGGGACCAACGGCTTTACTTCCCTTCCGAAGGAAGGGCGTGATCTCAGGATTTCCCCCTGAAAAATCCTCGTCGTCCTCGGCCAGGATCGAACCCGCGTACTTGGGCATCAGAGGCGATCACGCAAACCACTGAGCCACCGAGGCCGATGTGAGAAGGAGAGGGCTGAATTGTATTTCACAAAAGTTACTTAAATTAACTTTTGTTACAGCTGCTGATTATGACGCTCAAAATTTACACAAAGGATTTTTTTGTTTTATACACACAAATTATTTTAAGTTCATATTATTTTTTCATATGCCACTTTTTTATAAAGGCATGGATTTGAAAAAGTAGAATCTGAAAGTTCTTCTTGGTCATGGTTACTCACCCAGTCACCAAGGTTGATTCACTTTTCTTTAGAGTAAGATTTGTGAAGTGATTTTTGTCTGAGGTTAGCTAGACCACTAGCTGTCTGTCCTACATCAAAATATGACCACTGTATCTAAAGATGGCGTTTAGTCAAACTTTTCTCGGTGTAGAAAAACCTTCAGCATTCGTCAGTTTCTCAATTAAAAATTAAGATTTACAGCATGCAAATAAGTACATAATGTGATCTGTGGTGTGCATTTCTAAATGTCTGTTGGCCTTCATTCTTCTCTTCTCACTCATTCAGTGTCTTTACGGTGGGAGCGACAGGGATTGACTGATTAATTCCTTTCTTCAGCTAGATGGATTGTTTATTCATCACATAAGCCTTTGTGACGTCGCTCTTCCCTTCAAAGGGTCAACGACTTCTCCTTTTGCCAAGCTGTTGCCTCAGGCACCGATTTGTCTCGAGTTTAGCACAATGAGAATTAACATCAGAGTTCTTCTCAGTAACAGATACGGGATGTGCTCAGGTATGGTACCCCACGTAAGTTGTTGTTTCAGAGTAACACTTTGTTGTAGATAAGAATTCTTTTCAACAACTAAGTTTAACCATATATTGAAGCAGTTGCAACCTTTGCAAATGGATAATGAATTAAGATGTTGCTGTGTGGTTCGTCTATGTACAAGTTGAATTTATTATTATCCCGGTATGCGACCGTAAACTTTTTTGAAATGTCTTTATGTTATGACCGATTATTCTCTTTCTTTTCAATTTTTACTTATTCTACCAATTGGTTTTACCTATTAATACACAATGATGTGTTTTCAGTTCATTTATTTACAATTTTTCGATTAATTAGGGTAAAATTTCCAATTATGCATAATTTTGTATTTTTTCGTGGTTGCTGTGTTTTATCTTACTGCCTGCCTGTTCCATTTGATACATCAAAGTGATTTTTTTGCTAAAGTTTTTGTGTAATCTGTTAAAATGGATGAAAATACGTGGGATAAAGTAAAATAAATGCTTGAGCTTGTCCTTATTTTCAATCTTTTTTCCTTTCAAAAGGATTTTAATGCCACCCAATGCCTTTTGTTCTCGTTTCTTGGAGAAGGGGATCGCTTCCTCTTTGCCTAGGCAAACAGCAGGCTGGCAAATTCAACAGCAAACTACGATTGTATTGTTAAAAAATGTCTGTTAAATATTAAAAAAATGTTAAAAAATTTTAAATGGGGATGATAAAATCTAGTATTTCATTTTTCTTGTTGAATTTTTTCACATTCTTTAATTGCAATGTACAAATACATAATTGAGTAAAATGAGCTGGCTTATTGATCAAATTAGCACACAGGTTTTTCTTTTCCTACTTGGAATTTTGTTTTTTTAAATGTTATTAATTATGACAATTTAAAATAACATAATTCAATAGAGTCAGCTGTTCATTATTCAAATTTGTTTTAAATTTTTTCATAATATTTTTTATTTAAATGACTATTTTTGATTTCTGAAGTAAAATTTTAAATAAATCATTGACGGAGGTCATATTGACATAATAGATCTACACCAGAAACAGACTCAGTCACTCAGAGAATTCTTTTACTGTAAACAACACACATCACCATTACACAAAGCAGTCTGCATGGCTGATACAAAATACACACCTTTGAATCTGCACAGCATGCAGAACACCCATTACATTCCTACAACATGCACTAAACTTCAATCATGGCTCGGAAAGCAACTCCACTGTAGACATCCTTCTGACCTCAACCAGCCGGACGTCGACAAAAAGGGGTCGAACTTTTGGTTGAGTGAAGGGAATCGCTTTGGGGAAACTGAAGGAACCATGATTGCCATACAAGACCAGGTTATTAACACTAAACCCTACAGAAAACATATTAGTAAAGATTCGACTAATGGGTCTTGCAGGAAATGCCAAATCGCAGAGGAAACCATCCAACAGAAGTCACTCTGATGGAACCGATGAAGAAGTGGATGACAATCCCTGGATTGGTGTCACTAATAAAAAATTCAGAAAAGGCACGAGGATCGATAACCTAAAGACCGTCTCCAGAGTAAACGAAGAAGTTGTCAACGCGTCTAGAATGAGGAATCTGAAGAATGGACAAGGTCGATCGGCTAATGAAGACCATAGGATCACGAAGAGGTATGTACCACCGATTATCGTGCGGACTCATGGCGTCCCGTTTAAGACGATTTTAACTGAGCTCGAGAAGTATGTTCCAGTGGAAAAGATCACCGTTCATACAGGCAGAGCTGAAAACATGATAATCGGTTCCGTCATGTTAAATGTGAAGACGAAGAAGTTAAATGTGAAGACGAAGAAACTCACAACAGGTTAGTCTCTGGAATTAAGTCTGATAATATTTTAAAAATTCAGCATCATCAACTGAAGTCGGAGAAGGTCTTGAAATACGTGATTCGTAATGGAGATATTACGTATGACCTCGATGACTTCCAAGAAGACCTAAAAAGAGACAACTACTTCCCAGAAAAGTTAATTCGATTGAGGAAAGCCAAAGGATCAATTCATATGCCGATGGTTTTGGTTCTGTTCCCAAACACCGAACACACTCAGTCATTGAAAATCATAACACGTATTGGGCCGCTTGCAGTTACAGTGGAGGCCTTTCGAGGGAACAAGAAGCCACTACAGTGCTACAACTGCCCGCGCTTCGGACACGTATCCATGGGCAGCACGAAAGATCCTCGTTGTAATAAATGTGCTGAGGGCCACCAGTCAAGAGGTTGCCCCAATTTCAAAGGACAAGACCCCCAAAAGTGCATCAGTTGTGGTGGACAGCACACTTCAAGCTACACGAAATGTCCAAAATACCCCCAGGTTCAAAGGATGCCTAGTTCAAAAGTGACAGTAGGCAAATTCTATGCTGCCGCTGTGTCTATGCCGGAAGATAAAGGCCTCAACATCAACGACCTACCAGGTATGTATAAGCTATCAGGACGTATCTTTCATCTGTTTTCTAATCTAGGCAAAAGTTACTCACAGTTGAGTGGGCTCCTTACGATTAACTAATGTTAGTATGGCTGCACAACGTTTTACTGTAATCATCAAATGTGAAATTTAGTGCGTGATATGGAACGCTAGGGGGAATCCCCCGAAAGCGTATCGAGTTTCACAATTTTTTGATAAGGCAAGAAATCGACGTTGCTCTCATCTGTGAAACGCACCTCAAACCAAGCCAAGACTTCAAGCTACCTGGCTATTGTGTATACCATAAGGATCGAATGGCTTCAAATGCTGCAAGATATGCGTCTGGAAGTACTGCGATCATGATTAAGAAGGGAATTCAACACCAAGAATTAGTCTCCAAGTCTTATGAATCGGCCTCCATCATTATCAATGACGTCTCCTGTGGTGAAGTGAAGTTCGTGGCGCTCTAAAATTCACCTCAATATTATCTTGACATTAGCGATCTTGATGAACTCTTCAATGGTGACACTCCAGTCGTCCTGGCTGGTGATCTAAATGACAAACACTCAAACTGGAACTCCAGAACGCAGAATTACAACGGCATCATTCTCTATAGCTACATACAAGGAAAAGATGACATCATCGCTGCTGGACCTGTGGAATCCAACTCACTCCTGGAAACCAACGCCTAATTGCTGAAAGAAACAGGACCCATAGACTATGGCAACGCGATAGTGAAACTTGGCTAAAAACCAAGTACAACAGGCTAGTGCGAAGAGTCCAAGAGGATATAAAAGAGCTTCGCGATGCTAGATGGAATGAAAAACTCAAAACCTTGTCTGGTCAGAGCTTTACATAAGAGGAAGAATGATACGCTTCCTCCACTCCGTACACCACAAGGTGACTATGTGCAAACTGATCAGGACAAGGCCCAAGTCATTGCAGATTCACTGAAAATGCAGTTTGTTACACCTACCAACGATAATCCCGAGAGCCAAATCATGTCTCTACGCGTGGAAGAAGGTATTGTCAACTTTGATGAAGTCCCGCAGCATTTAACGAAGAACAACATCGAGGCTGGAGAGACGCCACCAGCATAAGTAAACTGAAAAAGAAGAAGGCTCCAGGAAAAGACAATGTGAGTAATAACGCCCTAATGAATCTCCCAAAAAACTTTATTGACTTTCTCACCAATACCATTAGCGACTGCTGGAAATTTTCTTACTTCCCTGTGGCTTGGAAGAAATCTATTGTGTTGAGTATCCCCAAGCTAGGGCAAAATCCTGCAATTTCCGCGAGCCACCGACCCATTAGCCTTCTACCCTCGATGTGCAAAGTTTTGGAGAAAACGATCCTCGTCAGATTCCAAGACCACTGTCTAGCAAATGACCTTTTTCGGGAAGAGCAGTTTGGCTTTTGTGCTGCCGACTCTTGTCCGATGCAGATATAGAGGCTCGTTGAAGACCTGAGCACCCCCCTGAACCTCTCCAGGTACTGTGGGGTGGTATTTCTCGATGTTAGTAAAGCTTTTGACCAAGTGTGGCATGAGGGCCTTGTCTACAAAATGATCAGAGACGGGTTCTCTACCGATTTGATTTTGATGGTGAAATCCTTTCTTGATGGCAGATCCTATCAAGCCAAAGTTGGAGAAAATCTTTCCACACCCCGTGTTGTAAAGGCCGGTGTCCTTCAGGGTTTTGTCCTCGGGCTGTGCTATTTAATTACTTTGTACATGATTTCCCGAAACCTGATAATTGTAATCTCTATTTGTATGCGGATGATACTGCCATAATGACATGGGCACACCAGCTGGCTCACGTTGGCACTCGGCTGCAGTGCGCCTTGAAGCAGTTCGAAGACTGGTTTAACTGCTGGAAGTTGAATCTTAACGTCGGAAAGTGCAAGGCTTTGTACCTGAATAGGAAGCTCAAGAGACCCCAGATTCTCTTGTTTTCTTCAATAAGAAACTAGACTGGGTGGACAAATACAAGTATCTGGGAGTTATCATTGACTCAAGACTCAAGTACAGTATCATAGCTCTCGTGGGTCGCAACAGCGCCCTCAGCATTGACAATAAGCTACTTCTGTACAAGTCGATTATCCGGACCATACTCCTCTATGGCATGGGCGACTATCTGTAAAACCAGATGGAGTAAACTACAGTCGTTTCAGAATGTTCTTGACGTCAACTTTGTAGATATTAGCAACGTTTTCTGGACTACTGGAAGATGTGATAATCTTCCCCCTCGCTGTATTTTTTTTCTTCGTTTGTATTATGTTTCTGACAATCGTCAATCTTATTTTCTTTTTAAATAATGTGGAAGACCGCTTGGGTTGTTCAGGCTTCTTCACTACCTCCGTGTAATTCATCAGGAATTTATTCTGGTACGATGACCTTGTGAAAGCGCTGGTTTCGTCCCATCCTAACAAATGTACACTTTACCATTCCATTGTTGATTGTCGATATATATTAAAATTCACTGCTCTATAATTGTTTTGAAATATTCCAGCATTTTGAAATTGTATTCTTTAGTGCAATTCGTTCTATAAAAATCAACATTTTATTTTTCTCTCACTTAGCCAGCCATGTATGGCTGTTCGTTATGATTAGTGCTTTTTAAATGAATAAAAAATAAAGATGCTTCAAATATTAAAAATGTAATTGTTTCAAATTTTTTCACAGGTAATATTAATATACATGGTGCATCTAAAACCCAGTCAAAACTTCTGGTAGTGATTGGCCAGAGTGAGATAAAAACAAACGTTCATAAAAACATGGTTCGGGTAATGAACCGTTTATGCAGTTAAAATTTAGATATCAGCAGCTGGCTTTCCTATTCTGTGAATGGCATATGACATGCGGAGAAGCTAAAACAAATGTGAAAGTTTTAGCAGTAAGGTGGTGATTGCCCCTGAATGGTTAGCTACAGTCAGCAACAGAAATACTTAGCCACCCTGCATAGAAACAACCTTGCAAGGTGGCTAGATACGTTTTATAGCCAACTGTACATCTGAAGTTATTAGCAGGCCACCTGTTAATAACCAATAAATGGGATGTTTTTACAAGAATTTCCTGCAGCTTCTCTGGATGTCACCTGCCATCCACAGAGTAACAAAAGAAGCTGCTGAAACTTCACTTTTAACTGCAGAAATCTCATAAATGGTTCATTAACCGAAGTTTGTGACAATGGTTTTAATACATCCTGTAAAAAATACTAGAGTGTAGATTTTTGTTTCTTGCTCGCATTCAAATAAATTGTATTCATCATTTACCACAACACATTTACTTAACTTAATTGATAGGTGTACTCATATTGTATATTTATGAGTTCGTTTAGCTGTTCAATGCATTAATGAAATTTCAGGTCTCAATTCCAGCTGTTGCTTTTCTCTGTTTTAGATGCAGAAATCTTTTTTTTAATTTTCCCCCCTCTGTGCACATTCACGGTATTTCTCATGTTAGTTTGAAAAAAGGATTCTCTCAAAGGGTCCCACTGTCATAGTTTCTAATCAATCCTCTACCACCTCCCCCCCATTCTCTCTTTAGTGCTACCACACATCACTCAATCGTATTTGTTTTACATACACAATATGAACGCATCATTTGAACTGTCCTGTTACTCATTCTGGTCCCTTTCATCAAGGTATTCAAGATCTGTTGAATGACTTCATCTTTACAAGAGGGTCAATTTACCAAGAGTGAAGCCAATACAAGGCCGAGGCATAATGTAAACTAGATATGCATTAAAAGGTTGAAACAACTTTGGAAGTGTCATTGCTTACGTTCAAGTCCAATTTATGAGGAAGACAAATTTTAAGTTCAATGACTTAATGTGACATTTCTTGAATTTGTAGAACCAATTGCAATCTACTTTTCTGTTCCTTTTCATTCCAATTTTCAATTTCAATAGAATGTGGCTGGCCTAGGTCGTCACTGGTTTACTAAGCACACTTTGTTGGGTCTGCATGAAATGGAAGTGAGGAGGACTAGGGTGTTTTGCATTGCAACTTAAAGAGGCACTGACAACTAGTGAAGTGCCAGACTCTTCCACGTTTTTTGTGAAAGCTTAGACAAAATCAGAAAATATTTGTGCCTCTCTGTATTTACTCAAGATTTTCTTATTAAGCCACACCTTGCTGGTGACCCTGAAAATGACCTATAATCCATGGCTCTTATGAGATTACTTTTCCCTCACTTCTTTAAAAGTAATCCTGGGAAGCTTTGGTTGCTTTAAATTCAACCCATCAATTGTGTGGTCGTTTTTGAAAACAATTATAAATTTCAGAAATTTTTGTTTTACATATGCAAATTTTGAAAACAAATTTAAAATTCAACTCTTCTTTCAAATTTTTAGTTTCTCAAGGTTGTATCTCATATCACCCCCATGAAATTGTGCATCACTCTTGACACTCTTGTGTCAGATAAACTTTACTTCCTGTCTATGTCCCTGAATAGAAAAAGGACACACAATTTGTCAGAGTTACAGTGAATTCAGACCCATTTTAAATTTCTTTCTCTAACTACCCCACATTGGCTATGCCGAAACTACAAGCCTTATGGAATCCACTATCTGTACAGTGCACACAGTGTTTTTTCAATAAAAACAAAGGTACCTGATATAAGTTACCCTTGTCCATGACAGGTCTACGATAATTGGGTGGATGACAATTTGGTGGACGACAATTGGGTGAACATAATAACAGAAGAAACACCTCTTGGTGTTTGGAAGAAAATGGAGCCATCCCCTTCTTGGACATCAGAATTATTCGAACATGGAAAAAGTTGGAATTCGATGTTTATCGAAAGCCAACGCACGCCGATGTTTATATACACCAGGATTCCAACCATTGTTGGAGCCAAAAGTTGTCGGCCTTTGTGTTCCTAATTGATAGGGCACTCAATTTACCCTTGTCCCAGGAAAGGTTTAAGACGGAAATACAACGAATACAGAAGATTGCTAGATCGAACGGGTATAAAATTGGACTCGTCAAGGACCTGCTTCGAAGAAGTTTCTTCAAGGAGGGAAAAGACTCAACGACCCTCAGCAACAAATCCACTTAGACATACAGAATACCGATTGCTTTCAATAGTACTTTGACTGCCAAATTACGACCCATTTTTAAAGAAGCGAACTTGACTGTTGCCTATAAAAATCCAAACATATTGAGGAACCTCTTGGGAAACGCAAAGGACAAAACTCCTCTTTACTCCAACCAGGGATATACGAAATAGCATGTGGGAAATGATCCAAGGTCTACCGAGGGACAACCTGCAGGAATATCCTTGAAAGATTTAAGGAACACACAGCCTATGCCATATACGGACGTCCAGAAAAATCAGCTGTGGCTAAACACATGCTGGATACAGGAAACGATATTTTACTGAAAGACTGCAGACTAGTTAGACACGTGAGAAACAGGAACACACTCGATGCTTTTGAAACACTGGAAATCGCCAGGAAAAACCCAGACTCACTACTGAATGAAGACACGAGCCCCATAGGGGATTCAACGTTGATTAAACCATTGAAGCTGTTATAATTGTTGATTTTTGTTTTAGTATAATGTATGAAGTTTTGTCCATATTTTCAATTTTTTGTTTTGTATAGGATTTTGTTTAAATTTTATTACAGCATTATTGTATCTTGTATTATTTGGCGGCCTGGCTATTTCTCCTAGGTCCGTGCTTTTGTAAGAGGAGGTTCCCTCGTGCTTCATTGGCTGTCCTTTTTGCGAGGTAGCAGTGATTCGAGGATCGGTAACCTCTTCCATATAAATATACGTTTTGCGATTTGCACCGATTATTTTTTTGACATTGAATAATGAACCCAAAGGGTTCGAAATACGTATATGTCCAATAAAAATATTTTGTGGATAAGAGGTGTTTCTTCTGTTATTATGTCGCTTTCCACAGTTATTCAACGTTTTTCATTTTTCAATTGGGTGAACGACAATTTGGTGGACATGACAATTCAGTGAATGCAATTAGACAGATGGAACAATTCGGTCAATGTCAATTGGGTGGATGCGACAGTTCAGTGGATGTCAATTGGGTGGACGCGACAATTCAGTGAATGTCAACTGGGTAGATGACAGTGGAAATGCAAATTCGATCGGGATTTTTAAATGACGGAAGAATTTGAGTATTTCACTTTTTGTTTGTTTATAATTGACACATCTTTACTGCAATTACAAAGTAATTTGTTTCATTCATTTTGGGTCGAAGTCACTTTATATGTGGGAATCTTCTATTTATTATTTATTAGCTTACAAATAAATGTGATTACTTCTTTATTATTTCTTAATTTATTAAATCATTGTGTATTATGTGGAACATTTTCTATTTAGCTTTATTGCTAAGAGTTCCATTATTCAACTAAAAATACTGTAATTCTGAAATTACTGCTTAAGCTCGTTAAAATAAGTATAACAGGAATTGGGTAGATAGATATGTTATTTGACATTAATATAGCATGGTGACCTTCCCCCCTAGAGCGTGGTTAAATATAAAAAGGCAGTTGAAGGGGAGGACAGAGGGTAGAGTTCATTTCATTTTTAGGTTGAAAGGGTTGATCTCTAATACAACTACGTCCCCCTACAGCTTTTTAAGAGAATTATTTTCCTTTTTTATATAAGAAAATTAAAATGACTGTCCTAAAAGCGTACAATCAAGTTGAAGTTATAAAATAAAAATTACAAGTAAAATATATACAAAAGAGGAAATCACTTACTAACAGTACATCCGTCAAAAGAAAAGTGGGAAATCTCTGATATTTACAAGGTTAGGTATATTTACTGTTGTTATTACTGTGGAATCAGTGGTGAAATATAAATAAATTACAGAAAAAAATATACAAAAACAAAATACAGCTTTGGGAGAGTGTATAGTCTGTCCTGCTTGTAGTATAGAAGGATGATTGGAAGGGAGGACAGGGGGTACTCTTCATTTCGTTTTTGGGTTGAAAGCATTAATATAACCATTTGACTCCCGTTATATTTTAGCTTCTCCGCCATCATCCCCCATAAGGTTAACAGGATTAAAACTCAACACACATGAAATTTGTACAGAATTTTGAAAATCATTTCAAAAGCTAAGAGGAACTTGTAACTGAACAAATTTCATTGATGCAATATTTCTTTTTCTTATTATTTAAAAAATGATGAAGAACAACTGTGAAAATTATTTGATTTTTTTCATATTTTACATATTTTTGTTGTTACAATTTCATTCGTATTATTTGCATATTTTGTCTGTAATTACTTTGTTTTTTATATATTTTTTCTGTAATTTATTTATATTTTTTGTATTTATATCTTTTACTTGTAATACTTTAATATTATAACTTAAACATTTAACCCTCCAATACTAACATGCGGTCTCAGGGACCGACCCATAGAATTTTCGATGCTACAGCTCAAACGCGTGTAAACAAATGGTTGATTTCTTGTGTACCTTCACTTTTCAGATAGTCCTAAGATTTATGCTTTGTAGTTTTTTTTTAATTTTTGTAGAAGATAGTTTCTTGATATTTATAGTCTTGAAAATTCTTATAATTATTTATTTTTTTGTTAATTTTTAATTTCTTTTATTATTATATGCTATAGTTATTTATAAACAATGCGACTTTTGAAACAAAGTGATTTTATTTGCTATGTTGCTACAAATTACGCTTATAGACTGAAATAACTCGTTTTTTATTTTATTTTATTACCTAACTGCTTATATCTAACAAATTTGTAATCTACTCGTAGTTTCAATATTTGTATATAATTTAGAATTTCTAAATATTCCTCGATTTTGATTCATTTTTTTGATGTTTCACAGCCAGTTGTGCAAAACAACATATATAATCTTTCAATTGACATTGATATATGCAAAAATATAAACACATTTAACAATATAAATACATTTAACAACAACAATTACTGTATAAATATATCGGTCTGAGAGACCGATGTTAGTAATGTTGTTTGTAAAATTCATGTTAGTACCGGAGGGTTAAGACAGTCATTTTAATTCGTTGTTTATATTTGTTTTTATGATAAGGGAAACATAAATCCCTTAAGAAGCTGGAGGGGGAAATAGTTACATTAGGGATCAACCCTGTCAACCTAAAAATGAAATGAACTCTACCCTCTGTCCTCCCCTCCAACAACCTCCTACTTTTTATATTAAACCGGACTGTAGGGGGGTGTGACCGTGCCGTATTAATGTCAAATAACATATTTATCTACCCAATTTTTATTATGCTTATTTTAACAAGCTTAAGTAGTAATTTAAGAATTACAGTATTATTAATTGAATGATGAAACTCTTAGCAAAAAAAGATAAATAGAAAATGTTGCATATATTACACAATCTATATATATAAAGAAGGATGTTTGTGGGTCTGTGGGTCTGTTTGTCTGTATGTTTTTTATACAAATCTACAGTTTTATTCCGATCTTGATAAAATTTCGCATACATGACCTTCAAAGCACGAGGAAGGTCACTGTCTACCTCAGATTTCGGAAAAATAATAAATATCGATAAAAAATCGATATTCATGGTTATGGCAAGGCATATTAATGAGAAATATCTCATGACCAACAATGCAAGGCAAAGTTGGTACAACAATAGGTATCAACAATGGTATCACCACGCAATTCACAAACACACTGCATGAACCAACAATATATATCTCATGACTAACAATTAAAGGAAAAGTTTGTGCAAGTGTAATTATCCCGGGCAACGCCGGGTACCTCTTCTAGTCTATCAATCATCAATATATATAAAGAAGGATGTTTGTGGGTGGGTGGGTGGGTGGGTCTGTTTGTCTGTATGTTTTTTATACAAATCTACAGTTTTATTCCGAGCTTGATAAAATTTCGCATACATGACCTTCAAAGCATGAGGAAGGTCACTGTCTACCTCAGATTTCGGAAAAATAATAAATATCGATAAAAAATCGATATTCATGGTTATGGCAAGGCATATTAATGAGAAATATCTCATGACCAACAATGCAAGGCAAAGTTTGTGCAACAATAGGCCCATTGTGTTCGCATCAACAATGGTATCAACGCGCAATTCACAAATAACAATGAGCACAGAATGATGATGTAATGTTAAAGCAATCTTTCCAAGAATTATAACAATGAACATAAAATGATGATGTAATATGGATAAGTTTCAATTTGTAACAATGCATAGAATTCCTGTTATTCAGGCTTTTCTTAGAAAAGAGAGTTCTTAGTACTTAACAATTTCTTGATAATCTTTAAAAATGATCAGTAACTGGAGATAATGGAAAATTAGCAGACTATTGAGAAAGAGTGGAAAGACGACAGAGGAAGCACTCCTTTAGCTCCGTGATGTATTGAGCAAATGGGAAGCAAGTAAATAGAAGAATCGGCGACTGCTAGACTGCACAAAGTGATGAATGGCCAAGTTTTGCTTCAACACATCGAGAGAAGAGTGGAAATTGCAACAACACTAAGTATACATCTGAGGTAAGATTACGTGAGTAAGAAATTATTTAGACTAGCAGTGGCATCCTTGGAGAGGTCCAGCACCATTATGAGCCTTTAAAAAGATTTTTTTCGAAATTTTCATTAAGAATTTTTACTGTATTAATTCTAAGCATTTTCATGTGTTTATTTTTAAGATATTGCAAAATTTAATTTAATTTTTTGAGATTGTTCTTTATACATCCAAGTGTAATTATCCCGGGCAACGCCGGGTACCTTTGCTAGTGATTTAATAAATAAAGAAATAAGCTCATTTATTTATAAACTAATAAATAATAAATGAAAGATTACCTCATTAAAAGTAACTTCGACACAAAATGAATGAAGCAACTTGCTTTAATTGCAATAAAGATCTGCCAATTATGAAATAACAACAACTTAATTTGTAAAATTTGAAATGAATTTGGTCTCCTTATAATGGGGAAAAAATTGTGA
>JAHWFO010093546.1:2251542-2319092 GCA_023313115.1 Rhysida immarginata
TCACAATTTTTTCCCCATTATAAGGAGACCAAATTCATTTCAAATTTAAACTATTATTTAAACTCCTTAAATCAATAATTAATTTGTAAAATTCTTGTGATTTAAAAATTCCGTTCGAATTTGCATTTCCTCCGAACTGTTGTCCACCGAATTGTCTCGTCCACCCAATTGTCATCCACACAATCCTTTATAATACAGGAAGTGGATGAAATCACAGGAACAGTTAATTTGTTTGTAAGAGGCAATATAATTTTAATTTAAATTCAAAGAAACATTTTTCGTACTTGGAAAAATACTGTTATTGAGCGGATCAAAAATTCATAGCCAATTGTACTTGCCGTATATACTCGTCTATAAGCGGAATTTTTTTCCAAAAAAATGACCCCTAAAAACAACTTTCAGTTAATGCACAAGTCAGAGATGATGAAAACGTTCTTTTAAGTGTAGTTTACAAAAAACTAAATAATAACACTAGTCAACACACATTTTGTAATTATGACCACACATAGTGTTCTTAGTAATAATTTATATGTAGAATCCGAATCTGCTTTTTGTTTTTTTTTATCACATAACGTTTCCAAGTTATGCACTTCGAGACTTCTATGTTAAAGTAATGGATGTGAAGAGAAGCATATGCAATGTTAAACTCCATATTTTGGGGCCGAAAGAAAA
Organism: Rhysida immarginata; assembly: GCA_023313115.1. Lineage (NCBI taxonomy): Eukaryota > Metazoa > Arthropoda > Chilopoda > Scolopendromorpha > Scolopendridae > Rhysida > Rhysida immarginata. The sequence goes on from JAHWFO010093546.1 coordinate 2,252,215, forward strand.
TTTATCAGGCCCCAAACACTGAATTATTTTAAAATGTTTCATTGAAAAAAAGAATTCTGTGCGTGCTAGAGAAATTTCAAAAATATATTCGTATTAAGCAGAAAAAATACTACCAAAAATCACCCACTTGAATTTGGTTAAAAGAAAAATCTTTAATTTTGTTGGCCAGTTTAATTTATTAATCCGTTTAGAAATCATTTATTATCCCTTTCACTGCTTCAATAAATTTCTGATAAAATATAATTATTCACTATTTGCAGCATAATAAGAGTATCTAAGGCTGTGGCGGCCATATTGGAAAAATGCGATCTCGAAACTTTTTCATTATCGATACATAGGCCACCATCGATGCTGTCACCAAGCATGTTTTAATAAAAGCCTTTAATATGGTTAAAATTAAAATCTATTATTCAGGGTGTATCTGAAACCCTGTCATAAACTTTCAGAGGAGGTAGTATGGACGATTCTAAGCAAAAGAGTTCATATGAACATGGGTTGAATAACGATAACAGAGATATGAACAGAAATAAAAATGCCGCCACTAAGTTCAGTAAGTTAATAACTCAGGTTATATAGAACCTAGGATAATGAAGTTTGGATGACTTTCAATGAAAATCATGAACGTTTGGCCAAAAGTGTGCTCGAAACTGTACATCCAGAATAATAGGGTACATATAATTTTGTATTCTGTTAAAATTTGATTGTATTCCAAGGAGTATTTTCCGAGTTACGCAGTCAAAATCGTAACACAAGCTCACATATTGAGTACTAACTACCACGTGTTACGATGTTGACGACGTTACTTGGAAACTACTTGTTGGAATTCGATCAAATTTCAACGGTAAATGCAGTTGCATGTACCCTATTATTCCTTTAAACTTCATTACCCTAGGTATTATAGAATCTGATTATTAACTTATTGATCTTATTGGCGGCATTTTTATTTCTGTTCATAACCCTGTTACCGTTCAAATTTGAACCCATGTTCATATCAACTTTTATGCTTACAATCATTCATACTACCTCCTCTGAAAGTTTGTGACAGGGTTACAGATACACACTGTATAGTGCAAATAATTACAGTATCAATTCAAAAAATCAAAATAATGAAATTGAACCCGATGAAAATGAGACAAAGACAGCTGATGTGGACGTCTTACATTCGCTATGGTCATAATTTGCGCTCCAAAAATTCTATGTTCCTTTCCTAGAACAAAATCGGTGCATATTTACGTGTACTGTTTATTGAAATACCTCAATACTTTAACCTGAGCAGTTCTTCAATGGAAAATGAATTCAAAATGGAACATCGAATCATCGAAGATTCAAGAACGTCATAAAATTCAATATCAAAACTTTATCTACATTGATATTATCGCCAAGCACTAGTATACAAAAAAATTGCTATATCTTGTACACCATGTTGCCATTAATAACGGAACACTTTCGATTTTAGACTTTTTGTCGAATATCTAGAAAAATACTTGACCAATTATCCTGAAACTGTCAGGGGTGTAAAAAGGATGTTACACCTCATATATTTCAGCGAAGGTTTTTCTCCCGAAGGCAAATAAGGGACCAGCAAAGAAGTGAACCAAAAAAATATTGCTTGAACTGCATTGTAGCTGTAGCATATGCTTAAGGGGCTAGTTTTACTTTTCTGTGTTCATTTGTATGAGAATAGCACGTGTATTCATGGAGATATAAAGGTTTCTTTTAAATGTTTTCGTAAGTTTTTTGTTTATAACACGCAAGATTTTCAACCCAATGCAATGCTATTTACAGGAAACTTGACAAACTAGAGTACAGACAAAACCCTGCAATCAGAATAGAAAAATATTAAATATTTGATTAAATATGAGCATTTTTACTAAATAATGTTAAACTGCGAATACGCATGCGTTACCAAATTGTCTTTTGCATAATTTATTAGCCAAATGTATAGAGCTACTCTTATAAAAAGCCCAAGCAAATATCGTGAAAATTGAGAAAGATATTGCCGATAGAATGAGTAGAATTTCACTTGCTCTCAAACATAAACAAAACGATAAGGGGCTTTCTCCAAACTTTTATTTTGGATCGGACACCAGTATCAACTTCTTCTCTTTACGCTGACATGAAAAAAATATTGACTTCATATCAGCGTAAGTAGAAATTGATATAAATCGGCTGTTACCATTTGCTGAAGGGAATGAGCAGAAGGAGGAAGAAAGTAAAAGCATAAAAATGAATGGAGACGGGGGTGAGACAAGAAGTTTGACAGATATTAATAATAATTTGGATAAGATCCTTACTAAAATAGGAATATTGGACAGTGTTAATAGAAAATTACAAGATTTAACGCAATCTGTGCCATATTTTTCTATCAAATTTGAACAATTAGATCTGACATAAAGACTATAAATGAAATAGTTGAAAAATATAAAGAAAATGTTGAATTAAGAAACGAAAATAGGAATATGAAAAATTAACTTAGAATAATTAAGCAGAGAATAAATACAATGGAACAGAAAAGAGTTAAGTAAAGAAATGATTAATAATGGGATACCTGAAATGCGTTATGAAAACTTAAATGAGATAATAACAAAAATTGGATCAAAAAAAGGAATAATGAATATTTCTGCAAAAGTAAATAAAGTGTGCAGAATTGGAAAAGTGCATAGCAACAATAATAAAGAAAATGACAAAAATGTAGCCAGGTCTATATTGATAAAATTTACGGAAGAATATGTGAAATATCAACTGTATATAAATAAGAAAAGAAAGTTCAAATTATTGACAACAAGAGATTTGGACATTTGTAATGAAGAATCTGGGGTGTATCTGAATGATAACTTAACAACGTATCATAGAAAAGTTTTTAGTTCTGCAAGGAAAATAAAAAAATTGAAAGGATACAAGTATTTATGGATAAAGAATGGAAGAATATATCTGAAAAAAACGGAGGAAGGAATAGTTAATGAAATATATGATTTAGAGAAATTGAATAGAATGGCGCTTTGAATTGAATTTGTGTTCAGATTATAGGTCTTTAAGATTTGTAGTTATTTGAAACATAAGAGATGATTGAGAAAAATAATGACTTAGAAGTTGTTACAACAGGTATGATAAATATGAATGATTTTGTTGATGTAAATTGTAATAACGGTATATTAAACACTGCGCATTTAAATATACGAAGTATTCAAAAGCATTTTGATGAATTAGTAGTATATTTGAATACAATGAAAGTGGATATACATATATTGATTTTGACTGAAGCTTGGATAAGTGAATGTAATATAGAGCAATTTCAGATTGGGAATTATAAGATATATTATTATACTACATTATTAAATAAAAGTAGTGGTATAGTTGTTTATGTACGGATTGATTTGCACGTAGATATAGTCCCAGTTAAATTTGAAAGTCTTGATAACTTATTAATACATATTGTAGCAAATAATAATATAAATGTTTATGTTTTAGCAGTATATAGATTACCTTCAGTTAAGATCGAGAGATTGTATGATTTATTTGAAATAGTCTTCCAAATGGTATCAAAAGTTGAATTAATAATGATAGGTGATATAAATATTGATGTCTTGCAAACTGAAATTATTGAGGTTGGAAGATACTTGAAATATATTAATGACAATGGTTATTATCTGATTATAGATACACCTACTCGTGTTACTGAGACTTCAGCTACGCTGATTGATTATATTGTTGTTCCAAAAAGTTTTGTGAGATCAAATGTTATGCAAGTAAATATTACTGATCATTATATGTTTGCTTTGACTTACGAACCTGATAAAGAAAGTACCAGGTATGGAAAGTATATAAAAATAAATACTGATGATAATAATTTTCAAACTATTAAAACTTTAGATGAAAATTTAAGTAGTAAATGTCAGAAAATAATAAATATTATAAAGAATACTGTACCTAGTAGTGAGAAAAAGTTAAAAAAATCGTTATAAACTCATTAAACCTTGGATAACCATTGACATAGTTAAACTGATTTGTAGAAGAGATAAGATTAAAAATTTGTAAGAGAAATAGTACACCTATTGATCAATTAGAATATAAAAAATTGCGAAATAAAATTGTTATTGAAATAAGATTAAGTAAAATTAATTTTTATTAGTCTCAGTTTAATAGTGCGATAAATATGGATAGTAAGTGGAAAATTATAAATAACAGAATTGGAAAGAATAATAAGCATATTCAAAAATTCTCGGTTGAGATTAAGGAAAACGTTGACATATAAATCGATATTTTTTTGATAAATGTAATAATTTTTCTTATGAATTGGTTACTAATATCGATAGAAAAAAATAATTTTGATAAAACAATGTTTATGAATCCTGCCACGGATAAAGAAATTATACAATATATAAATAATATAAATCGAAAATCTGCACCGGGAATTGATAAAATCACTCCCAGAATATTAAAAAATACAATGAATAATATTATTGAATTATTGGCTGGAGTGAGTAATTAATCTATCTTACAAGGAAATTTTCCATCAATGTTTAAAACCGCTTTAAATGTGCCAATATATAAAGGTGAGAATAAAAAAGAATTTAAAAATTATAGACCAATATCTTTATTACCATTTATGTCTAAGGTCTTTGAAATAGCAATTTATAACAGATTGTATGGTTTTTTGGTTAAAAATGATATATTGTCAAAGAGACAATACGGTTTTATAAGAAATAGAGGTACTAATGAATCTTTGTGTGATGTAATTTCACAAATAGCTTCTAGCATGGACAATGGAAAGAAGCCACTGGTAGTTTTTCTAGAATTGAGCAGAGCTTTTGACTCTGTCATCCATGCTAGATTAATAGATAAGTTAGAAAAATATGGCATTAGAGAAGTAGTTAAACAGTGGTTTAAAAGTTATTTGGAAGGCCGAAAACAAATGTTAAAATTGAAAATTCTTTTAGTTATGAAGGCACTATCGGTCATGGTGTTCAACAGGGTACAATTTTAGGCCCTTTATTATTTAATATCTATGAGGGCATATTGAAAAGTAATGCCTCCATGGCTATAACTTTATTTTTTAACTGATTTTCTAAATTCTTTTTGTATCTGATACTTACATTTGTCCTCTATGTAATGAAATATTCACGTTTTGACATAGTCCCCATTCCTTTCCACGCATTGCTCCAACGCGTGACCAGTCGGGTGAACCCGTCAGAGAGGAATTCTGGGGTTGTTGTCGACACTAGGACCAAACGGCAGGTTTCACCTCATCATGAGAACGCAACTCATGCCCCTTAAGGTGCTCTTTCCAAGGTCGCAAGGTGCAAAGCCTTTCATTTTTAAAGGGTCACTGCCACCAAAAATACAACTTTACAAATTTAGGCCTATTTTTGGTTGTAAATTTCATATCTGATGTCATTTTTCACCTTACAACAATGAATAATGGTTAAACAGTACTTTTTGTGTTCAATGCTTCCCTGCAATGTTTTAGGGGCAATGAAAAGAGCAAACCGGAAGTGACGTCTGAAGGGTGAGCGCGTGAGTGCGAGAGAGGCATTTACAAACTAGTAAAAAGAACAAGTGGATCACCGAAGCACAGCAACTTGAATTTGGGAGCCCGACAATTCGGTGTACGCGATAATTGGGTGGACGCGACAATTCGGTGAACGTCAGTTGGGTGGACGACAATTCGGTGGAAATGCAAATTCGATCGAGATTTTTAAATCACCAATGAATTTAAGTATTTAACTCGTTGTTTGTTTATAATTGACACATCTTAATTGCAATTACAAATCAATTTGCTTCATTCATTTTAGGTCGAAGTCACTTTATATGCGGGAATCTTTTATTTATTATTTATTAGCTTACAAATAAATAAGATTATTTCTTTATTAAATAATTTATTAAATCATTTTGTTTTATTGTTAAGAGTTCCATTATTCAATTAAAAATGCTGTTATCCTTAAATTACTACTTAAGCTCGTTAAAATAGGCACAATAGGAAGTGGGTAGATAGATATGTTATTTGACTTTAATATAGCACGGTGACACCCCCCCTCCCCTACAGCCGGATTTAATATAAAAAGGCTGTTGGAGAGGAGGACAGAGGGTAGAGTTCATTTCATTTTTAGGTTGAAAAGGTTGATCCCTTATATAACTACTTCCCCCTCCAGCTTTTTAAGAGAATTACGCTTCCGTTCTCAAATCTTAAAAGTTTAAGTTATAATACAAAATTATTACAAGTAAAATATAACTATACAAAAAATATAAATAAATTACAAAAAATATGTACAAAAACAAATAAATTACAGATAAAATATACAAATAATACAAATGAAATTGTAACCCAAAAAATTGTAAGATATAATAAAAATCAAATAATTTTCAAATTTATTTTATCATCATCACTTTTTTAAATAATAACAAAAAGAAAAAAAATATTACATCAAGAAAATTTGTTCAGTTATATATTCCTCTCAGTTTTTGAAATGATTTTCAAAATTCTGTACAAATTTCATATGTGTTGAGTTTTTAATCCTGTTAACCTTTTGGGGGATGATTAGGGGGATGCTAAAATTTAACGGAGGTCAAATGGTTATATTATAGTGGCTAAAATGAAGCCACTATATTATATTAACGCTTTCAGCCCAAAAAGGGAATGAAGCCTACCCCCTGTCATCCCCTCCAATCATTTTTCTATATTAAAGCAGGACAGACTGTAGTACACTTTCCCAAAGCTGTATTTTGTTTTGATATATTTTTTTTCTGTAATTTATTTATATTTTTTGTATATATTTTACTTTTAATATTTTTATATTATAACTTTAACGTGACTGTACACTTTTAAGACAGTCATTTTAATCCTCTTATGTAATAAGGGAAACCTAATTCTCTTAAAAAGCTGGAGGGAGAAGTAGTTATACATGTATTAGGGATCAACTCCTTCAATCTAAAAGTGAAATTAACTCTACCCTCTGTCCTCCCCTCCAACAGCCTTTTTGGGGGGGAAGGGGGGGGGGGCACCGTGCTATATTAATAACAAATAACATATATATCTACCCAATATCTATTGTGCCTATTTTGACGAGCTTAAGTAGTAATTTAAGAATAACAGTATTTTTAATTGAATAATGGAACTTTTAGCAATAAAACAAAATGATTTAATAAATTATTTAATAAAGAAATAATCTCATTTATTTATAAGCTAATAAATAATAAATAAAAGATTCCCGCATATAAAGTGACTTCGACCTAAAATGAATGAAGCAAATTGATTTGTAATTGCAATTAAGATGTGTCAATTATAAACAAACAACGAGTTAAATACTCAAATTCTTTGGTGATTTAAAAATCTCGATCGAGTTTGCATTTCCACCGAATTGTCGTCCACCCAACTGACGTTCACCGAATTGTCGCGTCCACCCAATTGTCGCGTCCACCGAAATGACGTTCACCGAATTGTCGCGTCCACCGAAATGACGTTCACCGAATTGTCGCGTCCACCGAAATGACGTTCACCGAATTGTCGCGTTCACCCAATTGACGTTCACCCAATTGTCGTCCACCGAATCGTCATCCACCCAATTGTCGTAGACCCCTTGAATTTAAATAGGATATTGGATCAGAAATGGATTTTAGGGTTGAAAGTAGTTCTTCTGATGAAGAATTTGTTGATAAAATAGGGTTTGGAATCAAACCATATCAATATGAACCTTTTTATGAAGGAGAGAGAACAGATTGCGATGATTATGCTCCAGAACATCACACATCTAGGAGGGTTAAAACAAATGACTGGTTAGTAAGATTCATAAAGATATAAAATTATTTAATTGACTAATTTAAATTTAAAATGAGTTTAGTCTCCTTATAATGGGGAAAATCGTGAAATAATAAGAACAAAAATTAAAATTAAAGTCACCAATCTTGAAGAAACTTGGGAGATGAAAGAATTATTTCACGATTTTCCCCATTATAAGGAGACTAAACTCATTTTAAATTTAAATTAATCATTCAAACTCCTTAAATCAATAATTATTCAATTGACTTTTAAATTTATCATTTTAATTATTATTATCTAAATTATATTTAATACACTTTATGAGATTCTTATATTATAATTTGAATAATACTTTATAATTTCATAATTTAATTATAAGCAATAATTTACAAATAAATAAAAATATTTATAATTTTAGGTGTACATGTGGTTTTTGTACTGTAATGGAAACTGAAACAGAATGTATTTGCTGTCACGAGATTACTGAAGTAAAACAAAAAATAGAAGACCCTCTCTCTCCCTCAACGTGTAACAGAGCGCTTTCTCTCTCTATCCTGCTCACCCTTCTGATGTCACTTCCTGTTTCGCACGTTTTGAATTCATGAAACAGGAATTGAACAAAAACACACTTTTCAACTTAAAATATTTAATTTTTGGTTGTTTTTTGTGCAGTTTTTTTTGCTGATAATGATTTTTTATGTACAAATGCATATTTTTAAGCAATAAAATAGATATTGATTTTTGGTGGCAGTAACCCTTTAAACTACAGTTTTTCATCTTTAAACTGTAGGCACTGCAACACCCTCTGATGTGTGGCGATCGTGTGCAGATGGGCGTTATCATGCTGCAGAAGGGGATTCAAAGCTGCCATTCAATCCTCGTGTCGACGACAACCCCGGAATTCCTCTCCGATGGGTTCACCTAACTAGTCCACGCGTTGGTGTAATGCGTGGAAAGTATTAGGGACTATGTCAAAAAGTGAATAGTGCATTAAATAGAGGACAAATGTAAGTATCAGATACAAAAAGAATTTTGTAAATCGGTTAAAAAATAAAAAAGTTACAGCCATGAATGCATTACTTTTCAATATGCCCTCGTATATAAACGATCTGTTTAATCTACAGGTAGGTGGAAGAAAATTTGCATATGCAGATGACGTGGTTTTATTATATGATTGTAATGAATATTTAGATTATAGATTTGTTGAAGAGGATATGAAAAAATAAATGTTGGTTAGATGAAAATGGAATGAAATTAAATGTTGATAAGACCAAGTATATGAGATGTAGTTATGTAAATACCTATGATGTGCAAATGCCTATACACATACATAATTTTAATTGTAAATATGGAACTTGTGATTATGATTTTAAATGGCGTGAATGTTCTGTAATTGAACAATTATACATGTATAAATACTTAGGTGTAATTTTAGATTATAAACTAACATGGAAATCTCATATACAAAATTTATATAAGTTAAGATTAGCTACATACACCCTAGGTAGAATTAAAATGTTAATCACACGTGAAATACTAATTATTGCAAATAATGCGATCTTTCAGTCAATTATACAATATTCTCTTTTAATATGGGGTGCAGCGTATAAAACACACACAGTGTTTAATAGATAATTGTGATAAAACTGTAGCAATCTTATTTGATAAAATGAAGAATAAGTTTTTCAAAATAAGACAGTTACATCTGAAACACTTATGTTTAATAATTGTAAACAACCAATTGAAGATCATGAATATTTAGGACCTTCTAATACAAGATATACAGAAAATTTAAATGTAAATTCATTAAAATATAAACGTACAGGATATACTCATCAGTACCCCTATATGAGGAATAAAATATATAATAGATTGCCTGCAAAAATTAAATTCGTAACAGAAAAAAGATTTGTAAAAAATTTGATAGTTGATTGGATTAAAAAAAATAGACTCGAGAGAGATTGATGATATGTTAAACTTTTAGGATGTTTTTAGATTTTGCTTTTAACTTAATAATGATTTATCTAAATTATGTCTTTTTAACTCATTGTTTTTATTTTAGTCCTTAATGTTTTATGTGATAGATAATTTTTCAATTGATTTTTATTTTATATGCTGATAATACGAGATAATACCTCAGCGTCATTTATTTTATTGTATTTTGTGGATTTTTTGATTGAATAAAATTTATTATATTTATAAATATATATATAAATCACGAAAACAAGATAGCACTGACCTTAGTAAACTGACACAGTGTTCATACCAAGTGTGTCTTTAAAATCGTCTGAGAATGTTTTATAAAGAAAGGTAATATGGTTACAATGAATATCTATAATTATGTAATGTTTGAAATATATAAATAATGAAATTGAGGCTGATGAAAACGAGACTGAAAACAAGGTGGATGATGAGCATGAGAGTGAAGATTTTCATCAACTTTTTAAAGTTAGAAGAAGAAGAAGCTATGATTGATGGCTTTCCCACAAAGTGAATTTGTTAAAATAAATTTAAAATCTTTTGTAATTACACAAAAACTTCTTATAATTTTTTCTCTCTCAAGTGTTGCCTTTTTTTCCTTTTTCACCTTGGCTTATGCTTGAGTCATGGAGTTCTTCCACTATTTGGGGTAAAAAAAACGGTGGTCGGCTTATGCACGAGTATATAAGGTAACTTAAGTATAAATCATTAGATGGTCTGTGAGGGGTTTTACTGGTTCGCCTACCTCGGCTGTTCGAAATAATGATGAAAAATAGGAAAGAAAATTCCGCAGCCCAGGATCGAACCAGGAACCTTTGGCTCGGACCGCCAATGCGCTAACCAATTGCGCCACTGCGGCCATGAAAGCATTTCGCTATTTCCATGACCTTAGGGCTCGGTTAGAGCAGTTACCTAGTTCGCCGGCTGTGACTAACTTTCCTAAGGCGAAAATTCTTAAAGAATAAATCATTAGATGGTCTGTGAGGGGTTTTAATGGTTCGCCTACCTCAGCTGTTCGAAATAATGATGAAAAATAGGAAAGGCTGCTCAATTGGTTAGCGCGTTGGCGGTCCGAGCCAAAGGTTCCTGGTTCGATCCCGGGCTGCGGAATTTTCTTTCCTATTTTTCATCGTAATTTAAGTGTTAAAATATTTTTGGTATGCGTTAAATTTGATTAAAAACATCTTTTATTTGAATTTGAATTTAAACCAAGTCGCAGACTCTTCAGTCTATATTCGACCAAGTGTATGATCAGATATTTAGTGAACATCAGCCATATTACGACCATACCAACACATGTATCCATGCACCATCTTTGCATAATGCAGTTATTTTTTGCTTCGGCAAAATTAGTGAATTTATTCAAAAAAGATGGTGATGAACATGCTTCAAGGCTTGGAGCTTTCATATGAAGAGGGGTGATGATGGATGAGCAGCTAGAGATCAGCATAGTGCTCCTCCAAAAACTCATTCCTGCTCAAGGAGGGTCGTTTGTCTGCAAAGTTGTACTCAATGAAGAGCAGATCACCATGAAGGGATTGACAATACAAACAATAAATTCTGATACAATAAATTCTGTTTATCCAGAGAATTGGTCGTTTCTATGGCTCATGCCCAAATGTGTGCAGCCAAAGAGTCAGGTTCAAGGAGCGCTCAAACAATTACAAATCAAATCAAGACAGTCGTAACTCTCTGCAAGGCAAAGAGGCAGAAAGTTTGTGCACCAAGGCGGGGGGGGGGGGGGTTTGAAGTCCCTGATGCTGGTTCGTTAGACAGTTTGGATAAATTCTAAACTCATCTCAGACAAAATTTCATAATTGTTGTGCACATTTGTTCCTCTGTTACCTGAGTCAATTCATAGAACCAAAACCACCTCACACCCTACATTTACTTCTCAGTAATAATCATTATGATGTAATCACGTACCTTAAGGGGTTCTATAATATAAAGGGTATCTGTGAGCATTGCGGAGTCATTTTTCACAAACACGGTCAAAGAAAAGCCATCTGTGTGGAGGGAAATATGGTCTATGCATGGGTCAACATCCCCATAAAAATTTACTTACGTAGTTGCAAAAAATGCAACCGCTTTTTTTTTACAAACTCTGTGACTTGTTACAAAACACAGCTCGACCAAAAATTTTGCATCAGATCCTGTGATAGTGTACACCGTTGCATGAAATGTCAAATGATCTTTGAGGTACACAAAGGCCTTGTATGCAAAAAATGTCAAGAAGTTGGGCTGTGTTATATTCTCACTGCTAAAGAGTGCCTTGACATCAAAAAACAGTGATCAGACTCAATTCTTTAATGACAACTGGTGAGCTAACACCGATCTTGGTGGCCATGAGCTACTCTAACGGGGCAGGCAAGTATATGGAATTTTTAAAGTTTTTATTTGCGAGTCTCAAACCCTGCTTAAAATCCTCAATACTCACATTTAAAAGCTCAATCATAATGGCATGCAATCTGAGTGCATTTGATGCAGTTTTTGTGATGAGATTCCTCTTTGACTGAAACATCAACCTTGAAGTCATCTATTGAGGCACAAAAGTGTTATTGCTGGAGATTAAGGAGATGAACATTAAGTTCTTAGACCCCCTATGCTTCATCAACTTCCCCCTGAGGTAATTCAGACGTGCATTTGGCATTAACGAGCTGAAGAAAAATTTGATCCCTTTGGAGTTGTTAAACCAGATGCTTGTAACAAAGGAGTTCTCCCTGACATAGACAAATTTTTGCCTTTTGAAATGAAGGAAAATCTGTTCATGGAATTTGACGTGGCTCGAAAAATCTGTGAGAACCCATTGGGACATGATGGTAGAATACAGCGGTACTCTCTTTCCGATGTCATGCTGCTGCACAAGGGATGCTTTAAGTTCGCTACAATCATGTGCTCTTTTATGGGGGTTGGCCCCTTTCAAGTAATTCACCATTGCAAAATTCTTGAATTGTGTTTTGCAGTAGAAATTCCTGTAGCCACACAGCATCGGAGTGATACCTCCAGAGAGATACATGAACAGAGCTCAGCATAGGAAAAAAGCTTTAAAATGGCTCGCCTGGGAACAATCGCAGACTCCGAATTCCCGAATCTTCTTATCGTTGAATGGGCTGGAGAATCAAATTGGCCAGAATTACACAGACAAATGAGATCCTGGAAAAGAATCATATATGAATTCCTTGGATGTTACTACCATTCCTGCCTAAAATGCACCCACCCTCCTAGTAAGGCATTGATAGATGATTAACAAACACCAAAATTATCAATCTACTCTTGAGATATTAGAATTATTTAAAAAAGTTGTCGGATACATTAAATGTCAATATTTTTGAATGTCAATTTGACATGAACCTGAAATGTGATGAAGTTTTAGCTAGTTTGTGTAAAAATCTTACAGATCAAGAAAGAACCACAGATTTCATCATATGTTGCAATGTGTGGGGGGAGAACAAAAAATTTATCTGAGGATCAGTGACTCAATATTTTCAAGAAATTGTTAAGTACTAAGAACTCTTATTTCTAAGAAAAGCCTGAATAACAGGAATTCTATGCATTGTTACAAATTGAAACTTATCTATATTGCACAAACTTTGTCGGTCATGAAGAGAGTCTGTCCTACTTGGACTTTACCTCTTTGTATCTGTTTGTGAACAAGTATCACGAGTATCCCCAAAACACCCAGAAATACCCTCCGAGGGGGAGCGCCATGGCCTGGTGGGCTTCCATCGGCTTTGGTGGCTTAGTGGTAGCGTGATCGCCTCTGATGCCTGAGTACACGGGTTCGGTCCCGGCCGAGGACGACGAGGATTTTTCAGGGGGAAATCCTGAGATCACGCTCTTCCTTCGGAAGGGAAGTAAAGCCGTTGGTCCCGTGTAGTCATTTGCCAGGTGCATGTTAAGGAATCCTTGCTAGGCAAAATTTGCAGCCCCTATAACACCATCCTCAAATGAACATAGCAGTTGAAAAGGACGTTAATACCAAAACAAACCAAACCAAACCTGGTGGGCTTCCATTGAACACACAACGTCAGGGAAGTTAAGTAACATTAGGCATGGCTAATCACTGGATGGGCGACTATCAGTGAGATACCGTCTTCACTCCCTCGGCTGCTGGGCCCTCTTACAGCAGTCGTTAATCCAGGTCCATCTAAGGACCCAACTCATCGCCCTGTGACCATACAGGCCCTGGATGGACGTATTGAATTACAATCAATAAATAAAAATAAATAAATAAATAAAACTCAACACCTCTGGTTTCACTGTATTTGTGGACATTTACGCAGAGTTCTACAGATTCTTCAACACACCTTCAATCAAGGTCACAAACCTTCACATTGTCGCAAGGGTTAATCTTGAAGTCCTATAAACACAACCAAAGTTTCACTATAAGGGTAATAAAGTAATTGCATCATTTGTGATGTATTATGGGTGATTTGCCTTATTGAAATTATGAAATGACTTCTTAAGCGAATGCTTTACTGCCGCACCAATTCAGTGATTTATTGGAACCAACTGACCATGAATTGCTACCCAGAGGCCACAATTTAAGCAAGCTAACCGACAAAATACTCACAAAGTAGGACCGTGTGTGTAAATAGAGAAGCTAGTGGTGGCTCACGCAAAAAATTATTGTCTCTTCCTTTCAAACAATGCGAGAGATTTGAAATGTGAAAGGATTACCTTAACATGAAGTGCAATGGAAATTTTAAAACCTGAGGCTGTTGAGGCCCTTGTAAGAAAAGGCTGTGACAAGAAGGCCATGTTCGCAATACACATCTCGCTAAATTTTGTTCATGGTAAAGCAAAGGCAACACTACATAACAAACCACATTTTAAGATGTATAGAACAACTAACAAAAAAAGATTTGCAAGTGATGGAGATTTTTACATTAGTTTTCCATATGGATATTCTGCTCCAGATATTTTTAATTTGTATAAAGTCTTTCACTCACATTCAGATTTGAATAGTAAAAAATTAAACGCACAATTGTAATTATTTTTTAGATAGTTTGTAAATAAATCACTCTTTCTAATTTTTTTATAAAACTGCAAATAGACAAAAGAATGTAAAAAAATGCATTAAAACCAGAGGAACAATTTTTATAAAAAGGATGAAAGATGCAGACCCAAATTTCTTGCAAGTATGTAAAAATAAAAAAAAAAACTATGTCCATTAAATTTTCCCTTAGGAATAAATCACAACTGTAAAATGCACGAATTCAGTATATAAATTTTTTCTAATAACTTTTGTATCACCGTCATCAGGTGAAAAAAATTTTTGCAGATAATTTTATCTATTTAATTTTTAACAGCCATTTTTTAACTTCAATTTCAATTGAAAAACTTTTGTCCCCAGGTCGAATAAAATTCTAAAGTTTGTTATTATTATAAGAGCCTCGGTCATTTTAGTTAAAGCACTATAATAAAAAGGATAGCTACACGAAATTAATAAGAAACACATTTATTTATTTAAATAAATTATAGAATAATACAATTTCATCAATCTAATTACATGTATTAAAAAGAATCACCAAAGGTAAATTATGCAAATAAAAATTAAAATGTAAATTTAAGAACAGGTAAATTATCAATCCAAAATTATATTCTACAATGACAAAATTAATTAAAAACTTAAATAAAACAAAAAAAATGCAAAAAATCTGAAGTTTACCTATTGAATATTGAGTTCTGCCCAACATTCAAAGTGAAGTTTGTGGCTGATAAATAAGAGGTAATCTGGATGAATGTGCTGCATTTCTTGATGGGTAATACAGATGCCTCTCCATGTCAATGTGTTCATTTGAACCATTGATAAATACGCATGCAAAATTAAGTTTGAATATCTTAAATGCTTGATTCAGTTCATTGTATTCGAAATCCTCTTCAAAAAAATGTAGATTACCTAGGAGACGGTCATCTGCATCATTATGCCATACAATCTAGAAAGAGAGCCATTTAGGGGTGCAAAATATGAATACTGCTGTGCATCTGTCAGTAGCTGCAGATGGACAATTTTTAAAAATGGGATTGGAAATCAGAATTTCATAATTACAATGCCATTACCACATGTGTACAGTCCCGCAATAGCAGAGATAGAACATTAGTCACTTAGGTAGAACAAATCTCACATTCACAATGTGTACTGGAAAAACAGAAGAAGCAAGGGCAATGTTCATGATTGTGAATTAGAGTGAAAGTATGTTTTAGAAAAACTGCATTCAGTTACAGGGTTAAATGGATCCTGCAAGTTTTCATAAAACGAAAAACTGGTACCCGTAAGTTTTTCGTGCATTGAAAAACTGGGCCAATGTAAAAAAAAACATTAATGAAATTACAGTCTGTCCAAAAAGTTTATAATATTGAAATTAAATTAAATGTGCTTTCATTTAAACAAAAAATTATAAATATGCTAACTGCTCAAAACTGGATTTTATTAACTTTATAGAAACATATTTTCATAAATAATATTACTTGTAAAAAAAAAGCAGCTATCCATTGTTTATAATTATTTTAATAATTATTTTGTAAAATAAAATGTTTCCAGGAAGTTTTTAATATTGACAAAATCTCTCCATAAAGTTTATAATACAAGAAATCAATAGTTTGTTACATTGCCTTGATGTCTTATAATGGACAAATTCTTTTTGGCCAACTGTCTGCTAACTTTTGGCATTTCTACACTAATATTTTTCCATGCATTTTTTAAATCATCAATAACTGCTTTTTATAGTAGGTTGCATTTTTCAATTTGATTTTTCATTAAATGTGACAAGATTTTCAATTGGTTTCATATCTGATGAATTACCTGGCCAATGAATTGCTTCTATTGCATGCTTTATCATCCATTCTTTAACTGTCTTTGCTGTATGGCAAGGAGCAGTATCTTGTTGAAAGATGTACCCTTTATCTTTCATCTCCCAAGACTTCTTTATAAACAACTGCACTGATTTTTCCTACACCATTATGAGAAAACCATCCCCAGACCATGATTTTCTCAGATGCTTTAGTTTGCTGCAGTAGCTCGGGTACGTTAGTTCCTGTATTTTGTTTCCACATGGTACTTCCACCTTCATTGACAAAGATAGTAATACAGGCTGTCTAGCAAAACGACCTCATAAAATTCCCTGACTTTTCCCGGTTGATCAAGTAATTTTCCCTGACCAGCAACCCAATGTAAATAAGAGAAAAACTGTTTGCCAAATTTCAAAACTAATTTAAGCTTTTAATTCTCTTCTTAACTGGAAGATTTCAAGTATAAAACTTTATACAAAATTCCACTACAAATAAAAACAGGGGATGTTGACAAACTTTCTAATTTTCCTTCAATCTATGTATCTCATCAGAGAGCTGAATAGTCTATTCTAAGAATTTTGCTTTTTTCACTTGAAGTTTCTTAACTTCATTTTCAGCAATCCTCTTCTTAAATTGATTTCAAGAAGTAGCTTCAAGCTCAGTTTTCTTTCTTTTCATTGGAAAGGAGCTAAAGGTCCATTCGAACTGGAATTCTGTGTACGTGAACTTTCACGTCACAATGGAAGAAGACGAACGCATAAATATTCCGTAAATTATATGTTGGTGATTAATGTACACGCAATGTGTCGGGGGAATAACAGAAGTATAACTTAAAAAGCAGAAAGTTTAATACAGCAGTTTGTAGCGTAGAGTCCTTATTAGAAACTACGTTAATAATAAATAAATAAATAAATAAATAAATAAATAAATAAATGTTAGTATAATCTTACCTTACACGTAGGATACTGAAAGTTGCGGGTAAACTGCAATGGGTTGGTCGTCGTCCATAGAATCATATCAGAGCAGAGTCATCGTGCACTAGCAGCAGTGTGACCAAATGACTGAATTCCATGCTCAATCGACAATCGAAGAGTGTAGTGAAAAGAAAGACTCGAGTGGCCTAGGAGCCAAGCTCACTTTGCATGCTCGCCCAAAGAGTAAGCCAGAGAAGGTACACTGAACTGGGAGAGAAGCCTGATGAACCTCTTTAGTCCTCCAGAGGATAAATCCCAAGAAAGGACGAGAGTCAGATTGTAGATTGACGAATAGAGTCCCCAAAAATCAGCAGGATCTAAAAGATCCAATAGTTGGGAAAGATGGCCTTGTTAACGTCATCAAAGCAGACATCCAGGATATGGCGGGGTCTTCTAAACCTGAGGGGACCCTTAACAACGAGTGGGTGGTCCAGGAAACCAGAAACCAGGGTGTTTTCATGATTTTCGATCTTGGATAGCATGTTCTTCATAAGAGTCTGGAAAAAGGTGCCTATGTGGGTCATCCCCAAATCCTCATAGATAGAGTGATTGTTGGCAACTCTTCTGTCAGGTTGGGCAATGGACCAGAGAGCAACATTTTGGTAGGTCTGGAGATTTTTCCACCTACATTTACAATTAGAAGCCCAAGCAGGCATTCCATGAAGTAAAATAGTACGAATCACAATCTTGTATATCAAGAGATTGTCATCCACACCAAGAGCACTGTTTCGCCCCAGAGGTGCAATCAAACTGAACCTCGCTTTCTTTGCTTTGTTGAGCATGTATTGGCCTTGGTCATTCCAATTTAGTTTGGTGTTGATCATAACACCTAGATATTTATAGCTTTTTACCCACTCAAGTTTCTAGCTAAATAAGAAGAGGGGCTTTGGAGGGTTTTTGCATTTGCGAGTGATACACATAACCTTGCACTTTTTGACATTCAGCTTTAATCGCCACTTAGTGAACCAGCTCTTGCACTGATGTAAAGCTTTTTGGAGTCAAGTGATGACATGTGCTGGGTTTCGTCCATGCTCGACAATCGAACAGTGAAGTGTACATTTGTTAGGATGGGACAAAAGCAGCGCTTTCACAAAGCTCATCCAACTAGAATAAACTCCAAATGAAATACACTGAGGTAGTCAAGAAGCCTAACCAACCCAAGCGGTCTTCCATATTATACAAAAAAGAAAATAAGATTGACGATTGTCAGAAACAAAAACCAAACGAAATAAAATAAAATCCAAGGAGAAATAAGATTATCACATCTTCCAGTAGTCTGGGAAAGAGACGTTGCTAATATCTTCAAAATTGACGTCAAGCACGTGCCTCAGTTTACGATACTTCTTCAGTATTCCATTCACAAGTTTATTGTCGTGACTCTTCATTTTCTGTATCATAATCAAAAGGATATCCTGTATAAACTTTCCGATATGGACCATGTTTAAATCCATGTGGATGGATTGGTTTTTCACCGTGCTTCTGTCCAGCTGAGCAATGGTCCTCAGGGTAACATACTGGAATGACTGTAGTTCACTCCATCTGGTTTTACAGATAGTCGCCCATGCAGGCATGCCATAGAGGAGTATGGTCCGGATAATTGATTTGTACAGAAGTAGTTTGTTGTCAACGCTGAGGGCGCTGTTGCGACCCATGAGAGCTATGATACTGTACTTAGCCCTCTTCGCTTTGTTCAGAGCATAGGACATGTGCTGGTTCCATGAGAGTCTTGAGTCAATGATAACTCCCGGATACTTGTAGTTGTCCACCCAGTCAGTTTCTTATTGAATAGAACAAGAGAATCTGGGGGACGCTTGAGCTTCCTATTGAGGTACAAAGCCTTGCACTTTCTGACGTTAAGGTTCGAATTAAAACCAGTTTTAAGACGTTAAGTAAAACCACTCTTCGAACTGCTTCAAGGCGGACTGCAGCCGAGTGATAACGTGAGCCGGCTGGTGTGCCCATGTCATATTGGCAGTACCATCCGCATAAAAATACAGATTACAATTATCAGGTTTTGGGAAATCATGTACAGGCCCAAGGACAGAACCCTGAGGAACACCGGCCTTTACAACATGGGGCGTGGAAAGATTTTCTCCAACTTTGGCTTGATAGGATCTGCTGTCAAGAAAGGATCAAATCGGCAGGGAACCCGCCTCTAATCATTTTGTAGACAAGGCCCTCATGTCACACCTGGTCAAAAGCTTTACTGACATCGAGAAATACCACCCCACAGTACCTGGAGAGGTTCAAGGGGGTGCTCAAGTCTTCAACAAGCCTCCATATCTGCATCGGACAAGAGTGGGCAGCACAAAAGCCAAACTGCTCTTCCCGAAAAAGGTCATTTGCTAGACAGTGGTCTTGGAATCTGACGAGAATCGTTTTCTCCAACACTTTGGACATCGTGGGTAGCAGGCTAATAGGTCGGTAACTCGCCGGAATTGCAGGATTTTGCCTCTGCTTGGGGATACTCAACACATTTTCATCCATGCTGAGATTACAGAGTTTATATAGCAATTGCTGACCAATCAATGAAATGCAAATTTGGCTTAAAGAGCCCATTGGATGTCGAATGCAACTGCACTGTCGCTTCTGATTGGCTGGAAGCAAACACAACAGTGGCATCCAGTTTTTTTTTTAACTCTCGTTTCTGATTGGCTGGAAGCAAACACAACAGTGGCGTCCTGTTTTTTCCCTTGGTTTTTAAAAAAATTCCCTGACTTTCCTCAGTTGCAGAAAATTCTCTGACTTTTCCCGGTTTTCCCGGTCAATAGTCACCCTGTCCTTTGTCCTCTTTTAGCGGGGTTGATGACATATCCCAATCCCCCCCCCAACCCCCCCCCGCCGGGGGGGGGGGGGGAGGACGATTGAGTGGGCTCAGTTTTTTTTATCAAAATACTATAATATTTTCTAATTCCATTTAAAAAAATTTAAGACATCGAAAGCAGGAATATCTTCTGCTGTTATTTGAATTGGTTTTTCCTGTTTTGGACTGTGTGGAGGTATCAGTGCGTGCGAAATATGAAAAAATTCTCCTTTTATGCTCCAGTGTTTTGAGTAAGTCTAAACATCATTTTTTTATTACAATCTGATAAATATTTCTGCCTATTGCTAGAAAATAAATGTAGGGGTTGAATTACAACCAGTTTGAGATATGTAGTTGCATAAGATAATTATTTATAAAATCATATATACATCGCTATTTTGTCGAGTTGCAATGCTCTTCATTATGAGAGCAGCATATTATAAATATTATTTTATTAAACTTTTAATGTTTGCATGTACCTACTATTAAACGGATAATTTAAATGAAGGTTTCTACATTATATAAAAAAATTGATGATAAAGTGTCAAAAGTTTTAACGTTATTGAGTTTTAAATTTCGAGATGTGTGCATTCATGATAATTTTGATACAGAAGCCAAAAATGGCTTTTTCATGTTCAAGAACGATAAATGAAAGCAAACCTTATTTACTTTAATATCATAAACTTTTTGGGCAGACTGTTGCACTGGCAAGTAAACACTTGAATATATATAAAAACTGTGAAACAATCAATCTTGAATTAGGTACTCAGGAGAAATGACAAATGGAAAACAACAAGGAAATAACAAAAATGTTTCCAAAGGATGAAAAAAAAATCCCAAAATTAGAAAAGTAAGCAAAAAAGTTATAAAAATTAGAAAATTTGGTGGGTAAAGTTAGTAGTATTAGAAAAAATAAGAGTAAATTGAGTTCATGAAAAAATTAAATTATTAGCAGATGTAAACATAATGGGAGTATTAGTTTCCTCAAACTTAGTAATTAATCTTTCACAAGTATCAGTATCTGATCACTGCTCTTGAATCACTTGAAAGAGATAAGGACTCTAGGTAGTGACCTGAATAAATTGAGAGAGTTCTAGAGGAGGTCAAAATGATAAGGCAAAAGGGAGCAGCTGGAACTTTCTAGAAGTGTAACAATAGGTAACATGTGAGAAACTGGTGAAAGAAGCCACTATTCATTCATTTCATTATGACTAAATTAACAACAACGAGACAAACTGCTCTCAATACAATCAAAAACAGCAGATCACTATGAGTAGGAAATAGATGTCAATTTTCACCAAAAACGAAACCATAACACCTTATGTCGTATGTAGATAAGAACTTTTCACCACTAAGCCAAACCTTCGGCCTTTGTCTTTTCAGCACACTTTTAAAACCATTATGTTTCCCTTCCAAGGAAAGATTAAAAGTAAATTATTGTAGTTGTAAACAAAAATTAAAATTAGCTTAAAAAGAAAGAAAATTAAAGTTTGGAATAAGAATTAATTTTATTAATCAAAAAAAAAGAACTAAACAGATAGTGGCCTTACAGTATAACAGAGGGACATCAGGAGTTCCAACTAGTTTCGCCATTTATTCCCGGCTTTGTCAAGGATATACAGCAAGAGGCATGCAAGCCTTTATATATACAGAACAGTGGTAGAAGTTAAGCAATGAGTGTAAATACATACAAGAACCAATAGGATATAAAGCAAGGGGGCCAATGAGAAAAAAGACGTAATGGCCAGTAGAATAAAATAGAATAAATACAAAACTTTTTTTAAGATACACAAAAGAGAAGTTGTACAGAGATGGTGCGTTTAACGCGGATCGAAAACAGAACATATCCGGTTGTCCGAAGAGATGAGAATTTACAAAAAAAACCAAAATAAAATAAAGGGGTAAGAAACTTACAAAATGCAGAAGAAACATAAAATAAAGAAAACAAGAGAAAATCATAGTAGATCAGATAAAGAACTAAGTATTGCAAACATGTTAAAGTCCGTCTGGCAATTGAGAAGCAAGTGTGGGGTGGACCTCTTAGCCTTGAATATTTCGATCGCTTCGAGGGTAGCAGTTTTTTCTCGTTTAATACAGATGTGCAAGACAGACATAACCTCTTCTTTTGTCTTCAAAGTGTGTCCGGAATCTGCGAGATGGTTTGCATGGTGGGAGACACGGTCCCGTTTTTTATACGAGTCAAGGTGTTCCTTGAATCGCAATGCAAGATTGCGGGTCGATAATCCCACATAGAACTTATCGCAAAACGCACAATTCAGGCGGTAAACTCCGGATTGGGAATATTTGTCGGAGGTGACGGAGGTGGGCGGGTTCAGGGTGCGAGCAGCTGGGGTTGGATTACGAAATGATATTCGGACGCCAAGGGACGATAAGAAATCGGAAAGCTGGGAGAAATTAGGTCCCAGATATAGTAAGGACGTCCACTTTTTATTTTGGGGCGACACAGGAGGTGGGGGGGAGAGAAGGGCACGTCTGCGGCGGTGAAGAATGCGAGAGAACGTGGAGGTCGAATATCCATTGGAATGGCCGAGGTGTCGGATTATGCGGAGTTCTGAAGATCTGGATAGGGGGCAGAGGGGGAGCTTCCAGGCACGGTCGAATTGGAATCTCAGTGAGGCTTGTTTGTGGGTGGCAGGGTGTGAGGAGAAATGGTGTATTAAGTTGGAGGATGTGGTCGGTTTACGGAAGACAGAAAAGGAGAAGCGGTTAGTGTGGGGGTTGTTGGTGATGTGGATATCAAGGAAAGGGACGGACCGGTTAGTTTTTCTAGTTCAAAAGTGAATTGGATATATGGAGAGAAGGAGTTAAAGGCGTTAACAATATTAGTGGGAGTAGTGGATCGGGAGTCAAAAAGGATGAGGATGTCATCGACATATCGGAGATATGCGATGACGGAGGAATTATTGAGGAGGGGAGTGACGTGTGTTAATTCCAGGTGCTATAGGAAAACCTCAGACAGAAAACTGCTGAGTGGGAACCCTATTCCTAGCCCTGTGGGTTGGAAATAGTAAGAGTTGTTAAAGGAGAAATAGTTCTGCAAAGAAATTACAGAGAGGATAGCTAGTAGGTCAATAGTATCGGGTGCAGGGAAAGACGCAGCTAGTAACAAACACTGTAGGATAGAAAGGGTGGGGGTGACAGGGATGTTAGTGTATAAGTTGGTGATGTCAAGGGACATAAGGGAGAGGTGCTCATTAGTGTGGATGGAAGAAAGGGACTCATTAAGGGTTAGGGAATTGCGTACATTATAAGTATTATGGAGGATTTTCATTTTAAAGAGGAAGGTGGAAAGGGATTTAGCAACGAGGTGGGCAGGAGCTGGGGAATAGTTAACGACAGGGCGTATAGGCATGTTAGGTTTATGGATCTTGAGTAGGGCGTTAAGGTTGGGTGGGCGAGGGTTAGGTGGGATGAGGCGTCGGAGGTATCTGAAGCGTGGGGATTTGTTGATGACGGAAATAATAGATTTGTGGTTTTTAGAAGTGGGGTCGGATGGGAGGGTGACAAAATTGTTAGCGGCGATGAAATCGTTAACTTTATCAATGAACATAGAGCGGTAAATGGTAACCGACGCGTTACCTTTATCGGCCTTGACGACGAGGGCATCAGAATCTTGTAGCTTCGTCTTCAAGGTGGTAGAGGCAGCAGCATCAGTGAGTAGGTCCCGGGGTGGTCTAGACGCAGACGCTTCTTTGAAGGACTTGTGTATCAGATGTCCGGCGATGGCTCGCGCTGGAGGACGGTCAGTCTGGGGTAGTAGGTTGACGGCGTGCTCGACATCTGGGATGACATTGTGTAAGTCGGATCGTGTTGGCTTCCTGTAGACAACGTGCTTGAGGCCTTTGTCGAGGAGTCGCTGTTCGTTGTCGGACAGCTGGATTGATGTTAGGTTAACGACATTGTCGTGAAACACAAAATCACATTCAGCAGGATGTGGGCGTGTTGGAGGCGGACGTCGGAGGTCGTCTAGTTTCTTGCACAGGGTTAAGAAATTATGCTCTTTGAAAGATTGCAGCCTAACTTCATCATCCTCAAAAGAGGCATCAGAACATCAGGCGGTATGATGGATGAAATGTGGAGGTGCAGGCGGAATATCTCTTGGTTGAGACGATGCTTCTTGTAAACTAAGGTGGTTGTAGCACGGCTTACCCAAGTCCTTACGGCGGCGGCCCGTGCAGCTTAGGCGGCGGTAGACCTGTTCCGGACGATGACGTGGGCATACTTGGGTTCTATGCAAACCATCTCGCAGATTCCGTGTCACCCACTATGCAAACCATCTCGCAGATTCCGGACACATATTAAAGACAAAAGAAGAGGTTATGTCAGTCTTGCACATCTGTAATAAACGAGAAAAAACTGCTACCCTCGAAGCGATCGAAATATTGAAGGCTAAGAAGTCCACCCCACACTTGCTTCTCAATTACCAGACGGACTTTAACGTGTTGCAATACTTAATTCTTTATCTGATCTACTATGATTTTCTCTCGTTTTCTTTATTTTATGTTTTTCTGCATTTTGTAAGTTTCTTACCCCTTTATTTTATTTTGTTTTTTTTTGTAAATTCTCTTCTCTTCGGACAACCGGATATGTTCTGTTTTTCGGTCCGCGTTAAACGCACCATCTCTGTACAACTTTTCTTTTGTGTATCTTAAAAAAAAATTTTGTATTTATTCTATTTTATTCTACTGGCCATATTACGTCTTTTTTCTCATTGGCCCCCCTTGCTTTATATCCTATTGGTTCTTGTATGTATTTACGCTCATTGCTTAACTTGTACCACTGTTCTGTATATATAAAGGCTTGCATGCCTCTTGCTGTATATCCTTGAGAAAGCCGGGAATAATTGGCGAAACTATACTACTGTTTATAAAAATCGCAACACCCTGATGGAATGGTCTAATCCATATGCAATTTGCAATATTTGCATACAATGGGTCAGAGTATAAATGATTAGATTTTCAGAGTACTTGCTTGAAAGAACACCATGCCTCGATGAGGACGAAGGGTACCATATCAACAGCTGACAGACTTTGAAAGAGGACGCATAATTGGTCTGCGTGAAGCAGGATGGTCGTATCGTGACATTGCTGCTCGTGTAGGATGTAATGCAACGACAATTATGCGTGCATGGAGGCAGTGGAGCGAAGAGAACAGGGCAGACCGAAGACCAGGCTCAGGAAGACCCAGCACGACGACGCCGCTAGATGACAGACACCTCTATCGCATGTATGTAGCAGATCGTACAGCCACTTCCACAGTGTTAGCACAACAGTGGGGTGCTACAGTAGGCAGGACAATGTTCACCAGACATGTCCCCAATCGAACATGTGTGGGACAGGGTTGCTCATCGATTGGCTCGTCAGACTCCTGTAGCAGCAACTGTGGATGAACTGTATACCCGTGTAGACAGAGCATGGCAGGACATTCCCCAGGCTCTTATTCAGAGCTTGTTTGACTCAATGCCACGACGTTTAGAGGCTGTAATTGCATCCCACGGTGGTTTCACCCGATACTAATGTGACAATAAAATGCATTGTATTGACCTGAAAATCTAATGGTTTCTTTTCTGACCCATGATATGCAAATGCTCCAAATTTAATGCAGATTGGGCTATTCCATCAGGGTGTTGCGATTTTTATAAACAGTAGTGTAGTTGGAACTCCTGATGTCCCTCTGTTATTCTGTAAGGCCACCACCTGTTTAGTTAATAGGAACAGTATTATGATCCATCCTTCCACCGATACAAAAAAAAGAATAAAAATTCAAATAGAGTTTTATTCAAAAGTAAATACAGGAATAATAAAACCATTTTTTTTAAATAACTCATTAAAGACGTAAGAAAGTTGAAAGTTAAATTGTCTCATAAATGTCCCTTAAAAATATGAACTTGTATTTAACACAATGCAATGTACACTTTTTCACAAAATTATAAGACCAGATGAAAATTGATAAAGGATAGTCTCTATCCGAAACGTCAGCTTTTTATTTTGTTTCTATATTTCTAGTCTTACTTTGATTGTAATCGTTTTTATTAATTATTTTGTTAATTTTTAATTAGTATTGTATTTATTTTTTCATTTCTAATATTATATATTATATTATCTTGATTAGGACTAAAATAAACGTCAAAACTGGTCAGGAAATCTTGCGTTTTTTTCCTCTATGTACTGTAAAGCCTCCATATACTTCATTAAGAAGGACAGTACATGTACAGTGAACTATATTTTTATAGTGTGAACAGAATGTTTATGGATAAAAAATTTCAAAACTTATTCTTAAATGTTGATTAATGACGTTTCACACCAAAAAGGAGTCCTAATACAAAGATCCTTTATGTGATTGACCTTCCTTACTTGGGTCACTCATTAGATTTTCAGACTTTCACTTACGATAAAATTGACAGAGGAAGCAGCGGAGTCCTTTGCAGTCGGCGTCATCTGGGATTCGCCTGGGAAACCATTTGAGTACAAGACAGTTTCCTTGGAAATTATTAAGCCGTAGCGACTGGTTTCGAAGAACGTCGTTGTTAACTCCACGCCCGTCCAAGAAACGGAACTGCCTTTGAACATTGTGAATACCTGATATAAAAGTGACAGATATAAGGATGCTTAGAATATATATATATATCACGCATAGCAATAAAAATACATTTAATATTTTAAAGTTTTACAATCAGCCCATTAAAAGTGTATCTCTGCAATTACCCAAATCAACATTTTTAATCAAAGAAATAGTTATAGATTCAAGAAATGATTATAATGGATTTTATGACTTGAAATACAATGGTCAGCCAAAGGAAAATGATCTGAACCTCTTGTAGCGAGTAGGAACATTGCTAACGAAAGCAGATAGAAGATTTGTGTAGACAAAGGAAGGATACCCCTTTTCCACATAATAAGATTTTAAATAACTGTATATGTCTACATTTCAGCTACGACGTAGCCACCATCAGTATGAATCAAAGTAACAAACGAGGAGGTACAAGTATATATAGTGGAGCAATCAGGGCAAAGGAGGAAGAATTTTATGTCATGATTGGCTGCGTCGGAAAATGAGGACTTAAAAGAAAGCTATACAATAAAGGAAGTGAGAAGTAATCTAGCAAAGAGACCGGATTATGTAGCATAATTTAACAGGGTTGGCAAATCCAGGGGACCAGTATTGTGATTCACCAGTTTACTGGCGTCGCATTTCAGGATTTCTAAAACTTAAAAAAATTTAATTTTTTGGAATCATCCACCACATGTAGAATTTTGAAGTTTTCTTTTTTTCCTTTTTTTCCTGTCATGACCGGTGTTCAGCATGTGTTCTGTGTAGGTAGATTTCCCTGGTCCATGATTTTGACGAGGTCAAAGTGTTCTTTAATTCTTGTTTCTATTTTTCTGCGACTTTGTCCGATATATTTAAGGTCGCAAGTACCACATTTAGTCTCGTACATCCCTGATTTTTCCGGTATCTGGATTTTGTCCTTTGTATGTACAAGCAGTCGTCTAAGAGTGTGGCTGCTTCTATAAGCAACCTGAAGATCAAACTTACCCCAAATTTCTTTCCACGCCCATTATTAATTTCCGGTAGGCTGAAATATTTATCTTTTATCCTGGGATCTTTCCATGAAGGTTGTGGCACTTGTAATCTTCAATTTGAAGGCTAGTTTCTTAATTTATCTATGATTTCGGTTTTGAAACCATTGATGGCAGCTGCTTTTTTAATCTGGCGGAATCCGATATTCCTTTTCTCCCATGTCATATGATTGGTCATTGCGTTGTGGATCATTAAAGGCTGCCAGTTTAATGACAGCATGATCATTCCTCTGACACAGGAGAAAAGGAATATAGAATTCCACCAGATTAAAGAAGCAGCTGTCATCAATGGTTTCAAAACCGAAATCATAGATAAATTATTTACTAGCCTTCAAATTGAAGATTGCAAATGCCACAACCTTCATGGAAGGATCCCAGGATAAAAGAGAAATAATTCAGCCTACCAGATAACAGGAAATTAATAATGGGCCTGGAAAGAATTTTGGGGTATGTTTGATCTTCAGGTTGGTTATAGAAGCAGCCACACTCTTAGAAGACTGCTTGGAAAAACAAAGGACAAAATCCAGATAAGAGAAACATCGGGGATATACGAAATTAAATGTGGTACTTACGGCATTAAATATATTGGCCAAAGTCGCAGAAGAGTAGAAACAAGAATTATAGAAAACTTTGGTTGCGTCAAAAAGCGCAGATCACAGAAGTGTGCATACGCAGAATACATAGTAAACAGCAGATATGAGATGAAAAAGAAAACTTCAAAATTCTCCATGTGGGGGGTGTTTCTAAAATAGTAAAATTTTGGAGTATTTAGAAATTCTAAAGTGAAACGGCAATAAACTGATTAATCCCGATGCTGCAGTACTGGTTATGTCAAGATGGAAAACCCTGTTAACTTACGCTACATATCCAGTATCTTTGTTAGTTTACTTCTCACTTCCTTTATAGTATAACTTTTTTTTAAGTTCGCATTTTTGGACTCAGGCGATCATAAGATTAAGTTCTTTCTGCTTAGCCCTGATTATATATACAGGGTGGTCCATAAGTCTGTCCCCCCCCCCTTTTATTTTTTGAACCGAAGCAGATATGTCAATTTTGATGAATCCAATGAATAGGAAGTTGTGGGTGGCCTATCCCATGGTGCACTTTTCATCATCCCAGATATTGCAAATTAGGACACATTCAAAATTTATCTCAAAAACCGTAAGGGATAGAGAAAAAAACCCAATTGCAAACTTGTTCAGCATAAAAAAACAAATAAAACAAAAAAAAAATTATCCAAATCGACTTATGGACTTAGGCCGCCATCATATCAGACTTATGGACCACCCTGTATATATCTCCGCACATCCTCTTTTATTAGTTTGGTTCATGCTGATATGGCTATGTTGTAGCTGAAATTTAAACTTATATGGCAGTGTTTCTCAAACCTTTTTATCTTGTGGCACGCAAAAAAATCTGAAAATTATCGCGGCACAACGGAAATAATCTCAGTTTTGGTTAATAGTTTTTTATCTAAATTTTATTTTGCCTAAATACATATTTTTACATATTTAATGCGATTTTTACATGTTTTTAGAGCAAACACGATCGAATCAGGGCTCCAAAGTCGACAAGCAAGTGCGCATTTCATCGTCAATTGTAAGAAGTCTTTCTGTCTTTTTTGATTTCATTTCAGTCAGCACTGAAAATCCAAAATCACAAAACCATGATGACGCGAATGGTAGAATTACTTTGATTGCTTTTGAACTTATTGCAGCATATAACTCCTTGATTGAGATCCAAAACTCATCCAGGCTCTTTTCTGGTAATGTTGAGCGAGAAAATGTATTACATTTTAAATCAATGAGCTGCTCCACTTCTTCGGATGTAAGATACGTAGTTGAGTTTTTTTCTGATGGTATAATGTTCTTTGTACTTACGTTTGAATTCCTGCTTTACTTTTACTGGTTTCGCCACAGCTCCAGACTTGCTTATGTACTTCTCCATGAGTAAACACTGAATAAAATGTCCTTTGGGCTAATGTCCTACATTCGGCGAACAAATCATACTTACACATCTGGACAAATACTTTTGAAATTGCATATACTGTTAAATTTACAGGTCTGTAATCTAAACAATATCAACAATAGCAAAAGACAGATGAAATTCTAAATTTGTAAAACTAAAAAGCTACTTTCATTGCCATACATTTACTGTCATTATTTCCTCTACACTTTTTATCTTCTTTAACAATAAATTTCTTTTTAACACCAAAAATTATGAAACGAAAAACAACAAATCGCCTAATGAATTTGCTTTTTATGTTTTTTTAACGAGAAAATGTAACCAGGGTGTCTAGCAAAACGATTTCGTAAAATCCCCTGACTTTTCCCTGACTATCAGCAGCAAAAAAGTATCTAGGTAGAATATTTTTGGACAATTTTCGTTCCAATTAAGCATTTTTTATGCTAATTTTGTAAAATTGTAATTTTTATGTAAAATTTCTTGACTTTTCCTTGTCGCTAATCACCCTGTGTGAAGCCAGGGAATTTCATGCAAGTACCTTACTGGTACTTAAAAATAAATAGTAGTGTTGAGCGATACTAGATACTCGATACTTTAGTATCGTCGATATTTGTGGTATCGAGGAAGTATCAGTATCGTTGATACTTCGTTTGAAATATCGAGTATTACGTGATGTTTCTCAGATTCTTTACTTCTAGGCTGATTTTTTTAGTTCACTTTTAAAACAAAATGAAGCAGCGATAGAGCTTGAAATATGTTAAAAAATGAGTTATCATATTTACTCCCAAATAGTAATTTAGTCACCAACAAGAACGAGTGTCTTAATGAAAATGATTTTCCTGTGAATGATATTTGGGTTGAATTATATAGAGAGATTGAAATGGCAACTAAAAGCACTGACAACAAAATTAATATAAAAAATTTTCTTCAGACCAGGCTCAGGAAGACCCAGCACGACGACACCGCGAGATGACAGACACCTCTATCGCATGTGTGTAGCAGATCGTACAGCCACTTCCACAGTGTTAGCACAATGTCTGCTAGCACTGTATGACGCCGTTTGATTTCCAGAGGATTGATGGCACGAGTACCATTGTTGCGAATTCCTTTGACTCAAAACCACCGGCGCCTCAGGTTGCAATGGGCCCATCAACACCAACAGTGGCAAGCTGAATGGCAACAAATTGTGTTTTCGGATGAGTCAAGGTTTAACTTGCAGCACCATGACGGCAGGATACGAGTCAGAATACATCGTGGCGAGCGCGACCTTCCAGAATGCATCCTGCAGCGTCATTCAGGACAAACGCCAGGGGTGATGGTGTGGGGTGCAATCAGTTACCATGGCCGTTCGCGTCTGATCAGAATCCATGGCAATCTGAACAGTGACCGGTACATCAGGGAAGTTGTGCAACCCGAGGTCATCCCCTTCCTGCAGAACCTTCCAGGCGCTGTATTCCAACAGGACAATGCCCGACCACATGTGGCCAGAAATGTCCTCGCATTTTTCCAAGCACATGAGACGCCCTTGTTCCCCTGGCCTGCTCGTTCACCAGACATGTCCCCAATCGAAAATGTGTAGGACAGGGTTGCTCATCGATTGGCTCGTCAGACTCCTGCAGCAGCAACTATGGATGAACTGTATACCTGTGTAGACAGAGCATGGCAGGACATTCCCCAGGCCCTTATTCAGAGCTTGTTTGACTCAATGCTACGACGTTTAGAGGCTGTAATTGCATCCCACGGTGGTTTCACTCAATACTAATTTTACAACAAAAAGCATTGTATTGACCTGAAAATCTAATGGTTTCTTTTCTGACCCATGATATGCAAATGCTCCAAATTTAATGCAGATTGGTCTATTCCATCAGGGTGTTGCGATTTTTAAAAACAGTAGTGTAGTACGAATCACAACCTTGTATATCAAGAGTTTGTTATCCACACCAAGAGTGCTGTTTCGCCCCAATAGTGCAATCAAACTGAACCTCGCTTTCTTTGCTTTGTTGAGTGCATATTGATTAGGACTTTCCAATTTAGTTTGGAGTCAATCATGACACAAAGTTATTTATTGCTTTTTACCCACTCAATTTTCTTGCCAAATCAGAAGAGGAACTTTGGAGAGTTTTAGCATTTGTGGGTGATAAACATGACCTTGCACTTATTGACATTCAGTTTTAATCGCCACTTAGTGAACCAGCTCTCGCACTGATGTAAAGCTTTTTGTAGTCGAGTGATGACATGTGCTGGGTTTTGTGCCCAGGTCATGATGGACTCGTCGTCAGCAAACAATTAAAGATTACGCTTTGCAAACTTGGGAAAGTCATGGATAAAGAAGTTGAATAAGGCTGGCCCCAAGACAGAGGCTTGGGGTACACCAGCAACAACATTGCAGGGTTCAGACAAGGAGTCCGCAACCTTAACACGAAAGAGAAGGGGACCCTACGACACTCGACAATCGAACAGTATAGAGAAAAGACACGAGTGGTCCGAGAGCAGAACTTCAATAGCACACTCGCCAATAACGTAAACAAGGGAATTACATGGAGTTAGAGGAGAATCTTGATGTCCCCTGAGATTAGAGTCTTAACTGGTAGGACGAGGAATAAAATTGTTGATTGAGGTAGAGATAGCGCTGAGCATCTGCGGCTAAGATATCCAGAAGTCGGGGAAGACAACCTTTTTGATATCATCAAAATTAACCTCTAGTACATGAAGGGGTCTTCGTATCCTTATGGGGCCCCTAAAAGATAGAGGGTGGTACAGTATACTGGTTACCAAGGGATTTACGTGGTTCTCAATTGTAAGAAGCAATTTCTTTGGGAGCATTTGGACGTAGCTACCAATGTGGTCCATATTCAGGTCTTCATAAATGGAAGAGTTGTTGGCAACTCTCCTATCGAGCTGAACAATGGTCCTGAGGGTTACGTTTTTGAAGGTCTGTATATCCCTCCACCTTTATTTGCAGATAGACGCTTAGGCAGGTATTCCATGGAGCAAGATGGTGCGGATTATCACCTTGTACAGCAAGAGTTTATTATCCAATCCAAGGGCACTGTTTCTCCCCAAGAGCACAATGAGGCTGAACTTTGCCTTTTTAGCCTTGTTGGTCATTCCAGTTTAGCTCAGAGTCAATGTTTACACCAAGGTACTTGTAGTTCTTCACCCAGTCCAGTTTTTTGTCATATACGGCCAGGGTCCCTGGAGGATTCTTGCGTTTACGTGTAATGTACATAGTTTTACATTCGTCAACTTGAGCTTTAACCTCCATTTGTCGAACCATTTTTCGCACTGTAGCAAAGCCTTTTGTAAACGATTAATGATGGGTGCGGGATTCCTTGCGTTTGTTGTGATGGCTGCATCATCAGCGAATAGGCAACGTTTGCATTTTGCGAATTCCGGTAGGTCGTAATTGAAGAAATTGAACAGAGCCGGCCCCAGGACTGAACCCTGGGGAACACCCGCGCTGATATCACAGGGATTAGACAAGGTGTTTCCAACCCTGACACGATAGGATCTATGCAACAAAAAGGAGCGAACCAAGGCAATCAGTTCATCAGGGAAACCACAATTTATGATTTTATAGGCGAGGCTGTCGTGCCAAACCTGCTCAAAGGCTTTATGGACATCGAGAAAAACAATTCCGCCATAGAACGAGTAATTGAGAGAACTGTTCAAGTCTTCAGCCAGCCTCTATACCTGGAGCTGGCAGGAGTGATTCGAATGAAAGCCAAATTCCTCCTTGCGAATTAGATTTGATTCACAAAAATCATTGAAGCTCTTCAGAATTGTGCGTTTGAAGACCTTGGAAAGTGTAGGCAATAAGCTAATGGGCCTGTAGCTGATTTAAAGAGCGGGATTGAGGCCAGGTTTTTGTACAGAGAGGATGACTGAGTTTTTCCATGAATCTGGGAAGTAGACGTGGTTCCAGCAGTCATTTAAAATCTTTCTGATAGCGCAGATTACCTTTGAGAGTAAATTCTTAAGAACATCGTTTGTGATAGCGTCTAGTCCAGGAGCCTTATTACTCTTAACTTGCTTAATGATGTTCGATAACTCGGCGTTGTCAATGACATGGTGAGACTTTTTTACACTATGATGGATGAGATCAAACTTCATGCAGCTTTCTTTAACTTGACGTGTGTTCTCGATGTCAGCATCTCTATCTTCAAGGGGGGTGGTGAATTGACTCTTAAGTGAGTTTGCGATGAGTTGGGTGTTTTCCTGGGGACTGCTAACAAAGTTGCCATCATCCATGAGCAGAGGTAAATCAATGTTTTTCTTATTCCTGAGGGCCCTGACTGTGCACCAGAGGGAGTTGTCCTGGACTGACAGACTCTTGATTTTGCTGCACCATTTTTGGATTTGGAGTTCCTTGATCTGTTCGCTGACCTTGCATGTTAAACTGTTGTACTTAGTCTTGAACTGCAGACAACTAGTACGTTGCCACAATCTTCTGAACGACTTCTAATCACGTATGAGTTGCCTGATGGATGAGGGGAGATCAAGATGGTCGGGTCTCTTCTGGTCAATGTTAGTAGCACTAGCATCACTGGCTGATTTAATCGATTCAGTGATTTCACTGATATTACTATCAATGTCAATATTGTTGGCAGGATCAGTATAAGGGATGTTATACTCTTTAAGCAAATCTCTAAAAAGCTTCCAATCCTGCTTTCGTCTGAGACGGACCCTCAGGTCAAGGTTTAAGCCCTCAAAGTTAGCGTGTTTGTGAAGCACAGGTTCTCTAAATGGAACCAACTTGAGTGGGGGAGGAGGGCCTCGAATAGAAGTGAGGCTCTGTCGTTGAGAAATCCCCCGATGAAGAAAAGACGAGAGTGACTGGGCGATGATCAGAGGATAAGTCGTTCACAGTGAAGATATTATATGGTTTGAGGACAGCAATGTCAAGTACATCACTAACGGGAAAGTGATCGCAATAGAAGGTGTCGTCAAGAGGACCGATGACTAAGGTATCAGTTTGGTTTAACAAGTAGCCATGGAGAATGGAACCGTTATGATTCATACATTTAGAATTCCAATGTGGGTGTTAGGCATTCAAGTCACCCACCATAATGACTGGAATGGGACTGATTAGTAAATCAACAAGCTCGCAGGGGTCGAGCTTGTGCCTGGGCGAGTTGTACAAAGAGAAAAATTTAACTTCCCCTACGTCCACATCATTTATATTGAGTGACACGGCTTCCATTCCCACGAAGCTGGTTGTGGTAGTCTCACGATGGTCGATGCCTTGTTTTACTATGACTGCCGCCCCAACAGACGCAGGGCTGGCTGCATTTATAATGGGTCTATCCTTGCGGTAGACAGAATAACCAGGCAAGTCAAAGGTCTGACTCCGCTTGAGATGAGTCTCACACACAAACGCAATATCAATATTCCAACAAGTAAGGAAGTTGTAAAACTCCATGCGATTGCAAGAGAGCCCCCTCGCGTTCCAAATAGTGCAACGAAGCTTACCTTACATACATAAAAGATTAATCATACTGAAGAAGGTCACTTAGTGACCGAAATGTATACATTTATGGTGTATTAAATTTATGTTTGTGGACAAGTGGAGTTTCTTTTCTTCATCTCTTATGTATTCAAGTAGCCACAGAGTTTTTAAGGTAAGTCTATTCTCTCTATTGAGTTATTTATAGACACTTACCTTGCCTAAATATTCTATAGGGGTGTCTATCCATGATTAATTTCTGTTTCGGCTAAGACAAACTGAGGCAACTCTTTGCTCTTTTCCTTGAGAAAATTCATTAAGTTCCCCACATATCTGTATACTCTGGTCAATTTATTGGGGTCTATAATTCCATTGCTAGGAGAACTGGAGGTGACAGAACCAAATGTTCTACCATCCACTATTTGGTGCTTTTGAATTTCCTAGCCTGGGGATACTTTGGGCATTTCGTATAGCTAGTTGTGTGCTGACCTTCACAGCGAATACATTTAGGTGGGTCTTTATCTTTTACATTGGTACAGTCCCTTGACTGATGATCACCTGCGCACTTGTTACAACGTGCTGACTCGGTGCAACCCTGAGAAACGTGCCCAAAACGTAAACAATTGTAACATTGCAATGGCCTTTTGTTACCTCTAAATAATTCAACTGCTACAGCTATTGGACCGATATGTTTCAGATTTAGGAAGGACTTATTATGTTCAGTGTTTTGGAGGAGGACTAGAACCATTGGCATATCGACAGCACCGTTTGCTTTTTTAAGCCTAATTGCTTTGTCCGGGAAGTAGTTGGCACTTCTGAGGTCTTCACAGAATTCTTCGAGACGTATGTTTTGTCAATGTTATGAACAATGTATGGGTGGTGTTGGATATTAAGAACATCATTGTTTTTGATTCCAGACACTAGAGTTTTGTGCATCTCTACGTCATGACATTTGACCTTAACAGTGTCTGAACGACCCCTGTGGGCAGTAGTTTTATCCAGAGCCACGTGATTTTTAATCTCGTCTAGAATTTCCTCGATTGGTTTTCCATGATGACGAATAATAATCGGAGGAATATAAATAGCTCCCTTTCCATGTGTGGCATTGCTTTGGAAATGACCAAGCTTAGCTTTGTTATCACGTGGGGCCACATAGACGCCATCATTGATGTTGACAGTGGATTGAATGTTGTCTATCCTAACACCGCTTTTGTTCTTTTTATTCTGCGCAATACGCCAGTTACCGCCATCATTGTCAGCAGAATCATTTTCGTGCCTTCTTTTGACGGTAGTTCGTAGTGAGGATTTTCCTTCTTTGACCGCTTCCAGGCTAGTAGAAACATTTTCATTATAATGCATGGTATCATAATTTTTCATATCATCGGCGAATCAGCAGTAATGGAAGAGCCCATAAACTGCTTGATATAATTGCCAAGGTTAGCCAGGCCGTTGGCAGTCTCCAAACTAGCGCTTTGAACATCCTTTCTGAAATTATCAACTTTACTATTAAGTTCCTTGACAGCGCTTCCACCCTTGATTCTAACTCTAGATATTTGTTGTTCAGTTCAGTACATAAAGCCTCAATTTGTCCGTTAATAATAATGTCAAATGCCAGAAATCTCGGATGCTTACACGCATCTTTGTAGGCCAGTTCACAAGGTAACACTTTACCATCAGCATACCTAACAGTACATGAAATAGATTTTGACGCAGTGCCTGATGTCGTCATGAAGCATGTGTGGTGCTGGGTTTTGCCATCCTTAGAGAGACGCACCTACTCAGAACGACTCAGTTTAAAAGACTTAAAAACGTCCTACCTTGTTGGTTCCCTTGGAGATTCTGCTGATGCACTGAAAGTCGTGCAGACTGCAATAGGTACGTCGTCGTCCATCGAGTGGTAGAATCGTCGTGCTACAGCAGCTGTGTGTCCAGATCCTCTGAGTTGATCCTTGAATCCGAGATGTCCCAGTTGGAGACCGTCAATCGACAATCGAACAGTGGAGTGAAAAGACACGAGCGGTCTGGGAGTAGAGCTTCCACAGCACACTCGCCCATAACGTAACCAAGGGAGATACACTGAGTTAGAGGAGAAGCCTGATGTCCCTCGAGAGTCATCCTGAGAATGGAGTCTTAGCTGGTAGAACGAGGAATAAGATTGTTGATTGACGTAGAGATAGCCCTGAGCATCTGCGGCTAAGATATCCAGAAGTCGGGGAGGACAACCTTATTGATTTCATTGAATTAACTTCCAGTACATGAAGGGGTCTTCGTATCCTTATGGGACCCTTATGGGTCCAATCCAAGGGCACTGTTTCTCCCGAAGAGCGCAATCAGGCTGAACTTTCCCTTTTTAGCCTTGTTGAGGGCATATTGGATATGGTCGTTCCAATTTAACTTAGAGTCAATTTTTACACTAAGGTACTTGTAGTTCTTCACCCAGTCCAGTTTTTTGTCATATAAGGCCAGGTTCCCTGGAGGATTCTTGCATTTACGTGTAATGTACATAGCTTTACATTTTTCGACGTTGAGCTTTAACCTCCATTTGTCGAACCATTTTTCGCACTGTAGCAAAGCCTTTTGTAAGCGACTAATGACGTGTGCGGGATACCTTGCGCTTGTTGTGTTGTCCGCGAATAGGTATCGTTTGCATTTTGCGAATTCCGGTAGGTCGTGAATGAAGAAATTGAACAGCGCTGGCCCCAGGACTGAACCCTGGGGAACAGCCGCGTTGACATCACAGGGATTAGACAATGTGTTTCCAACTCTGACAGGATCTCTGCGACAAAAAAGAGCGAACCAAGGCAATCAATTCATCAGGGAAACCACAATTTATCATTTTAAAGATGAGGCCGTCATGCCAAACCTGGTCGAAGGCTTTATGGACATCAAGAAAAACAATTCCGCCGTAGAACGAGTAATTGAGAGAACTGATCAAGTCTTCAACCAGCCTCTATACATGGAGCTGGCAGGAGTGATTCGAATGAAATACAAATTACTCCTTGCGAATTAGATTTGATTCACAAAAATCATTGAACCTCTTCATAATTGTGCGTTCGAAGACCATAGAAAGTGTAGGCAATAAGCTAATGGGCCTGTAGCTGATAGAAATAGCGGGATTGAGGCCAAGCTTTGGTATAGAGAGGATGACTGAGTTTTTCCAGGAATCTGGGAAGTAGACGTGGTTCCAGCAGTCGTTAAAAATCTTTTGATAGCGCAGATTACCTTTGGAGGCAAATTCTTAAGAGCACTGTTAATGATGGCGTCTAGTCCAGGAGCCTTGTTTCTCTTAACTTGCTTAATGATGTCATATACCTCGGCGTTGTCAGTGACATGGGGAGACTTTTTTACACGATGGATGAGATCAAACTTCATGCAGCTTTCTTTAACTTGACGTGTGTTCTCGATACCAGACAGTCTATCTTCAAGGGGGGTGGTGAATTGACTCTTAAGTGAATTTGCGATGAGTTGGGCCTTTTCCTGGGGACTGCTAACAAAGTTCCCATCATCCGTAAGCAGAGGAGGTAAATCGGTGTTCTTCTTATTCTTGAGGGCCCTGACTGTGCACCAGAGGGAGTTGTCCTGGACTGACAGACTCTTGATTTTGCTGCACCATTTTTGGATTCGTAGTTCTTTGATCTGTTCGCCGACCTTACGTGTTAACCTGTTGTACTTAGTCTTGAACTGCAGACACGTAGTACGTTGCCACAATCTTCTGAACGAGTTCTTATCACGTATGAGCTGCCTGATGGATGGGGGAAGTTCGAGATGGTTGGGTCTCTTTCAGTCAATGTCAGTAGCACTAGCATCACTGGCTGATTTAATCGATTGAGTGATTTCACTAATATTACTATCAATGTCAACATTGTTGGCAAGATCAGTATATGGGATGTTATACTCTTTAAGCAAGTCTCTATAAAGCTTCCAATCCTGCTTCCGTCTGAGACTGAACCTTAGGTCAAGGTTTAAGCCCTCAAAGTTGAGAGCGACTGTAAAGATATTATATGGTTTAAAAAAGCCCTTGAGGACAGCAATGTCAAGTACACCACTAACGGGCGAGTGATCGCAATAGTAGGTTTCATCAAGAAGACCGATGACTAAGGTATAAGATTGGTTTACCAAGTAGCCATATGATTCATATGTTTTTAATTCCAATGTGTATTTTTGGCATATAAGTCACCCGCCATAGCGACTGGAATGGGACCGTTTAGTAAATCATCAAGCTTGCAGGGATCGAGCTTGTGCCTGGGCGAATTGTACAAGGAGATAAATTTAACTTCCCCTACATCCACATCATTAATAATGACTGACACGGCTTCCATTCCCACGAAGCTGGTTGTGGTAGTCTCACGATGGTCGATGCCTTGTTTTACTATGAGTGCTGCCCCACCAAATGCAGAGCCAGCAGCATTTATAAGGGGTCTATCCTTGCGGTAAATCGAATAACCAGACAATTTGAAGGTCTGACTCGGTTTGAGATGAGTCTTACACACAAACGCAATATCAATATTCCAACATGTAAGAAAGTTGTAAAACTCTATGCGATTGCGAGAGAGCCCCCTCACGTTCCAAATAGTGCAACGAAGCTTTCCTTGCTTAATTACTCTATAGGGGTGTCTATCCATGATTAATTTCTGCTTCAGCTGAGACAAACTGAGGCAAATCTTTGCTCTTTTCCTTGAGAAGATTCATTAAGTTCCCCACATATCCGTATACTCTGGTCAATTCATTGGGGTCTATAATTCCATTGCTAAATAAATCAACTGCTACAGCTAGTGGACCGATATGTTTCAGATTTAGGAAGGACTTATTATGTTCAGTGTTTTGGAGGAGGACTAGAACCATTGGCATCTCGACAGCACCGTTTGCTTTTTTAAGCCTAATTGCTTTTTCCGGGAAGTAGTTGGCATATCTGAGGTCTTCACAGAATTCTTCGAGGTCATATGTTTTGTCAACGTTACGAACAACGTATTTCAGTAGCTTTTCAGACATTAGTTGGTGGTGTTGGATTTTAAGAACATCATTGTTTTGATTTCAGACACTAATGTTTTGTGTGTCTCTTCGTTATGACATTTGACCTTAATGGTGTCTGAACCACCTATGTGGGCGGTAAGTTTTTCAAGAGGTACGTGCTTTTTGATCTCCTCCAAAATCTCCTTTATTGGCTTCCCATGGTGACGAACGATGATTGGTGGGATACATACTGTTCCCTTTTCACGGGTGACATTAATATGGGAAGAACTGTGTTTAGCTTTGTGAGCTCGAAGGGCTAGAGAGGCACTAGCGCTGACATCAAAAGTGGACTTAGTATTGTCGATCCTGACACCTCCTTTGTTCCTCTTATTCTGTGCCGTCCACCAGTCATCTCCATCAATGTCAACAGAGTCATTATCAAGCCTCCTCTTTGTGCTTGTTCTTGATGTCGAGCTACTGTCGCTGACCACGCCCAGACCTGCAGGATCTTTTTTACAATCGTATGAAGGAATAGCCTTATCCACTAACATGGGCGAAACGGATGTAATGGGAGAGCCCATAAATTCCTTGATAGCATTACTAAGATTGGCAATGCCGTTGGTAGTTTCCAAATTCACACGCTTTACATCCTCTCTAAAACTATCAATATTTGTGTTTACACTGCTAATATTATTAATTAGCGTGATACACTGCTAATATCATTACACTGCTAATATCATTAATTCCAACCTTGTTTCTAATTCTAGATATTTTTTGTCAAAAAAATATCTAGAATTAGTAGGAGACCGTTCGAAGGAGAACTTCTTTATATGCAACAAACGACAATGGTAAGGCCGCATGGGATTGGTCGAAATTAAAATGGGTTAAATGAAGCGGCCAATGAGAAGGCATACACAGGAAAAGATGAATAATAATCTAAAAGCTTTATCACATAACATGGCGACAATTACAGCCAATCGCTTAGCACTATAACTATAGTCAATCATATAGCAACACAACATGCCAGAAATTCAACCATCAAACCGATCTTAAGAAACACTCATGTTATTA
Source organism: Rhysida immarginata (assembly GCA_023313115.1). NCBI lineage: Eukaryota > Metazoa > Arthropoda > Chilopoda > Scolopendromorpha > Scolopendridae > Rhysida > Rhysida immarginata. The sequence goes on from JAHWFO010093546.1 coordinate 2,293,550, forward strand.
ATATTTTATTTTATTTGTTTAGGGTGAAAATTTAATATTTTATAATTTATTCAAGCAATTTTAAATTTTTTCTAAAAATCCCGCGGCACACTAGGAAATCTCTCGTGGCACACAGTTTGGGAAACACTGTTATATGGTTATTAAGAATTTCTTTTCGTGAAAAAGTGGTATTGTTTGTTTGTATATACGCAAGTATCCACAGATTTTAAGGTCAGTCAAGAATTATATAGTGTTTTTTATACTATTTTTCTATGATAATGGCCACACAGTCAGACCTTCCCAGTAACATCTCACTTCCCTTAGCTATAACATTTCTCAACTTTTATTACGATGATAACTCATTCCCCACTCTGTAAAAAGTTTTTTAAACTAAATATTAAAGTCGGGTTTCATAGCTCCAATTTTTATTTCCTCTCGTACTGTAGAGACAATTATTATATACCTAAATTTAAAACGGGCATTTCTTGCAGGTATTTTTAGTTTTTTTCAAGGGGGAAAACAAAAACAAAAATTTATTGAGTTCTTTTTTAGTTAATATTTTTTTTATAAGTACTAGCAGAGACATCCGGCGTTGCCCGACATAATTACAGTTGCAGGTTAAACAGAACAACCTCATGAAGTTAAATAATAAATTTATTTTCAGTAATTCTACAATTTCCGTCTATAGACGAAGCAGTTGTTCAGCAGTTGTATCTTTCCGATGCCCGGATAACTTTTGTCATCTCTGCCCAATACTCATTCATTTCTTCCCTGGCATTTCGATAGATATAAATTATTATTATAATCCTATGAAAGATTATTATAGGCCATAACACTATACGGTTGTTGGTTTGAAGATTTGAGTTCATGTATGCCTTGTTATCGGTTATGTCGTCAACTATAGCTCGAACGAAGGGACTGCATCCTCTGTCATCTTTCACTCTTTCTCAATTGTTTGCCAACTCTCCATTATCTCCAGTTACTGGTCATTATTAAATATTTCCAAGAAAATGTTAACTTCTAAGAAAAGCCCGAACAACAGGAATTCTACGTATTGTTACAAAATCAATTTTGTTTTATAATTCTCAGAAGTGGGATGGAACTATCTTAATGAACCTACTTAGATTGAACACTTTGCCCGGGACTTTACTTACCCTCTGGTTGTTCTCTCTCAGATTAAAATGTTATCCATCTTCACCCCCCGGGGAGCATCACTGGATATTTTAGATCTATCTTTTAAAATTTCCCTTGCCCTTGACGTAGAAGCTCTTATACCCTGCTGCTCTGGGGGAGCTTCCATTGTTCAGATTTTTCAATGCCCGGATAGCTTTTTATCTTTCTATTGCAAATTTCACTGAACTATACTGCTTCTTTCTCTTATTTTTGCCAAACACACAAATTTTCGCCAGTCGTCTGGACGTTTTTAGGGAGCTCAAGGGGGACCCGTTTGATTCCTTAGCCTCCTCAATAAACACTGCCTTATCTATGTCCTGTCAATGCAAAATCATATTATACTCGTTGTTAATAATTCGTTACCCCTCCCTAAAAGAGGTTAATACGGTTAATTGACCTTTATCATAAACTCTCGTTCTCACACACTTTCTTAGCATTCGTAGCCTGACTACCCATGTGACCACATAAAAAATGGCGTTCCTTGGTCGTGTTGTGATTTGAATAAAATTCACTTTTTTTTACATTTTTCATAGGTTTTTACTACATTAAAGATTTTTATTATTATCTTTATTAATTTAACATACATTATTAACCTGAAATTTGCAAAATATAATGATTTAAATGTTTACTGATAATCTTTCATAATTTTAATTTCATAGTCATTTCCAAATTACCTATAAAATTATTTTCTAATGATGTTTATTTCTTTCTCCTCACTCTGACAATTGGGAATACAACAATATTTAGCCGTAGCAATAAAAATTTTGAACAACAACAATTAAAACTTTCACTTAAGATACAGTCAACAAATGCCGTTAACACGTCCAGTGTCCGCCATTTGCATTTTGTAAAAAAATGGGTGACGTTTAGTGGCAACCAATCACAATACAGGGGATAAAGGTCAATTATGTAGTGCCTCACCAGTAAATGTGTTAAGTATATAGTGCAACACCAGTTAATGTGTTAAGTATATCGTACAACACCAGTTAATGTGTTGAGTATACAGGATGTTCAATTTATCTGAAGACATTGAAATATCTCGAGAACCACACATCGGATCAAAAAAGTGTGGAATGAAAAATGTTTGTCTCGAAGGGGGGCATCTAATGATACCAAACTCGACGCCCCAACCCCACCCCCTGAAGGTGGGGGAGGGAGGAGTTAAAAAATTTAAATAGGAACCCCCATTTTTTATTGCAGATTCGGATTCTCCAGAAAAAATTACCCCAATTTGGCCTACGATTCGAGTCATTTCGGTCACAGATGGCGCTGTAATCAACAAAAATCAAAATGGGTAAAAAATCGTTGAAAAATGGCGATATCTCAAGAAATAGGTATCAGATCAGCAAAATAAAATTAAATGTTTTTGATATTCTTACAAATGCTACTTAATGACACCATAATTGTCCACCCTATTTCTTGAAAGTTCCTCGGGAGAAGCTCTGGCAAGTGTTGCAAGAGTATGGAGTGGATGGGCAATTACTGGTTGCTATCATGTCTCTGTACGAAAGCTCTGAGATGTGTGTCCGGATAAATGGCATTAAGTCAAGACCGTTCACCGTGGGTGTTGGACTCCGCCAAGGCTGCGTACTGTCGCCCATCTTGTTCATTATCTTTATGGACTGGATAGACAGGGGCAGCCGAGGCGATGAGCGTGTTTGTGTGGGCGACTGCCTGGTGGAGAGGTTGCTCTTTGCTGACGACCTTGTCCTCCTTGGGTCTTCTCGCACGAACCTTCAGCATGCACTAGACCGGCTTGCAGCCAAATGTGAAGAAGCTGGGATGAAGATCAGTGTGGCTAAAACCGAGGTTCTGGTCCTTTCAAGACAGCCTGCTCAGTGCGCTCTCCATGTTAGTGGAGCCTCATTGAGACAGGTGGAGAAATTCAAGTATCTCGGGATTGCATTCACGAGTGATGGACGGCAGGAGAAAGAATTGGATGCTCGGATCGGTGCAGCAAGCTGTGTCAGACGTGAACTGTGGCGATCCGTGGTAACGAAACGCGAGCTGAGTAACAAAGCTAAGCTCTCCGTCTTCAAATCCATCTTTGTCCCCATTCTCACCTATGGTCATGAGGCTTGGGTAATGACCGAAAGAGTGCGATCGCGGGTACAAGCGGCCGAAATGAGATTTCTGAGAGGTGTTGCAGGTGTTACCCTACTAGATAGAGTGTACAGCAATACAATAAGGGAATCTTTAGGTGTTGAGCCGCTGCTTCTCCGCATTGAGAGGTCTCAGTTGCGCTGGTATGGCCACGTGATTCGGATGCCGCAAACTAGTCTTCCTAGGCAGTTGTTATTTTCCAAGCCGGTGGGTAAGAGACCAAGGGGTCGGCCTAGAACCAGGTGGCTAGACTACCTGGAGAATCTGGGTTCGAGTCGCTTGGATATTACCAGGGAGGACATGCGCCTGATGGCGGAAGATCGCGATCGCTGGAGATCCTCCATAGGGCTGCTGCCCCCGCGACCCTAACGGATAAGCGGGTTTGAAAAGTAAGTAAGTAAGTAAGTAAGTAAGTCTTTTACACTTTACATCCATGATAAGGGCACCCGGGTACCCCTATAACTATTACCCAAGAAAACGATATAAAAAACGATATAAAAAAGAATGATCACACTTTAAATGAATTTTAATTACAAAAACAATTCTAAGATAAGTACAATATCAATCAGTAAAAACATCTGTTCAAAAACATTTGCAGAACAAGCATAACATTTTGTGATTGTTTTGGTATGCTCATCACAAACTGGAAGATGACAATTGATGTCTTCTGAGCAAGAATGGTGAACCCCTGCTGTAATGAGAATCCCAAGATAACTATCGAATTCTTCGTCTTTCAACTCCTTCCAAACTTTGGGAGGGCTGCTTGGATTTTCTGCAATCCACTGAGAATATACAGATTTGGCTTTCCTGTTTGTTTCCCATATTACACATAATGTTATCAAAAATGCACTTGAAGGTTTCAAGAACTGAAAGGAATTGAGCTTTTTTTACAGGTCCTGATTTTTGGTAAAATGTTTTGCTGTGGTGTTTGAGTACTTACAGGACTTGTCAGATTCCATGCAGTTCCATCCTTGCCATACAGCATCTGCTGATCGGGAATACTTTCTTTATTCTCGACTTCACTGGAACTTTCAGAACAGTTATCTATTTCTATTTGGGCATTATGATCAGCATTGACGTCTTCTATATCAGATTCTTCATCTTGAAGAGCTTGATTGTTTTTTGGTGGAACGCTGAGATCATCAGGAATGTTGGAGCAATACAACTCATTATCACTTTCTGAATCATCAATGAAATTATCCAGATATGATTGTTGTTGCTCAAAACTGATTCTACAACAAGATGAATTTGGCATTATAGTAAGTGCATATTACTCAAAACTCAATTATTCAAAACTGTAGGCATATTAGTAAGTGCATCATCTTACCGACTAAATTCTTCCAATGAGAATGCTTGATCGCGTTTTGCCATTTTTATGTTGGTCTTGTGCTAGTATAAAACTAACAAGTTCCAGTATATAAAGCGTCTAGTGAATACCAGAAAATAAAACTAATACGAAAATTAAAACTGACAGTTTTCAGAAAAACAAAACTGAAAGTTTTCAGAAAAAATAAAACTGAAAGTTTTCAATAAAACAGAACTGAAAATGTTTACTAAAATAAAAAAAAATTATGATTTTTGCTATTGATTTCATATTGATATCAATAACAACACGTGTAGATAAGTTATAAAATAAATAATGTGTGTTCCTAATTCCCATGTAAATCAGTGATGAAGGATTTGGGTACCCGGGTACCTCGTCATTGATTTACTTAAATTTCTCACCCATGGAGAAGAAGGTTAATGTGTTAACAAATTTTCAACCCCCCTCCCCCCTTCCTTAGGGATTGAATTTCGAAAATCCCCTTCTTAGTGCTCATTTACATTTTGTAAAGAACCTCTGTACAAAATTTCAAGTTTCTATACCTGATGGTTTGGGCCGTGCGTTGATCACTCACTCACTCAGTTTCTTCTTTTATATATATAGACTAAAAGACCCGGCAATGCTTCGCTATTGTTATATATGAGCGCCTTTTAAAAATCAACTAATGAAGCGCCATCTCTTGACTTTTCTACGAACTGTACTAAGCTGAGCATCATTGATATCTAATACTACCGGAAAACAAAAAAATAATCTGAAAAAAAATCCGGAAAACATAAAATACCGGAAAATTGGATCCAGATAATTAAAAAAATGAACCAAACAGACATTTGATCTCGTCAAATGCCATCACCGTACCAAATTTCATTATTCTAGACCTCTTTTTACTCACAAAATACTGCATTGGAGTTAGACGGCAAAAATACAAATCGGGGGTCAATCTTTGGATTCTCCTAGCGCCCCTCACAAAGCGGAAACATCCCCGAGAACCTTCCCTCCGAATTTTGTTGCATTATCTTTATTCACGAAGTTGTACCAAAATATCATAAAATTGATCTTTATCAGTTTTCGCACCCTTAAAATTCAAATAACGAAAATCAGGGAAACGGTAGATAGAAATCCTGTAAAATTTCGAAGATCTGCGTTTATTGGGGGCGGAGCCAAGCGACCGAACGTGCAATTCCTTTCTGCCCCCCTGGGTGGGCAGGGGGTCCGAATTTCGAGAAACTTGGTCTAGCACGTCCCTAAGCTATCTGTCTTATGACCTCACCGAGTTTCGAGTTGATGGCTTCAGTAGATTTTGCATTGCGTTGATGAGTCGTCAATCAGCTTCTTTATATAATGTATTGGTCGCCACAAAAAGCCCTTTCAGAAAATAAGTTAAATTGTAATCGCGCGCGAAAGACTTCCAGTTACTGTTGATGCTGTTTCACGGAATAATCTCAAAAGTCTTCACTAAATAAAGCAAACAACGACGCCACAGTTTCTAACGCTAGAAAAAAATGCCATCAGAAAAAAATAAAAGATACACTGCATTCCCGCGCGACATACTTGCAGTCACTGTTGATGCTGCTTCACGGAACAATCTCAAAATTCGTCATTAAACAAAGCAAACATCAAAATTTTTTTAAGGCCGTCAAAAATCCCATTCAGCTCCAGGTAAATTATATTTTAAAACTAATCTACAATTTAAAAAACATTTTGTAGTGGACCGAATTGTGAATCTAAACCATTCTCGAATCCACTTGAACACACAAAAAATTTAATCAAAATCGGTGCAGCCGTTTAGGAGGAGTTCAGTGACATACCCACGCACAGAAGAATTATATATATAAATATTCTAACACGTCTGAGGATAATCAAAGGGACTTTTAATCAATAACCATGACCTCTTGATTCGGAAATCGTTTCTCATTCTCAAGAATGTCAATTTTTCTACTATTGCTAAAAGCAATTCTAAATTCATTGCATGAAATTTGACAATAATATGCGTAATTTAGTTTCTGCCATGACTTTCCTTCTAAAAGGAGTAAATCCACATAGTGATTGCCACAAACGTCTAAAACAGTGATTGGTGTCTCTCTATCGCATTGAAAACTCCGTGATGGTCTTTGGGCTTTATGTTCATTTAGAAATTCATTTTGGCCATTTCATGAATGGGCCAGTTTGGTACTATAGACAACACGAGGGTTAAATCTCGTTTCAAAAACGGAGATTATTTTTCAAGATGGACTATAAATGAAAATAAAAGAAACTTTATTGAATACTTTTATCTGAAATATTTATTTTATTATTCGTGAGCACGCGTTTTTTCCTCTCTCTCTTTCTTATTTTCCCCTCTTAGGAACAATCTTACTGTCAAAACAAGCTCTGACATCACAAACTGCTCCACGCAGAAAAATACTCCATAGAAATGCGGGAAAAATGAATTTATTAAAAAAAAACGAAATTGGAATAAACCCCCTCCTTATTGCCCCCTATACAGCCAGAATTTTTGATCAAAAAAGGTGGCTCCGAGGTATCTCTTGCAGGGGCCGAGTCTATAAAGAGACAGAAAGATATAACTAGGATTTTAGTAATAGTAGATAAAAGTCCTCCACCACATTCTCCAAAAAAAAATTCCACACCCTAAACAAAGGTTAGGGGTTTAACCTTGCTGTCCCTGGTGATCTAGTAGACCTTAAATCAATTTTAAGTGATCTATGCGGGGGCTAACAACACCTAGAGAATAGAAAAAATAGAGAACTACAAATCTTGTGCAGGACACAACTTAGTAACAACATCCATAAACCAGACTTAGATAAAAACTCACACTTACATAGTTTCTCTTTGCCAAAAAACCTAAAACTAAAAATTTCTTCTATCTAAAAGACGATAAAAGCAAGCACGTAGTCGTCTTAGATAAATCCACTTATAAGTAATTATAATTATCAACTGGAGATGCTCTCCAAGCATAGGTAATGATTTTTCGATTGAAAAATTGAAGGAAAAATTCTGCGACCCGGATTCGAACCAGGAACTTCGACTATCATGGCAGACGCCTCTACCAATTGGGCTATCGCAGACACCACGGACAGCCAAGCTGTCTGAAGGTGTCTTAAAGACAACCAACTTGTTACGGTTGTAAGCTCACTAGGAGACGGGAACCTGGCCCGCAAATAGAGAATTTCTCCACTCCAAACCATCAGAAAGTTGATGAACTCACAAGTAAATAATTGTAATTATCAATTGGATATGCTCTCCAAGCATAGGTAATGATTTTTCGATTGAAAAATTGAAGGAAAAATTCTGCGACCCGGATTCGAACCAGGAACCTCGACTATCATGGCCGACGCCTCTACCAATTGGGCTATCGCAGACACCACGGACAGCCCAGCTGTCTCAAGGTGTCTTAAAGAGACCAATTGGTTCTATAGCCCAATTGGTAGAGGCGTCGGCCATGATAGTCGAGGTTCCTGGTTCGAATCGGGGTCGCAGAATTATTCCTTCCATTTTTCAATCGAAAAATCAAGACCCACTTATGTTCAGGGATTTTAGACTTTATTGATCAAGGACCTTACACCCAATTGGTAATTAACCCTTTATTGAACCTCATCAGGAGAACCAAAATATGCATAGTTGATTGCAAAACTATTTTCAAAGAATATGACACAAAATATTTACACCCCGGCAGCCCACACCTCCCTAGAATCTTCTGGCTCCCCAAATCACATAAAGCAGGCAATGCCATGAGGCCTATAGTGGACAATACAGATTCCCCGACAAGTAGAATAGCCGGTTTTCTGAATAATTTTTATAAAAAACTCAAACTACTCGACACTCTTTGTCCATGAAAAATAGCCTGGAACTATCCAAAATACTGGAAACAATTAACATTCTTGACAATCACATTTTAGTCTCTTTTGATGTCACATCTGTGTTTCCCAGTATACTCATCGATGAAACAATAAATATGCTAGGAGATGATCTAAATGATATTGACATTCCGATGTATAAAGTTAGTGATCTGTTGCTACTCAGCAGACCTTGATGTTAAAACAACCTTTTCAATTTAATAACTATTTTTATAAAATGTAAGAAGGTACACCCATGGATAGCAGCTTGAGCCCATTCTTGGCCAAGCTGTTCCTCAACCATTTGAAAAATCTCGCTAATATTAAGTTTACTTACTTTCCCAGTTTCTTGTATATATATGTAGACGACATTTTTAGTGTTTGTCCTGTGGATCATATAGACCATTTAAAAATTGACCTCAGCATCCTATGCCCATCCATATACTTCACAGTGGAAATAGAAAAAATAATTCACTCCCGTTACTTGATCTACTTGTTCGTAGAGACGGAAGTAAGCTTAGTTACAATATATACAGAATGCCTAGCTATGTACCCGCATACATACAGAGCAACTCCAATCAGTTTTATGGCATAAACTGGCGGCTTTTTACCATATGATCCACAGAGCAATGTGGCATTCCAATGACATGGGAGAAAAGGAATATTGAATTCCACTAGCTTAAAGAAACGGCTGTTGTCAATGGCTTCAAAACAAAAACCGTAGATAAATTAATTAAGAAACTAGCCCTCAAATTGTAAATTGCAGGTGCCACAGACCTTATGAAGGAGCCCAGGATAAAAGGAAATTTTTCAGCCTACCATAAAACAGGAAATTAATAAGAGGCCTGGAAAGGATTCAGGGCATGTTTGACCTTCAGGTTGCCTATAGAAGTAACCACACTCTTAGAAAACTGCTTGGAAGCACAAAGAACAAAATCCAGACACTAGAAAAATCGTAGGTATACGAGATTAAATGTGGCACTTGCGACCTTAAATATATCGGACAAAGTCGCAGAAGAGTAGGAACAAGAATTAAAGAATACTTCGACTGCTTCAGAGACCACAGACCAGAGAATTCTGCGTGCGCAGAACACATACTAAACACCGGACATGACAGGAAAAAAAAAGAAAACTTCAAAGTTCTACATGTGCTGGATGACTCCAAAAAATTAAGTTTTTGGAGTCCTTAGAAATTCTAAAGTGCGACGACAATAACTGATAAATCACGATGCTAGACTACTGGATCTGTGAAATCTTGTTAACTTATGCTACATATTCCGGTCTCTTTGTTAGTTTTTTTCTCACTTCCATTAATTGTAGAGCTTTCTTCTAAATCCGCATTTTTGGACTCAGCTAATCATGTCTCAAAAACGCAATCAGTCTCAAAAAAGCAAACGGTTCCGTTGAAATGCCACAGGTGTCGGTTCTGCTCCAAAACAGTGTCGGTCCTCTTGCTGTTATTGTTGAATTATTTAGAGGCACAAAAGGCCTTACAATGTTACAACTGTTTACGTTCTGTCCACGTCTCCCAAAGTTGCACCGAATCGCCTTGATGTAACAAATGCGCAGGAGACCATCAGTCGAAGGACTGTGCTAATGTAAAGGCTAAAGACCCCCCTAAATGTATACATTGTGATGGCCAGCATACTTCAAGTTATATTAAATGTCCGTAATATCCCCAAGTCAAAAGAATTAAAAGCACCAAAGTGGTTGATGGCAGAACGTATGCGTCAGTCGCATCGAGCTCTTCTCATTCAGATGGGGTCGAATCTTATTGCGCAGCATTTAAAGAAGTCTAGGTAACCTTCTAAACCTTTTTAAGGATAGTGGCAACGTACTGCCACAGGATGCATCCCACGAAATCAAGAACTGACCATGGACAAACACCACTACAGAATAATTACCCACGGAAAGCTTCTTTGCAATACATGGAATGCCAGGGAAATCTATTAGCAGCACATCGAATGTTACAATTTCCTCATACATTGGAATTACGACTTTGCTTTCGTGTGTGAGACGCAACTTGAATCAACTCAAGCTTTTAACTTTCCTGGTTATCATGTTTATCGAAAGGATCGACCTCTGGTTAACAACGCCAGTCAAGCATTTGGTGGAGCAGCTACCATTGTCAAAAATAACATTGATCATAGTAAGACTGTCACTCCGAATTATATAGGAATGGAAGGTGTTTCATTGATGATAAATGACACTGATGCAGGGGAAATTAAATTCACCTCTCTATAATATTCACCTAGGCACAAACTTGGACCGTGCGAGCTTGATGAGCTGCTATTTGGGGTCGTTCCAGTGGTAATAGCGGGAGACTTTAAAGCTAAGCACCCTGCATGGAATTCCAAATTCACCAACCAAAAGGGTAATATCCTGTATGGATATACTCTAAACGAGATTAACACCTTTGTTACTGGACCCGTTGATGACACTTACTACTGTGACCACCCTCCTGTCAGCGACGTGCTGGACGTTGTAGCTCTTAAAGGATTCTTCAAGCCCTATAATATAGTCTATGGCTTATCCTCTGCCCACCGTCCAACGATGCTGATCGCTGAGGGCTTAAACATGGATGTTAACATTGGGCTACGCTCCAAACACCTGGAAAATCTTCAGGGGTATCCTTAGAGAAAACAGCATTCTATATAAAGAGGTTATTGACAACGAGGATATCAATACAAATATCAGTTCTACTACTCGTTTTATCAATGATGCTGCAGCTTCCAGTGCTTCCACTGCTGATCAAAAGCATCCTCAACATCTCGACCTCCTTACTTATATCAGACGTCTCATATTTGAATGAAATTCCCGACTTCAAGACGAAATACAACAGGCTAGCTCGCAAGGTCCAGGAAGAGGTTAAAACTTTACGTAATCAAAGATGGAGTGAAAAGCTAAAGTAGCTGTCAGTCCAGGAAAACTCGTTCTGGGGTACTGCAAGGGAACTAAGAGGAAACAGACATCAACTTGCCACCGCTGCTTCCACAGATGGCAATGCTGTCACCAGTGATCAAGATAAGGCTCAACTGATCGCTGACTCCCCGGTAAAACAATTTACCACTCCTATTGAGAAAAACCCGGATAATTTCACAATTATTTGTCTTGTCAACGATGGATGTATCGCATAAGAGGTCACTCATCGTCTTTCTACCTGTGAGGACATTATTGGTGTTCGCGAAACCTCTGATGTCATCAAGCGTCTTAAAAGCTGGAAAGCAGTAGGCATTGACTCACAAATAGTACTCTCAAGTATTTTCCTCCTAATGTTGTTGCGACTATTACCAGGGCCATGAATGGCTGCTGGAGACTGGGTTACTTTCCTGTCTAGTGGAAAGAGTCTGTTATCGTTAACATACCAAAGCCTGGTCTTAACCCTGCTCTCCCTGTCAGCTATAGGCCCATAAGATTATTACCTATGCTATCAAAAGTGTTTGAACGCGTCATTCTTAAGAGATTTAACGACTTCTGTGTGGCTAACAATCTTGTTCGTGAAGAGCAATTCGACTTTCGCCCAGGTCACTCCTGCTAACTCCAGATCTGGAGGCTTGTTGCAGATCTAAACACCCCTCTTAACTGCGCTAAATGTGGTGGTCTTGTGTTTTTGGATGTCCAAAAAGCTTTTGATCAGGTTTGGCACAAAGGCCTGATATACAAAAGGATAACTTGTGGATTCCCGAACGATCTTATTGCCTTGATTAGATCCTTTCTCTCACACAGGATATATCGTGTCAAGTTTAGCTGCTCAATGTCTAACTCTTGTAACGTCAATGCCGGTGTTCCCCAGGGCTCTGTCATGGGCCCTGCACTGTTCAACTTTTTCATTCACGACTTCCCAACCTTTACAAAGTGCAAGCTATATCTGTTCGCTGACAACACGTCCATCATGACAACTGACCGAAATCTCGCTGACGTCATATCTCGGTTGCAAAATGCTTTACACCTGTGCGAGAAATGCTTTGCTAAGTGGAGACTCATTCTAAATGTTGACAAATGCAAGGCGATGTTCATTACAAAGAAACTTCGAAAACCCCCGGGTCCTCTCTTCCTAACTAGTAAAGAACTGGAATGGGTAAAGCATTACAAATACCTCAGAGTGGGTAATAGATGCCAAGCTAAATTGAGGCGAACATGTCTCATACGCCATCAACAAGGCCAAGAAGGCATTAGCTCTTCTGCGGCGAAAAAGCGCGCTTGGATTGGACTGCAAACTATTGCTGTACAGGACGGTAATCTGAACCATCTTGCTTTATGGTATACCTGCCTGGGCAACAATATGTAAGTCCAGATGGAAGGACCTCCAAATCGTTACCTTGAGGACCACTGCTCAACTTGAGAGGAGAGTTTCAACAAATACTTCTAAAGCCGATGATTTTGAAATATCTCCCATTGGAAATCACGTCCAGGAGTTGCTGAAAAAGCTGCTTCCAAAGATGAAGGACCATCCCAATCCTCTGGTTGCAGGTATTCTTGAGCATCTGCTCACATTTAGAAGCCTCCTTAGACATCCTAGGCCGTGTCACATCCTGGACATAAATTTCGACAACATACAAAAGGCCATTTTCCCTGAATATTGGATCTCCTAGCTTCTCGTGTCCCTTGTCCCTTGTCCCTAGTCAATCAACAATCAACACTATCCTCCTGATAGGAAAGGACTCCATATTATCCTCTGGATGACTTAACTAGGTTTCATCTGGCTTCTTGCGTAGTTCAGAGTATTTCCCGTGGTTACCTTCTGGACGAGTATGGCAGTGAAAGCGTTGCTTACGGACCACTCATTTCGTTTTCTCTGCACTGTTCAATTGTCGATTGTCTGTTACTTTATGAACTCTTCAGTGGTGACATTCCAGTTGTCTTGGCTGGTGATCTAAATGTCAAACACCCAAGCTGGAACTTCAGAACGGAAAACTATAATGGCATGATTCTCTATAGGTATATACAAGGTAAAGATGACATCATCACTGCTGGACCTGAGGAGGACACCGACTACTGTGACCGTTCCCCTACAGTAATGTTCTTGACATTTTACTAATAAAGGGTCTCTTCAAGCCTTACAACATCTTTATGATGGATGATCTTTTTTCTTATCACAAGCCTGTGGATCTCAACTTCGAGAATGTTGATACCAATTTCGGAGAAGAAGTGAAGCATCAGCAAGACTGGAAACTATTCAAAGAAATCCTCATGGACCATGACCGCCTTCTCCAAGGAGTAAACAGTATGGATGAAATCGATCTACGTTTTGAAGACGTCATCAGGCGAATAAACAGTGCCACTGAAGCTAGTGCCAATCCATTGGTAAGCGAACTTGTTAATCAAATTATGCTCACTCCAGGAATCTAATGCTTGATTGCAGACAGAAACAAGACGAGTAGGCTTTGGCAGAGCTATCGTTTACCTTGGCTAAAAAACCAAATACAACTGGTTTATGTGGAGAATCCAAGTAGAAGTAAAAGAGTTTCGCGACGCTAGATAGAATGACAAGCTCAATAGCTTGTCGACTCGCTAAAATTCTATTTGGAACATGGTTAGAGCTCTTCAGAAGAACAAGAACGATACGCTTCCTCCAATTCGCTCCCCCTCAAAGTAATTACGTCCAAACTAATCAGGATAAAGCTCAAATAGTTGCATATTTATAAGAGATGCAGTTTGTTACCCCTAATAACAATAATCCCAAGTCATCTCATGCCACAGAGTGTGGAAGATGGTCTTGCATCTTTTATGAAGTCCCACAGCCTACAAATAATTATCATCATCGAGGCCGGAGAAATCGCTACTATCAAAAGAAATCTAAAAAATAGGAAGGCTCCAGGAAGAGAAATGGTAAATAAAAACGCCTTAAAAATCTTCCAAAGAACATCATTAGCGACACCTCGAATATCATAAGCGTCTGTTAGAAGTTTTTCTATTTCCCTACTGCTTGGAAGCAGTCTATTCTGTTAAGTATTCCCAAGCAGGGGCAAAATCCTGTAATTCCCACGCGCTACCGACCTATCAGACTACTCCCGTCGATGTCTAAAGTCTTGGAGAAAACGATCCTCACCAGATTCAAGGACCACTGTCTCACCAACGGTTTAATGCGGAAAAACCAGTTTGGCTTTCAAGCAACCCACTCGTGTCAGATGCAAATATAGAGGCTCGTTGAAGATCTCAGCACCCCACTAAACCTTTCCAAGTACTGTGGCGTGGTTTTTCTTGATGTCATTAAAACTTTCAATCATGTGTAGCACGAGGAGCTAATCCAAAACATGATTAGAGACGGGTTCTGTTCTCATTTGATTATGATGCTGAGGTCCTTTCTCAGTGAAAGTTTCTGTCAAGCCAAAGTTGGCAAAAACTTCTCCACGCCCCGCAAGATAAAGGCCGGTGTCCTATCAGGGTTCTGCCCTCGGGCCGGTTCTCTTTAATTATTTTGTGCACGATTTCCCAAAACCCGAAAAGTACATTTCTATGCTGATGATACTGTCATCGTGGCATGGGCGCACCAGCCATCTCACGTTATCATTCGGCTGCAAAATGCCTTGAAGAAGGTCGAGGACTGGTTTACTTGCTGGAAACTGAATTGTAACATTGGAAAATGCAAAGCCATGTTCTTCAACAAAAAACTTAAGTGTCCCTCGGATTCCCTGGTTTTATTCAATAAGAAACTCGAATGGGTTGATAACTACAGGTATCTTGGCGTTATCATCGACTCAAGACTCTCCTGGAATCGTCACATAACTATTGCTCTGAACAAACCAAAGAGGGCTAAGTACAGGCTTATAGCTCTCCTGGGTAGACACAGCACCCTCAGCATCGACAATAAATTACTACTGCACAAGACAGTGATTCGGACCATCCTCCTCTATAGTATGCCTGCATGGGTGACTATTTGTAGAAGCAGATAGAGTGAATTCCAGTTATTCCAGAATGTTACCCTAATGACCATTGCGCAGCTTGGAAGAAAGATCGTAAAAAATCATTACAGCCACTCGGATCAGAACAAGACTCATATTGGAAAGTGTGTCCAAGATCTCCTGATGAACATGGTCAGACCATGAAGAGCCATGACAATGATCTGGTGGCTGGAATACTGAATAACTAGATGGAAATGAAGTGGCTGCAAGGTATAGAAAACCGAGGCATATTCCTGATGTTACTTCGAAGACATTGGCAACGTGTCCTTCCCGGATTATTGGAAGATCTAATAACACCCTCCCCCTCTCCCACTCTTCTGACTTAATGTCAATCTTATTTTTGTTTTTATCATAATGAGGAAGATCTCTTCGGGTTGGTCAGGCTTCTTGTCTATTACAGTGTATTTCATGTGAAATTTATTCTGGAAGGGTAAGCACTGCTTACGTCCCACCTGAACAAATGTACACTTCACTGTTCGATTGTCGATTGTCGTTTGTTACTTTCATTCATACTGATGATGGCTACGTTGTAGCTGAAATGTATACATATATGGTTATTAAAAATCTCTTTTTGTGGAAAAATGCTATCCTCTCTTCGTCTATAAGCAATTATCCACAGTTTATAGGGTCAGTCAAATTTTATATAAATTTTTATATACTATTATCTAGTAGGTTAGTGGTTATCAAAAGCCAAGAATTTTCAGAAAGCAACGAGATCTTTTCGCTATGAGATTATAATAATCTCGGAAGGTAAAAGGTCGATGTTGAACTCATCAAACTGGAAGCCGTCAACTCTGTTATAGCTTCTTGTTGGCCACCAGATTGGATTTTGTTGATAGACTTCTCAACTCAAATAAAGAGAGGAAGGAAACTCCACTTGTCCACAAAAGAAGTTTAATATGTATCATATATGTATAAATTTCGGCTACCAAATAGCCATCTTCAGTATGTCTCAATGTTATCACAAAGATACAGCTTTGACTTTAGATAGCCGAAATGTATACATATATGATACATATTAAACTTCTTTTGTGGACAAGCGGAGTTTCCTTCCTCTCTTTCTTTGATACAAGCATCCACAGATTCCTAAGTTAGTGTATTTTATTTCTTTATTAACTTCTCAACTGACACGCTCCTGCCTCATACAGGAAGAATTGCGGCTCTCTTTTGACTCACGTCGTAGATGCGAAAAATAAAACATCTCCCGAGTGATATGGAGAATTAAGGAGGGATGGGTTAGGCGCGTTCGCCAGGAATGCGTCTTGCTAGTTGAATATCCTTCGGCATAATGGTCACACGCTTGGCGTGAATAGCACACAAGTTTGTATCTTCAAAAAGACCCACCAGATAAGCTTCAGTGGCTTCCTGTAGTGCCATAACAGCAGAACTCTGGAACGTAGATCAGTCTTGAAATCCTGAGTGATTTCACGAACCAAGCATTGGAATGAAACTTGCGGATCAACAGCTCGGTGCTCTTCTGATAACGACGGATTTCATGGAGAGCGACGGTACCTGGCCTGTAATAATTCGGTGCTCTCGAAAGAGGTTTTATTTTTCGCATCTACGAAGTTAGTCAAATCAATATCCATCATGTCAAAATCTGATAATCAAGTGTTTCATGATATTTCTCCATTTTTTGAGAAACTTCAGTTCCCGACTTGAAATTCAACGAACCTCTCCAATGTTATGGACTGTCACTTGGAAACTCAGAGGCCGTACCGAGCCGCGCCACACTGGAAACTAAAACAGAGTCGCGTTATTTTAACAACAGTCTTTGGAGTGGAAAAAGAATAGCCAAACCAGTAATCTCCAGTTGTCTTCCTTTATTTATTTCTTTTCCCGTAACTTCATGCTTTATAAACAAAATTCCTTAACAGTATTTGATCTCACAAAGAATAGCTCATTCGCTTAAACATTTGAGGAGGCTGTCAGAAAATTCTGAGAATGAACAGAGCGAAGCACATGGAGCTATGTATTCTCTTCTGGTCTTGTTCACCCGCAGGGTCACTCATTGGGTATGGAAAATAATAAGCAGCCAATGAGCGACAAGAAAATATAGAACAGAAAACAGCAGTCTGGAGCGAGAAAAGCAACAGGAATGATGAACTGCACAAACATCTGCCCTGCCAAATTTCATGTTGACGAATTCTACTGGAAATATCAGCAACTTGGACGACAATCTCGGATTCATTCAATCAGTGAGCATTCAATCAGGCAATACTCATAAAACTATTTTCTCTAATAAGCATTTCCGTACAGCCAACTCCACATCACTGGCATAACAGCAGGGACCATCAGCACTGAGGAATCGACAATGTTTCCAAAAGCCAGGTAAGAACTACTGGAATTCAACGTATGGTGGTGCTTTGAAATCCTCGCAGACCCATGATGCCGCACATTTTTGGTTGCTCGAATGCACCTTCTCCTACCACGTAACTGCAGAAGGGTGATCGTATAGCTCCGACAAATGCATAGTGTAGCGCCTTCCTCCTCGAAATGGAAAAGGAGACTTTAGTGATCGGTGAAAGTTGAAGAGAAAAAAAATCATAAAGTTATTGTTCGGATAATTATTTATTTTGAAGTTCTTGTATGTTGCGGTTCGTTTTACTGTGTACCCGACGAATTTTTTGGTAATCCGATTTTGACCCATTTGGAACACAACAATGTATTATGAAAAACGTGTTGAATTGCCCATAGTTCGGCTTTCATAGATACACAACAGAATTTTAATTTTACATAAAAAACCTGACAGAGATGCTGAAAATAAAAACTTTTCTTTGGTAGTTCTGAGCAATGATGTTTTCGAAAAAAGAAGAAAAGATAATGATGAGTTGAGACAGAGAAGCCATTGTGTGTTCTAGATGTTGGATCTTCCTCAGTTTTCCTGTTTGTCGTTTCAACCTATCATATGACAATGTCGAAGGAACTCCTCTTTTTAAGTCGTTCTCGTGAATTTATTGAAATCCTGCTAAAATAAAAGCAAAGATCACTGATTTGAAAATTCATTTAATATTTCGAATTTTAGTTTATGAACTTATCAATCCAACATTATAAGTGGAGACGCGGAAGCCGCTATCCCGGTTCTTTGATTGCTTCCTAGTCATTGTCATCGTCATCGAGACTTCCCACGGTGTTCTAGCGAAAATGTAAAACAATATTAAAGACTGAATTGTCAATAAACTTTAAACGAAAATTTCGGGTATACTAAGAGTTTACTATCGAACTTACTTGCTTCTTAATGTAGAATTGCTTCATCCTCACCGTGGGGGAAAACAATTTTGCAACAGAAAATGATGTTTGCTCACGTTGGTTTCAATTATTGTTAACTGAATTGCAAAAAATTGAAAACGACTCTATTCAACCGATTTTGATTAAAGACTTTTGACTCCATTCATCTGGCATCATACCAGTGCCAGACTCCACCTCGTCCTTTCATGGTTTTTCAAAGTTCTCTCATCCTACCAAGCTTCGGAAACTTCCCTGTGAATTCGAGCGAGACGCCTTCCAGCGTGCTAGTAAATCATCATTTCAATTGCCTTTGTGCATGCCTTCCCAGAGTCCTATTTATCGGCACCCATTTTCCTCCTGTCATTCAAAGTGAACCACCCCGATAGAAGACGGAAATCACCTGGAGTGCATACGGTTTCATGTAATATCTAGTTTAATTTGTTTTGGCAGACCCTAAGTTGGATGGAGATTTATTTCGACTGCCCTATTAGTCATCACCTCTTAGACAGTCTGCTGATCCCAAGAACTCACCTCTCCTAATGTTCAGAGTCATTGTTTAAGGAAGCCCTGCCCGGGAAAAATTACTGTTTGATGGCCCTGTAGAAAAATGAAGATTTTAAAAGACAAAAGAAATAAAAACTAAAATAAAAAAACAAAATGATAATACATATTTGCAATTTTTCAACTTTTTTCTGTTGTTTTGAAATAAAGAGGTGTATCAGAAGGAATTTTTCCTGCAGATTCCGAAAATGACTTTCAAAATTTCGTATCACGTCAGGTTTTATTAGAACTCACCCAAATGTGTGAAAGTAAAAAAAAAACGTAATTTTTTAATAACATACCTATATATCAACGTTTGAACAATGTTCTCTGAAGGAACTGAATGATTATGCAAATAATAGATAAACACAGATACATATTTCAAAGCAAACATACCTAACATTCACAACTTGTATATAACATTCTCCTTGAAACTTCATCTTTATGGATTTTTTTCGGTGTTCTGCCATACAGTCTATTTTCAGCATCCAACTATAGTCGGCCATTATATTTATAGTCCACTTGCCTTGGTATCTTTTTCTATCATTTTAATGTCTTGATAGAAGTGCACCCCATGTTCTTCCGTAAAATCACCAAGATTGTCCGGAAAGTAATTTAGATGAGCATGAAGAATATGAATGTTGACGCTCATGTTGCAACCCAGCAATTTGTAGGATTCTAACACTTCATAGACAAAAATGGCGTAGTTTTCAATCTTCGTGTTTCCCAAAAAATTGTCTGCCACATTTCTGAATACCGCCCATGCTCGTAATTCGCAATCAATCATAGTTTTCTCGAATATGTTGTCCGCGATTAATTTTCGTATTTGTGGGCATGTCAGCTTTGATTATTTCCGACATGTACGATGGAAACTTAACACCAAGGTACTGAAAGCATTTACTGTCCCTGTTTAAAGCTGTCATAAATTGCTTCAATTAACATAGTTTAATGTGTAAAGGTGACAAAAGTATTTTTCAGGGATGAACCAGTGAAATTGAAACATGTTTTTCGCCAGATGTGAAAGTACTTCTGATTAGCCACTGCTTCCGAACCGATTGTTCCGTCCTTGCTCTGGAGCCCCATTCATAAAAAAACACGGAAATTTGGTGTAGCCTGCTTGTTGGCCGAGCAATATTGCAATCATCTTGAAATCTCCGAACACAGACCATTCATGACGACCGTACTGCACGTTTAAACAGAAATTAAACGTTGTCTTACGTCTCTTTCATTGTCACAGATTGGAATGGAATGGATGGATTGATGTTAGTATTGCGTAATAAAACACTTTTTAAACTGGCTTTGCTGTCATCTATGAACAACCTCCACTCTTCACTCATGTCGAAGAATTTCATCAGTGCTGGAATGTCTCCACAATAAATTGCCTTCCTTTTCAAAAACCGGAACCAAATCTGCTTCTCAATGTCTGTACCAGCAGAATCTCGTAATAGTACACAGGTAATTTTTGTCATAAAGTCTTGATCCTGACAACTCTGCTGCGTTTTTAGGTAAATTCAGATCGCGAACCAAATCATTCGGTTCATGCTGGGTAAATGGCACTGGGATTTCATACTCGATACGGTCATCTGTTGGTACATCTCAGAATCGCTGTCCACTGGGGGCTTCACAGGAATGGATTCAGTATGGGAAATGTGATATCGGGATACACAATCTTATGCTTAATGGTATTGGTATCACCCAAGATCTTCATTGTGCAGAAGTAGCAGTCAGTATTGTGATTTCTAGGTTCACGCCATACTATCGATAGAATGAACGGCATTAGATCCATTTTACCTTTTTTCCAAATCTGTAAACCCCTTCTGCACAGCCACAGCTTACTTTGTAAGGAGCACACGATTTGTTTTGATCTGTATGTTTCATCCCGAAGTATTGCAAATAAGCATTTTTCATGAGGACGTAATATTTTGCCTTTGTTTTTCTGTCATATAATAGCCGCATATGTAGCAAAATATGTCAGGTTGATTGACACAACCACGTGAGACCATTGAAAACGCCAAAAAGAAACAAACTAACCGTCACGTACTCAATGCAAAGCACCTGCCAGTAGTTGCTCCTTTGCACTAACTAGTGCGTGTTCTGGCCATAATGGCACAACATGGGCGGCAATCGTGTAAGCTGTAAATAAAGAAGGGAGGGTTGGCTGTGGTATGAGTCATTTCGCGAGATGTATTCGCTACCCATTCATTCCGTTGCTTCAGAGAACATTCTTGACATAGTTCAAACGTTGATTTACACTTGTGACGTACCAGGTGTGCTGGTAGTCACGTGAGTCCGGCGGAGGGGGGGGGGTCATTTAGAATTATTACCTGTGGATCGATTTGGGTAGAAAATAGTTTGGAGGTCGTAAATGGAGTGTTTTGAGGGATTGAAATATTTGTAAAATGTTATTTTAATTTTGCATATTTAATTGTTGTTTATGTGTATCGGTATTGCTGTGGCTGATATTGTTGTTTCATTGACAAGAGAAGGGTGATTGTTGAGGGTGTGTACATTATTGGCGGCTGTAAGCGTTGATATGTTTTCTGAGAAGACGAACGCAGCTTCCGATAAAGCATTGTTGTGAGAATTTCGGAGAATGAGAGCTTATGTGTGAATGTTGTTTTGTTGCGCGTGTGCGTATTGTTTTTTTTTAGTTCCTTTTTTTGTTTTTCATTATCATATCATTATTATTATGATTTGATTCCAACGCTGATTGCCTGACGAGATGGATAATTTGATGATAATTCGAACTAAATAACTGCACTTGACTGAAACGATACGTTAAGTGTTTGAACTATGATGTTTTCTCAGAATAAGGAAATTATTTTGTTTAATTGAACTTTAAAATGTTTTTTTTAAGATAATGAGTTATATAGGATCGTCGCGAGAATGACGGAAGCAAGCAGAATTTGAGTGTAATGGAGCGACGCCGATAACAGGGGCAAATGAACGGAACGTTGTTGACTTCGGCCGATGTGTGTTCTCGGAAGTATGTACATATGGCTTAGCGTATAATATCTGAGCAGCGGAACCCCCCCCGGTGAGTGACACCATACCAATTTGACTAGCGGCAGATCTACTAAGAGGGAAAATCAGAATGTTGGATGCGGCACCTCCCACCGCATTTCATGAGACTGAACAGTAAAACTATTACCCTGCGACGTTTCTGTTGTGCTATGAAAGTTGGAGAACTCTTGAAAAATTAATTAACTCACGATTAAGAGTAATCTGATCTCTGTTCTCTGTTGCTACAGTACGAAAAGCGAGCTAAAAAAAAATGCAGAAAGCCTGTTAACTAAATTAGATAAACGATGTTAACGGACGTACTTCTGGAAATCTGAGGCGAACACCATTGCAGCACAAGTGAAGAAGCAGAGCGGTACCCTCGCGCCCAGTCGTCGCACCGTGGGATGTTAAGCACGAGTAGCGACGCAAAACTGACGCGCGTTTGGGGTTCACCAGTGCCGGTCCCACGTTTGGTTGCTCCGTCCAACTAAGAAGGGTTTCCGTGCCTCTCCCTTAGTTGGCTAATAAAAGGGGTGCTCTGCGCTAAAAAGAAGTGTAGTGTTCGTGTTGTTTGAATACTTAATTCAGGGGACGTGAGCAAGCGGAATCAAACGCGACACCACTGTGTGGAGAATGAATCTGCCCGCCCTTCCAATTAGCCTCTTAATGGCAGTAGGCAATCGACCTCAGATTTCCCCATCGAGTCTCGAAGTGGAGACGAACCCCATTTACTGATTTAATAGTGTATTTAGATTAATGCATGGTATGATAACATTAAAAGCTTAAGGGGCCCCTAGTTTTGAAGATTTTAGCCTATAGATTTGGATATATAATGTGTTACATATTATAAAGGCGAAATTATGAATAAAGTATGTATCAGTATAAAACGCAAAACTAAGTTCTTGTAGATTATTTACTGGCTCCGAACCCCTGATTATTTCATTCTCCGGTGTTGTTCATAATATATGCACACCTGTGCATTACCTGGGGGGTGGGATCATCACACACTGAACGACCAATTTATAAGAGACACCTTTTATGGAAAATGGATCGGCCTCCTAATGACACCCAAACAATGGAACAGGCCGAAGCGGTGTATAAAAGGGATCCATTTGATCACAAGTTCCAGTTCGCAGCAAAATTAGACTAAATATGGGTAAATCCAAGGATTTGACCGACTTTTAACGAGGCATCATCGTTGGAGCTCGACGGGAACAGTTGAGCATTTCGCAAACCGCGAACCTTCTCGGGTTTTCCCGTGGAACAGGTTCTCTGTGAATGTCAATTATGCCAAAAAATATCCGTCAACAAACACAACACCGTACGATACAGGGCCTAGGATGAACGAGGCCAATGGTGACTGGCACGAATCATCCACAGCAACAGGACGGGAAGAGGCCAACAAATAGCAGCGCAGTTTAATAAGGGACATCCCAACCCATTTCGGAGGCGGACCTTGCATCGAACTGGGTTTAACAACAGGCGGTCAGTACGGGAACCGTCGCTGTCACCGCAAAATAGTAAAGCGCGCCTGTTATGGGCACACAGGCTTCACCACTGGACACAGCACGAGGGGAAGAAGGCCGGCTGGTCCAACGAATCGCGGTTTCTACTTCATCATTCGGATGGCAGATTGCGCACCTGGCACAGACAACATCAGGCCTTAGACCCATCCTGTGACCAGACAACCATACAAGCGGGTGAAGGAGGAGTGTTGGTATGGGGTGTCTTCTCTAGGGACACACTAGGTCCTCTGATATCTGTAGACACATCACTGAATGCGACACACTACCTGAACATTGTTGCCGATCAGCTGCACCCATTCATGATGACTGTTTCCTGGTGGTGACGGACACCATCAGCAGGACAATGCTCCCTGTAACCGTATTCGAATGATCTTGGACTTTTTCGAGGAACATGACTCGGGCTTCCACCTGCTTCAGTGGCCAGCTCGGTTGCCCGATCTCAATCCAATCGAGCATTTATGGGAAGAAGTAGAGGGAACCATCCGACTCCTTCCCACATTACCGTCCAACCTGCACCAATTATGGGACGCTGTGATGTCAGCCTAGGCTGCTGAATCCATGCCACCACGTATTCAGGCAGTTCTGTCCGCTAAAGTAGGCGCAACACGCTATTAGCGAGGTGTCTCTAATAAATTGGTGAGTCACTCTAGAGGAATGTCATATTTGTGATTTGTAAAAAAAGCCTGAGGTGTACGAAATTTTGACGGTCATTTTCGGAATCTGCGGGAAAATCCCTTTTGTTACGCCTGTTTATTTCAAAACAACAGAACGTTGCAGACTAGTGTAATTTAAAATGTCGATTGATTGAGAGTAAGTGTAAAAGAAAATACCCTAAGCTTCTAATTTAAATTTTTGAGGGAAAAGGAGTTTGAAGAGCAATAAGAGAAAGGGACTTCTAGAGTGAGTGGGGGGGGGAAGCGGAAAATTACCTGAACATAATTTTGAATATATGTTCCATGATGTCCAACTTCCCTCCATGATGGTCCAACAGTGAACAATCTGTAGACTTTAAAAAATAAGAATTGTTATGAGAAGACTCCTGTGTTGTTCTGTAAAAGTGAAATGACTTTGGGTCCATGGTCAGAGCAAATGGGGTCTGTCAGGTCCCGTATTAACTGATCGTTCCTTCTCCCGTGTGAATGGTAAAGCCTTGCTAACTGTAACCACCCCAGAACGTGATTCCTATCCCATTTAGTTTGATAAGGCCACTTTTGCCTCCCTCAAAGATTCCTAAGCGTTAGTGTAACGTGACTGTTTAGTGGGTTTTTGTGGGATTAAAATTAAGTAGCAAAATTGGCATTGAAGAAATAATTTATTTACAAGTTTATAAATAAAATTCCAAAAACAAAGAAAAATCAAATAAGTTGCAGCTCACGTGACCTTCAGTGTCACCTTTTGAGCAATTCGAATTACAATTAAATGGCAAAGTTAATGAATACAAAATAATTCGTATCTTATGGTGATAAATATAAATTAACACGCATCAGCTATCTTAGCAGTTGAACTCTCAGCTTCTTAACTGGTCTTTTAAATGATTGAGGAGAAAGTTATGTTCCGTTATTTCACTGGGAAACAAAACTTGCCCTATCTTTAAATTCACGAGGTCCAACGTAATATCTCTTCTGTCTGAAGATCGATAATTATTGAGGTATCCGAAGCGCCTCGCTGACCTTATATGTCGTCTGTCGCCAACGCATTATTTAACGGGGAGCCCGTCGTGTAATCCTTTTGGCGGGAGGATTACTGGAACCCAAAGTTCGTCGTCTACTAAATTGAGGAGCGACGCCGTGGGCAACTCTGAAAAATAAACAGGAAAGCGAATAAAATTTAGTGAAAATTCTTATTTCCTAACGCACCTAAACGCATGGACAATCGTCCTGAGAATTCATATTCGACTTAATTGCGCCTCGTTCTCTAATCACTCACTATTGTACG
>JAHWFO010093546.1:2319102-2340426 GCA_023313115.1 Rhysida immarginata
TGGGATTTGGTCGGCCCTCTCGTTTATGCCTCCCAAATTTTGTGACAGTTAGTCAAGATTTGGGGCCTTGGACATTATCCATCATTAAACATTTGTGCTCCTTTAATCAGTGGCATTGATTTTCTAGTTCCAAGTTTACAAGTTTACCTTTACAGAGAAATGAAAACTCTGACAGCTAATTCCACTGACTTCAATTTTAATGCACTTTTTAGTTGGATCAATCCTCGAGCACGTACCTATGGACTATACGATCCCGTTTTAAAGCCATTAAAGGTATTCCTGCTAATGCACTAGATTTTACGTCATTTTTGTGTGATTTGATTTTTACAATTATTTCTTGATATGTAATATTTTTTTAAAATTTTCCCGAACAGGGGAATGGTTGTACGATATTTACTCGTTGTGGAAAAGATGCTGTTCTTCTTAAAGAAGTCTCAGTCAAATAGTTGGTGTTGGGTGTTTTATTTTTATTTATTTATTTATTTTTTTATTAGTACTGGTTATCCAATACGTCCATCCAGGGCCTGTAGGCTGAGGCCGACGAGTTGGGTCCCTGGATGGACCTGGATTAACGACTGAGCATGGCCCACATCTTCCTTGTACGGGACTGTCATTAGCGCAGATATTCTGTGCCCCATGGCTTTTATCTGTTTACACCAAAAAGCGATTACAAAAGTTTGTTTTGATTAAAATCTCTTAAGATGTTCAGCGTGATTTATGAACTAAATGTTTTGTGTTGTAGTTGCTCGAAGAGTAGAATCCATGGAAAAACTGGCCTCCAAATTCGGATCTAGTAAGCCATGTCAATCTACAGGATCCTAATTGTCCTGTCAATTAAGATAATGGCCAAACAATCCGTCATTGAAAAAAAACTGATATGATCATACCTGCAGTGGTCCAAAGACGAGTGCCTGTTTCCATATTATACGAAGAGGCGGTGATACATATAAATTCTCGTCTCCTTGATATCGAAGGAGAACACACCCAAGGAATGACGTACGGAAATTGATCTCCTTTGCCTCATGCGCGAGACCACCTGAAAATCGAACTATGGAGGACCTATGATGTGAGCAATTTTCTGGAAAGACGAATTGTGAATTTTTCGCTCGGTCTTCAAAGCGCTTATTACAAAGTAAACAATCTAAGAAGTGCGTGAGTTTAATTTATGGTCATATATTTATTATAAATTTCGACACTTAAACTGTTATAGATTGTATGTCTATAAAAGCTGAAATTGAGACGTCTTCACAGAAATGTTAGACAAGACCCAGCACAATCAAAATACGAGCCAAGAGAGAAACACCCATCAAGGTCAAGGAGGTCCTCTTTTTTATGTTCGACCTCTTGGAAGATATTTCCAGCTACCTGCAGAATCGGGAGTTAATAGCCGTACTAGTCGACGTCTCACAAGAAATATTGTGAGGGTGTTCCTGTTGATGGTGCCAGGGGAATTGGTGGCCTGGGAGGCGACGAAGTTCAAGGAGTTGGATTGGTCGAGCAAACGATAACCTGGAACTTGCAAAGTGGCCACCGCGGAGCCCCGACCTCACAGCTTGTGATTTCTTTCTATGGGGGTGTGTAAAGGACAAGGTCTTCACCCTACCCCTTCCCCGTGACCTAGAGGAGCTGAAAGAATGCATTACGATAGCGATACGTGGAATTGATGGAGATATGTTAATGCGGGTTTAGGACGAATTCGACTACCGCATTGATGTATGCTGTGTCACGACAAGGGGGCATATTGAACATCTTTAACTGTGTCACAATAAACTTCAAGAGTATTTCTTTAAGAATCCGTATGTGGTGTGTCTATATTCTGAATAGCTTTGATATAATAAATTTTTAAAAGTGTGAAGTTCTTTTGTAATCACCCTGTAATATGAAAACCGTGTTGATTTGCCCAATGTCCTATTGTTATGGAGAGACAGTAGAATTTTTATTTTTCGTCAACAATCTGACAGCAGTGTTGAAAATATAAACTTTTGTTTGGTTGTCCTGAGTGATGATGTTTTTGAAAAAAGAAGAAAACATAACTATGTGACAGGGACACCATAATG
Source organism: Rhysida immarginata (assembly GCA_023313115.1). Lineage (NCBI taxonomy): Eukaryota > Metazoa > Arthropoda > Chilopoda > Scolopendromorpha > Scolopendridae > Rhysida > Rhysida immarginata. Next base: position 2,321,160 of record JAHWFO010093546.1, read on the forward strand.
TGTTGTAAATGTTAGCGGGGACCAAACCGATCTTCCCCAGTGTCACTGCTCAACATTTCGACCAATCAAGCGAAGATGTCGAAGCAGGTACTCTGTTTAAGTCATTCCCGTGAATTTATTGATTGAAATCCTGATAAAATAAAACCAAAGACCAAAAACTTGAAAACTCTAATTTAATCAAAGTATTTTCTGAATTTTAAAATAGCCACTATGCCAGTTCTTCGATCGCTTCCTCATCATTGTCATAAACACTTCCCACGGTGATCTGAAGACACAAAACAAAATTAAACACTAAATCGCCAATAAACTATAAACAAAAACTTCAGGTCAAAACCCAAGAGTTTATTATTGCTTACCTTGCTTTTTAAAGTGTACTTGCTTTCCCGTCATCATGGAAGAAAACGATTTTGCAATGAAAAATAATGTTTGATCAACTTGGTTGGGATTATCATTAACTGAATTGAAATAAACAAATGGGAGATATGCCAGAAACTGTGGACCAATGACGACCAAACAAAAATGCGGAAACCACGATTCCTCTAAATTCTTTTTATGGAATCGTGGTTTCCCCATTTTCGTTTAGTTGAATTGAAATAAAGTAAAAACAAACTTTATTGAACCGATTTTTACTAAAGACTTTTGACACTATTCATCTGCTAGTGTACCATTAGTAGATGCCACCTCCTGGGATATGCCGCTTCATCCTTTCTTGGTTCGTTGAAGAACCTTTATCTTACCAAGCTTTGGAAACTTCCCTGTCGATTCGAGCGAAGACGCTTTCTATTGTGCTAGGAAGTCGTCATTTAGAGCCGCCTGTGTTCCTTCTTCCCGGGGTCCTGGCTATTAGCACCCTTCTTCCACCTGTCGTTCCACGTAACTGCCCCAATAGATGTGGATCAATTGGAGTGCACACCGTTTCAAGTGGTATATATCGGGTTTTGCAAATGTCCTGTTACACATGTGAGCAACCCCGCAAAAATGATATAACTACGTGTGTGATACAGTCAGACGTGGTTTTTCTTGTCAGAATTGCTATTGGTGTTTACACAATGTATATTAATGGATTAAATCGCCATTGGCGATAAGCACGCGCTTTAGGCGCAGTCTATAGGCCCAACTAACGTTGCGGATGTAGTCTTTATTCACGGCGGTCCACACGGGGTTCACAGATGCCTTCAACTGGTCGATGTTGCTGTGGCGGATCTTGCAGGCCTTGCTCCCGATATCGCCCACACGCTATAATCAAGAGGGTTGAGGTCGGGCGACTGATGAGGCCAAAATCTTTCGGCCAGAAGTTCATATTCGACCCCAACTTCTCTTGTATGGTCTTGGCACTGTGGGCTGGGGCACCGTACTATTGAAAGATGTAATCCGCATTCCTCGTCATCTTTTTCACCCAGGGTAGAACGTTCTTGGTCCTTGTAGTCGGTCGCGATAAGCCTGTAACCAGTCAGGAAATAGACTGGCGGCATTTTCATGCCATTCAACTCCATGACGCCGAGCGTCATCACTCAGGCCGGGTGCTTGGTTGTAGTCTCGTAGCGGACCTCAGAGATATCCTGGCCGAAGCTGACCACTCGGTCGTTATGCATGTTGACGACTGGGTCGACCGTGAAGGTTTTTTTCATCAGAAAAGATGACAGTGCGATTGGCATGGCTCCTCAAGTCGTTGCGAAAGCGACAACGGCGCTCCCGAAGTTTTTCTCGCCTGCTCCATACGTTAGCTTGACATTATCATTTGATTTATTTTAATTGAGTTAGAAATAATCGAAAGTTATTTCAGGAAATTTATGTGATTCTCACTGAAACGCACCGATTGTCACTACACTTGTTGACCAATATAAGGAGACGCTCCATCTTGCATGATGACAGTGGTTTCCAAGCATCGTCGTTCTCACAAGGCAGGAATCACATGCTTTGAAAGTTCGCAATAACGTGCACTTGCCAAAGAATATCTTACAAGACCTCATTGTGTCATTTCCTCAAAAAAGTTGCCTAGAATAAAATCCGCAGTGAATCCACACAATAGATTCTTGTATTCAGAATCCAATGGCTTTTCATGCACGACATGGGGGAACATAAAAATCTTAGCAGGAATATCTTTATTAGCTCTAAAATGGGGTTGTTTAATTAATGGATAATTGTCACTACCAGGACATGCTTTGGAGGGATAATCCAACTAAAACGTTTTTTGAAAATGTAGTCAGTGGATTTAGTTGACAAAGTCTTCCTATTCTCTATAAGTGCAAAGGTCCACGCATGTAAATTTGGAACTAGAAGATCACTCCCACTGATTAAAGGAGCAGAATGATTAACGAAGGATTGTGCAAGTCCGTAACCTTAAGAATCTTTGGAGGAGATTCTGCGTGTTCACCGCTACTTCTAGGGTGAAATGTGCTTTCTCTGACCATAGAATATTCCATGTCCGCAGGTCATCAACCATCATCCTCTCCAGAAAGCGATAAGCAAATTCAGCGTATTAAGAGGGATCTGGAGATTTCAGCTGTTGTGCTAGATGAATCTTGCATGGGTACCAATGCAGAATGGACTGCAGGACCTTTCGTAATGTGGACCGTGGAATGGACAATTCGCGTCCTGTTGCTCGAACACTTCTTGCAGAATGTTGAGAAGAGGAGGGTCTGTCCACCAGTGCATCATCCACATCCTAAACAACTTTGTCTGCTACCTTTTGCCGACATCTTCCTGGTGCGACAGCCAAATCGCCAGTCAATTCAAATTTCTTTATCACTTTTCGCAACCCATAATAAGACATGGTCCTTTTTTGCAGGTTTTTTTAGACGACGATATGCTCGCAATGCGGCTGGACTGCTGCTATCATTCTAGTAAAACAAATCTGCCAATAGTGCGCATTATTTCTTGCTGAAAACCATGATCTTTTGTGAAAGCTGGGACGATTCATTCTATTCTGGGGATGTTGACTTTCTAATTTGAATAAACCCTCTCCTGAAAAGTCAATATTGAGAATAAACATATCCTGGAATCAAACAAAAACCTTGCTCGCTTGTTTAACCCTTATGTTACCGACCGAGTACCCCTGTACCCGAAAGCACTTTTAAGCTAAGAATACTTTGTAGATGGTTATCCAGCAAGAAATTCCATCACATCTTATAACTCATTGATTTTTTCCATGTGGCTAATAGTTCTAAAAAAATATGCTTAAAAATTTTCAGGCAAAAAATTCTTAAACATTTCTTATGCATTGTTTACCAACATGAGTACAAGTGTACCCGCGTTTGTTTATGATTGAAAAATCAGTTTTTTCCAGCAAAACACAGATTTTTTTAATAAAAATTTTAAAAAACAGCAAAAGAGTTGTACAGACTTTGTGAAACCAAAATGGTATACTGATTACTTTGCATATATGTGTGACATACAGAATGTGTATCACATACTGATTTTTCGCCGACAGAAAAGGCTTTACGAGTTTTACGATCTTTGTGCGCTCCCTGCTTACAAACGTAACAACGCCCAATAACTTTAGCACATCTTAGTTTAATTTGTGGAACCTCATGTTATTGCGCAATTTCACGCCCAAGAACAAGTTCCCTTGTAAAACGCACATTGCAGTTCGCAACTACTTGAGCAATTCTTCTGTTGCAGGTTCACAGGATGATGTTAAATGATGACTATCAAGGTCTTTCAGGAATTTTCTTCTACTATCTCTGCCGATAATGCCTGGAATGTATTTCTTGCATATGATATACGCATCAAAAGCACCAATGTCAACAATGTTGTAAAAATGCAAGGGCCTGCGATTAGTTTTGCGTCTGAAAGCATTTTGCCCATTACAACCACACCTCTTTGTGTTATTGTTATATTTGATGATCTCAGGTTTAGCTGCTGCAGTGTCATCAACATTTGAGATCATGCGCATTGATGACAAAAGAATGACTGACTTCTTTTCTTGGGAACATCGGAGCAAACATAATGGTTCGTTTCCTTCAATATTATATCAACCATTTCTTTGGATAGTATTGACTGGAATTTATCTTTAGCAGTAGACATGTTACTGAAGCCTGCTGGTCCACCTTTTTGGCCCAAATATTGCGGCTCAATGTTTGGGCTTCTGGAAGAGAAGTACATTTACACTGGATGCCATCTTTAGCAGTCATAACATTTGAAAAAGCAGGTTGATATTGGTTACCTTGATTGCTAACTTCTGACTCATATTCTGATTGTTCTTCCAACACGCCATCTATTTCAGCATCTGAATCTCCGTCAGCATTAAATATAGGAATATATAACTCATCATCAAAATCTGTAGAGGTCTCATTTTTCGAATCTGACTGATCTAAAATAGCTCGTACTTCATCAGAATTCAATCTGAAAATGATAACCAACCATTAGAGCATAATAAAAACAGAAAATAATCTCTATATCAGCCTATCTTTGCCTTTTTTTTCTTAGGTCGTAATTTTACTAGGTCCAGCACCCTGATCAGACATGTTGAACAGTTTCACAACAATAAAATTTGAGACTAAACTGTTCGTGCTGTTATCTAATAAAACTGAAATGTGGTTTTAAACACTAAATCATCAACCAAAACCGAAAGTAGTAATTGGAAGCATTAATAGGAATAGAAACCAAAACAATCTGCATTCGGGTACACCTGTACCCGATTTGGTATGATAAGGGTGTATGGATCTCTGGTAACATAACGGTTTGAAACAATAAAAGTGGTTTTAATATCTCCATTTGTCATTCCGTAACACCTGGTGGTGAAAATTTGCAGTGATTTCTTTCTTACAAATGTACGGAATTCTCTCCCCCATGGCGTACATTTCAATTTGCATTACAACGGGTTCATTAGATTAGGCCCTGAGTAAGCGAAGTTATTTTATAACCACCCTGTAATTTAATTTGTTTTGGGAGTACCTTGTAGTCATGTGAATATTAAGGCTTTGCTATTTGTCTCCACCCCCATACGCGAATCATTATCCCGTTTCTGTAGAGGCCATTCTCGCCTTCTCCTAAGATTATTAAGGTAAGGGACTTGGACACGATCCTTTGTTAATCATTCTGTTCCTTTAATCAGTAGTAGTGATTTTCCAGTTCGAAATTTGCATGCGTGTGTCCTTTGCACTTATGGAGAATAGGATGACTCTGTCAACTAATTCCACTGACTTTATTTTCAATAAACTTTTAAGTTGGATCAACCCTCCAAAGCATATTCTGGTAGTGACAATTATCCATTAACTAAACGACCCCATTCTAGAGCTATTAAAGATATTCCTGCTAATGCACTAGAATTTTATGTTACTTCCAAGTCATTTGACATTTACAATTATTTTTAAATTCAAATGTGCGTAGTCTCCTTTTAATGGGGAAAATCGTAAAATAAAATTTAATAAAAACTAAAATAAAGACACCAATCTTGAAAAACGATGGAAGAAACTTGTGAGATGGAAGAATACTTAAACGATGTAGTCTATTGAAGATGTAGTTGAATAGAAATAAACTTAGTCTATTGAGGATGTAGATGAAGTCTTGTGAAGATAGTAGAAAACGATAATCTTGAAGGAAGTGTTGGTATTGAATATCGCCCTGAAAAGGACGCACCGTGAAATGAGAGTAATAAAATGATACCTGAAAAGAGAGTAGAGGTGATACCTTGAAGAGCGAGTCCTGTGTCCTGTCCTTGCATTGGATCTGATATTGAATCGGATGATATCATCACTTCATACGCTGATTAGAAACTGAAGAAAACGGTTTATATAGCGAGAGAAATACAAGGCAGACCAATAATAGAAAAGAAATAAAAACAATATTATTGGTTGGCTAATTGAGACCACCACTGAATTAGAAGGGAATCGCCAATAGGGCCTAAGTCGGAGTTAATAACGTGTTGTTGTTGGATTTATGGATAGCCATACTCTCGAAAGCATCTAGCAAGTGTTTTTTATTGATAGATTGTAACAGTTTTAAGTTGTCGATGGAAAAATCGTGACCCGTCTCTATTGAATGTTTGGCTATGGCTGATTGACTGCATCTACCGAATCTTCTGTGGTCGAGGTGTTCCTTGAATCTAGTGGATAATCTGCGTTTGGTCTGACCTTTGTAAAGCTTAGGACATTGCGAAAAATGGATGACGTAGATGCCTGACTTTTGTATATCTGGTACCTTATCTTTGGGGTTGCCCAGCAAGTTTCTTATTTGGTTGGGATTGCTGAAAGAAAGAGAAATGTTATATTGTTTGAAAATTGTATTTAAATTTTTAATAAGTAGTTTATTGTAAGGAGCGGATATGGTTCTATACTTATCTTTGATGGGGTGTAGAGTGGTTATGTCTGACAGGAATTTTTTGAACCTCCTCTTCCTCAAAAGATCGTCAATCATTTTCGAGTTGTACCCGTTTTTCTCGGCTATTTTTTTTAATCAAATCAATCTCTTGTTTGAATGAAATATTGTTTAATGGGATATTGAGTGCCCTATCTAACATAAATATAAAACCTGAAACTTTTTGGATCCTAGGATGGCTTGATTCGATGAGAATGTAGTTTAGGTGATTGGAGGGTTTCCTATGAATATCATAATACAGAGAGTGATTAATTCTAATCATCACTAAATCCAAGAACGGTAATTTATTGTTTTCTTCAACTTCACAAGTAAACATGATAGAAGGGAAGAAACTTGATATGATTAATGAATGCATTAACGTCACAGGAGTTCGTGTCACAAACTGTGACAACATCGATTCAAGCCATCCTTGGACCCAAAAAGTTTCAGCTTTTATTTTCATGTTGGATAGGGCACTCAATATCCCATTTACCAATACTTCATTCAAACAAGAGATTGATTTGATTAAAAAAATAGCCGAGAATAACGGGTACAACTCGAAAATGATTGACGATCTTTTGAGGAAGAGGAAGTTCAAAATATTCCTGTCAGACATAATCACTCTGCACCCCATCAAAGGTAAGTATAGAACCATATCCGTTCCTTACAATAAACTACTTATTAAAAATTACATTAGATTTTCAAACAATATAACATTTCTCCTTCTTTCAGCAACCTGTCACGGAAATCAAATGCCCACCCGATTTCCTATGACACTCGTTCTGGATTTCCGCCTCGTGTTTTCTACAACACCAGGAGGAGGGAGGAGCTCCAGGCGACGTGTCATCAGCATCAGCATGCCTGCTCCAATAAGAGAGCAGACCAACAACGAGGAGGAAAATTCAAATATGCCAAGAAAAAGGCAGTAAAACAAGAGTTGGTTCCGAGGACAACGTTCGTCTGAATGGAGAGAGAACGAAGCGGGTTCATAATTTGTTCTCAATTGTGAACTCGGAGACCACGCGTAACCATAGCACGGAGGGTGAAGAACCCTGTGCGGCGAATGGAAGAGAAAGCGCGGCATCGCAGGAGTCGAGCCGTGAAGCATCTGAAGGGTAGGCTTCTTCCAGGCTACGTAGTGCATTAACCAACGGGAACCATGAAACAAGCGAGTGCGACGTCGGAACTCAAGCGTCCGAGGAGCCGCTGTTATTCATGAATCCGACCAGCTATAAAACAGTGAGTACTGAGCTTTCTGTAGGCGGAAACGCCGGTTTATTTCGAAGCTTTTTCGGGAGCTTAATTCAGCGGGAGTCTGGTTCAAGCATTGCATTCGGAAACGCACGTCTCAATGGCGTTATTGCCAGTTCGTGGTCGGGCATGTCATTATATTTTTAAAGACTTAATTAAAGAAACCCGACGTAATTCAAAGTAAAGTGCTCCTTGCTTTCTTGGTCAGGAGGTGAAATTAATAAATCAACGAAGTGTATATTTCCTTGATTAATGAATTTAATGTCTCGTTTCAGTGGAGAGCGAATAGGGAAAGCAGCGACCTTGTTTTGTGAACTGATAGCGTTACATAATTTATTGACTAAGACTTTACCGAACAGTGACTTTCCTTTACCAAATCTTCCCTGCTCTCGTGTTAGTGTGTTATTTTCTTGAATTTAACAAAACCTACTGATTCAAATGTATATTACTAAAGTTTGACAAATGCGACTGTTACCCCGTTTCAAGAACTGAACATTGACTTAAGACTTTATTTAATCCTACCCGTTTTTTTATGTGACTTACGATTTAAACCTTGTGTCATTGTGCTGTTTTACAAAAGATAAATTTTTCAAATTTAATTGTACCTGCGTAATTTAAAACAAACATGGTTTTATTTTTGAACAAAATAACATTGTATTGAATGTGAATTGCTTAAGGAAAGGTTAAACATAAGATGCCGGTATTTCAATATTGTGTTAAATTATATACATTTTTATATAGAATTTTGATTGCTATAACAGTCATTTTTGTAAGGTGTTGTTAGGCATTTGAGTACGAGTTAATTGCCTTTATTTATGTTGAAGTGTAGCAATTTTAATTACCGACAGATATCCTTGAGTTTGTTTATAATCATTTGAGATTATTGAATTGATAATTGTTTTGGATCCTTGTAAGATTTCGTTTACAAATTCAAATGAAATACTGATCATTGAATAAGGCACGTTGGTCTATGAATAGAGATTATAATTATCAAGCTTATTTAATTAATTTACTGACGTATTAATTTTGCTAAAGTATAGCTAAGTTATTCTGTTGATGTGTATCTATTTTCATGCCAATTGTTTATTTTGTGTTGTGCTACTGATAATATTTTCTATTAAATTTATTTTATTTTCTATTTCGCCTGTTGTTACGTGTATTACTCAATTCCACTGCGCCCTTCTGCAATTCTTCAGAAAGGTCACGTGACACAACCCCAACCAAATAGAAAACTTGCTGGGCAACCCCAAAGATAAGGTACCGGATATACAAAAGTCCTAAGCTTTACAAAGGTCAGACCAAACGTAGCTTATCGACCAGATTCAAGGAACACCTAGACCACAAAAGATTCGGTAGATGCAGTCAATCAGCCATAGCCAAACATTCAATAGAGACGGGTCACGATTTTTCCATCGACAACTTAAAACTGTTATAATCTATCAATAAAAAACACTTGCTAGATGCTATCGATAGCATAGCTATGAACAACACGTTATTAAACTCCGACTTAGGCACTATTGGTGATTCCCCTCTAATTCAGTGGTGGTCTCAATTAGCCAACCAATAATATTGTTTTTATTTCTTTTCTATTATTGGTCTGCCTTGTATTTCTCTCGCTATATAAACCGCTTTCTTCGGTTTTGTTCTTGTTTCTGACAATCGTCAATCTTATTTTCTTTTTTGTATAATATGGATGACCGCTTGGGTTGGTTAGGCTTCTTGACTACCTCAGTGTATTTCCTTTGGAGTTTATTCTGGTTGGATGAGCTTTGTGAAAGCGCTGCTTTCGTCCCATCCTAACGAATGTACACTTCACTGTTCGATTGTCGATTGTCGTTTCTAATCAGTTCACTAGGGTTTTCCACGTGTTCTCCTAGCTTTGCTCTAGAAAACGCTTCCAGGTTGTATTTTTCTGTCTTTTTTGTTTTTGTTATATTCTTTATTACTTTTGTTGTGGTAAAAGAGCCCTTCTTTATACTTAATTAAGAAATATATTAAGATTTGAAAATTCAGTTATTTAAAAGTCTTGTGAAACAGACATTCTTTTTTTTTAAGCTGCCCTCTCATCAAATTCATCCAATGGGAAAAGTATGCTCTACTTAAAATTTTGGAATATTACACTAGAATATAAGATCAAATTTTTATTTTTTTCTCTTGAATTGATCCCAATCTTGGCCCCTTTGGCGGGTGTGTATTCATCGGACGAAAAAAAGTTAACCATCACAACAGTAAGGGGTGAACCAATCCAAACCGAGGTTATACTAATTACTTAATTCCAATGCAATTTGATAGGCCTTGTAACCCACCCCCTTTTGACGACCCGTTCCTCACGATTTTTCTTGTATTTCTAAAGGTCGATGTGTCTGATTCGAGCGATACGACCCTGGTGGGTCTGCTTCGTGCGAGTGTTTGACAGACGAGTCTTGTACCGATCAGTGGCCGAACGGGGTACCTTACAATAAATTCGATAAGCAGAAAAATGCATGTGCATTTTTTTCCTTTTTTAGTGTATAGATAACTGAAAGTTCGCGTCTATGAATGCATAATTAAACTTAATAACTGAACAATGAAAATTAGCCAGAAGAATATTGCGATTGATCATTCAAACAAAATGGGTTTTAATATGTTGCTATCAACTTTTAATTTTCAGAGATATTTAAGTAAATGAAAATTAACAGCTTTTATTTAACCCTCTCAATTGAACCCCTCTGATCTCATTCGACCCCTAACTATATCATATCGATCCCTGCAAGTGAGTATCGAACATTGTGTGGCCTATTGCTCTACAATATGACTGCAAATATGGAGGTGTATGAGAGATGCGAGGAACATGATTTATCACTTTATCGTCTGATGTCATATAATAATACATATTGTCTACTTATTGCAGATCTACCATTTATAAATAAGTTAAAACGCATTTACAGTCCTATATTTACCAATAAAGTAATAGGTGCATTTCGTGATATTGCTTTTCTTCAAAGTATCTTGCATTTGCTTGAAATTTTCGATGCTTCTTATGGGTGCCAGAGCCATGTTCTCTCTTTCACAGGCTATAGCGGCTTCATAGAATGTTAACCTATAAGTCCTCAGGACAAAATCTAGTTCTTTAAAACAAATAATGATATTTTAGTTTTATTGTCGAGTAATGTACAATTTTATTTCTAAGGTAAAGACTGAATACTTACCTAAGGTTTCACATATGTAGCAATACTGATGATCACAGTTAACATTTTCTAATAGAAAGTCTTTATTGACTGCAAGACATTTCAGTTCTGAATGCCGAGGTTGGAAAGGAGCCCAAAAAACATCTTTATGAAGATACAGAAGACTGACATTATAGCCAGTAGAGAAATTGTCGCAGCAAGAGGAGATTTCCCATTGTACATCTGTATTTTCTTCCACACCTACATGATACATGAAAGGAGAATAAAATTATTAATTATCAATACTTATAAAGTAGAAGGCAATCGCTTCGAACTAGTATTGTTTTTTGCTTTATATTCTCTCTACCAAAGCCAATAGGTTATTAATGAAGAGAAAAAGCGTCATATTCATCTAACAACAACAACAACAAACAAAAACATCACGCGCCTATCCTACAAAAAAGGGTGGGCAGCACACACAAAGAAAAAAAAAACAAAACAAAAGCGGATCGACCAAATCATACATCGCTAATCAATCGGCGCCAAACATTCCGGTCTCTACACACCATCCCAGCTTCTTCTACGGTCATTCTCTTCTTCATGCACGCACGTCTCTTGTTCGGGCTCTCAAACCCATACAGCTTCAGATATTCATCCACCTGCTCTCTCCACTCTTTCCTCGGTCTCCTTCTTCCTCGCCCGCCATCAACATTACCAACATACAGTCGTTTCGTCAGTCGTTCCTCATTCATGCGTTCCACATGTCCAAACCACCTCAACGTTGACTTTGCCACTACATCAGCCACACGACGTTGCATTCCACAATCGTCTCTCACTACGACATTTTGAATACAGTCAAGTCTCGTAACTCCAGCTACACCTCTCAGATACCTCATTTCAACTGCACACAGTCGCTTTTTATGCTTCTCATTCCACACCCAGGTTTCACTCCCATAAATTAGAGTTGGTACCAGGACGCTCTGATAAACAGAAATTTTGGCATTCTTCGATAAACGCTCATTCCTAGCATACTTTCCAAGTGCGCCTACGACCTTCAAACCAGCATTCACTCTCCTTAATATCTCACCACCAATGTTTCAGTCCCTCTCAAACATGCTCCCCAAGTACACAAACTTGTTCACTTGCTCCAAGTTCACCCCGTTCAGCTCAATCATACATCGCGTTTGTTCCTCTCCCCGCTCAAAAACAAGTACTTTCGTCTTCTCCACATTTATTCGCATATATTGCTCATTGCACACCTCGTTCATTTTTACCACTAGTGTCCTAAGATCCTCTTCACTCTACAACAGGATAACAGCATCATCAGCATACAATAAACAGCACACTCTCTCATCGCCCACTTTCACGCCCAAGTCATTAATCCTGGCTGCCCTAACACATGCATCCATGAAAATATTAAATAACCACGGGGACATCACACACCCTTGCCTCACACCTTCCTCAATCGCAAACCACTCGGATAAGCCTTTGTTTGTCCTCACACTAGCAGAGCTGTTCATATACACTGCCTTCACTGCCCCAAGTAGTCACTCACTCACACCATAATCTCTCAGCACTCTCTAAAGGGCGTTCCTTTGCACTCGATCGTACGCTTTCTCCAAATCAACAAACGCACAAAACAGTTTTTTCCTCACACGGAGATATTTCTCTACGATTACTCTCAGCGAAAACATTTGATCCATGCATCCTCTTCCACTCTTGAAGCCACCCTGCACATCCCACACTTTCTCATCAGTCACGCTCTTCACTCTATCAATCACAACTTTTCCATAAACCTTCCCCGCTACACTCAACAAACTTATTCCTGTATAATTCTTGCAATCACTTCTATCACCCTTACTTTTATATATGGGAACAATCATAGCCTTAGTCCAATCTTCGGGAACCACATCACTGATCCAGCAAAACTCACAGAGCTTCCACAACCATTCTACAACTTGCTTTCCACCATACTTTAACATCTCCGCGGTCACACCATCTACACCAGGGCTTTTAGCACACTTCAGAGCGCTAACTGCATTCAGAACTTCTTTCATACTGATTCCATCTTCTTCCGACTCACTTCCACTCTCTTCTCCGCTCTACTTTCAATCCAGTCACTTCCATCAGTAACTCCCACAGGCATAAAGAGCTCGGAAAAACATTCCTGCCACCTACCAACTACATCGGATTCATTCCACAGCATTTTACCATTCTTGTCCTTCACACTAAACATATTCCCCTTCTGACCTCCTCTCATATCTCTAACATACTTCCAAAACATTCTCTTGTTCCCTTCAAAGTCATTCTGCAGTTTCTCATCTCTTTCTCTCGCCACTCTCTCCTTACTCTCTCTAATCACTTGTGCACTCTCTCTCTTACAGCTCTTGTATTTATCCGCACCAACACTGCCATTCAACATTCCCAGATATGCCTTTTTCTTCTTTGCCACCATGTCTGCACCGTCCTTATTCCACCATGCATCGCCTTTCATCCTACCCAAATTGACTTCACCAGACACCTCTTTCGCAGAACTCACTAGACAATCCTTTAAATGTTTCCACATATTCTCCACATCATCCATACTGTAATTAATTTGACCCAGAAGCTCAGATACAAGACTCTCATACATGCTTCTGTTCAAGCGCAGATCCTCCACTTTTATTCGTTTTCGTACAGTTTTCACCTTTCTTACTGTCCTCCAGCCACCCAGTAGATTCATTCTTGACACAACCAGAAAATGGTCAGTCCCACTCTCTGCACCCCTCATCATTCTCGTGTCAACAATTTTACCACGCAGCCTGTTGTCACAAACAATCAAATCAATCATACTCCTCTGATCTCGTGCCTGATTCTCCCAAGTATACATATGGATATCTTTATGCTTAAAGAAGGTGTTTGAGACAAACATTCCTCTCTCCGCACAAACCTCCAACAGCCGCTCGCCATTGCCATTCACACGCGGATCTCCATATTCTCCTACCAGACCTTCTACCCCATTTCTCTCCACACCAACCCATCCATTTAAGTCACCCGCCAGAATCACGCGCTCATTGTCAGAGCTTTCATTCAAAACCTCATTCACGACATGCCAGAACTTTTCTTTCTCACTCTCACTCGCAGCATCCACACCACAACGATAAGGATTTTATGTACCCGAAGTTTCATTCTCATCCACAAACTTATATATTCATCCAAAACTTTAAAATCCGGTTTTTGAAAAATTTCTACATTTAAGGATCTTTTGATACCGAATATCTTGATGAAAGTGTCACCGGGTGTTAGTCTGTCTGTATGACCCATTTTCTTGGGACTATCTGGAGAAAGCACGGCTGAATGAAAAAAAATCCCTCTCGAAACTTAAAGGAAATATTGCACAAAAAATAACGCTATCGAGATAATAAATAATCAAACACCACTATGTAACATAAAACAAAGAAAACATCAAGTTTTTAAGAAAAATTACAAACTTATTAAGAAATGATGGAAATATGCGAAATAGGCCACCGTCTACACGGAAAACATATATTCAATATTCGTTTCCAGAGGGAGATGCAAGTGACTCATCTGTGAAGTTCCTGAGGGGGATTGGAGTAATTTAAAACGCCGAAATATCACTAGTGCTGCTCCCTATAGTTACTCTCCTGGGGCCCACCCTCCATGTGATTTTATGCGTGTAATTCAGAGTTCTTGTCTACTACCCGATGTTCACCTTGGCTTTTTTAAATTTAATACAAATCCCCTTTACCTCCGATTTTAAGGGTCCAATACCTCTTGCTGGTCAATGGTCAATGGGGAGCAGATTAGGTATATAAGAAAATAACCATTTCATTTCTTTAAGTAAACAACAAAATTTTAATATTGCATATAAGATAAGTTAGTTAATTATAACTTTAAACATTATTCAAAAGTGATTTGTTTGACAACTTTGCTTCTCCACAATCTTAAAGTATCTGAATAATATTATTCTTAGAAAACAGAATTCATTATTTTAGAAAATCTTTATCATTACATTAAAGTTAATAATTGAATTTTTGGCAAATGCAATTTCTTTCAATGAATTGGATCTAGATAGGTATTTACCTATACATGTTTAATATTGAAATTTGAATTTAGATTTAATGATGATGATGGCTCAGAAGAATGAGAAAGGAAATAAGAGTGTTTACCAATGGAGAAGGTTCATTCAGTACATTCATGGTGGTGAGGATTTTTGCTGCTGCTATGGATGTTCAAGTACATCTTAAACATCGTTTCCAAGTTTCTAAGAGGTTCTTGCCGAATTTTCATACTTCTCCGGAGTTTCTACTTCGATCATACAATAGTGGATTCAATCATAACATTTTCATTTTTCTGGATTACTTTCTACAACTCAAGAGAGAGGGAGAGAGAGAGAACGAGAACCCCTGTGGATATCTCGACACCACTATTTATAAGCTTAATATTTGTTTAAAATTGTTTCCTGTTGAAAGAGTGATCATTTAATTTAATATTGAATTTATTATTCTACTTATGTTATGTAATAGAGTCAAGTCTATTGATTTTTGACTAAGTTGATTAATTTAGTTTAGTATAGATATAAGATTGGTTACAACTATTTGAGTATATTGTGGTTTGTTCTATTAATTTTGTGATGGATCTACATTGTTTAAAGTGCTACGTTGTGCAGTGTAAACCACAAAATGCAGTGAAAGTTCATTACAGTGTTTTTTTTTATTGTGTGATAAAGTACTACAAAGTATTGGTCATGTTTTGATAAGTGATCAAGTGGCAACAAAGGAAGAAAGTGAAAGTTGCTCACTGTTTATTTGTAGCAGCCTGCATTTAAGCTTGTTCATGGGTTATTGTGGTGTGTAATAAATAACGTGCAGTTATGGAACAGGAACACCAGGCGGGAGCTGTATTACACCTAGAGCAGTTAACTCAAGCAGTAAACCAGCTAGTTATCAGAGAATTGTTGATAATTTGGAATTTCCTAAGTTTTCAGGGTCACCTAATGAGGATTCCATTCTCTTTCTTAAACTAGTTCGTTTCCCTAGCCGAAAGCAAAGGTATTATCGAAAAACACTGCGGCAAGTTTATAAAAAATTACTTCAAAGGGTGTGCAGCAGACTGGGTCTTTACGTATCCTCAAAGACCAAACATTCTGTGGCAGGATTTCACAAAAGACTTCGTACTAAATTTGGAAACGACAAGAAGCAAACGAAAAGAAGAGTGGAGCTGCAAAAGCTGAGATTGAAGGCTGGAAATGTTACGGAATATGTGACAAGATTTAGGACACTAGAAGCAAGACTTAACGAAACAACGGAATCAAAAAGTTGCATTTATTTACTCGAGGTCTTCCTAGTCATGTGACCACAAAAGTGCGACGAGGTCTTCCTAGTCATGGTCTCTATATTTTTGGAATATAGAGATGCAAAAAGGTGGAGATCCGATCTCAAGCGTTCAAGAACCCGAGCCAATGCAGCTAGGAACCATGAATAATGCCAGAAAAGTTGGGGGAAAATCTAAGCACCAAATGTTTCAAATGTGGACGTATAAGACATATAGCCAGATTTTTCAGGTAACCAGGAGGACAAAGTATAAATCAGCTAAAGGTAATGCCAAATAAGTAAATTCTATTTACAAAGACTTAGCTAACGAATTTTGTATCAATGTGGACACTACAGCTGGTCGAGAATATAAAGCTTCACCCGACACAGGAACATTAGATAACTACATGAGCGTGCACCTAAGCTAAAGTTTCCAGTTGAAAGAAACGCCAGTAGGCAAAATAAGGAAAGTAGCGTATGCTGAAGGCAGGACCATGCCTATGAGAACAGCTGTATTTCTGATTCCTGTGCAAAGTGGAGGCTACAGAGATAAACAGAACTTTAATATTATTGATTTGCGAAACTTTGATTTAATCCTGGGCATAAAATGGAACCATGGAATTAACACCAAATTTCATTGGGGAAAACAGCACTGTATTCTAACGATCAAAGGGAAAGGATGCTGGTTACTGCAATGGAAGCAAACGACTCTTAATTTTTTGATCTGAGCTCAGGAGCTCAACCATACACTAAAAGTAAATGAAGAAACTGTTTACTTCTTGATGATTAAAATGCAGCAAACAGAAGACAACACAGTTCATCTGGGATTCCAAAATACGGTTAGAGACTTTCAAGATCTGTTTAATGAGGAGTTGCCACCAGGATTGCGACCAAAGCGATGAACGCAACATATTATTGCAGATCAGCGTCGCACAATTGTTATGAACAATTTAATACATTTACTCATGCTACAGAAAATAAAGCAAGAAGTTGCAGACCAGATCTAAGAACATAAGCCATCTACATAAAACGGAACTCATCAAAGATTCAAACACAAACATTGACATCATTAATGAACTTGAAGAACACACACTCAACAGTGAACTTGATACTCCACCATGATACTCATCCATGATACTCATCCACAGCACAACATGAATACTAAACTTATTGAAACATTAAATGACACCCTACAAAGATATTTTACAGTTTACCTGTCAACACTAAATTTAAACCCACACTTATATAAAACTTTATAGAAAGCCACAATTCTAAACACATGTCACATAATAAGGATATTCCTACACCCAAACATCAATACGCACATGAGCACGTAATTATTCTCGTCCTTGCATTTGAGTCCCTTGGGCTTGGCCCTCTCTTGGGTCTGCCTCTAAGACTTGGCTTTCGCACTTGATCGGAATTTGGTTTCCCCAAACAACAGTAATAATAATAACGTGAAAAGAGACTGTTTTATGCATTAGTTTGTTTTTATAGAAACCAGGTAAAAAGAGGATCCCATCATTTCAGCTTCGGCATCTTCAAAAGTACAACTTCTCCTCCCAGAAATCCTAGCCTGTGGATTATTCACTAATGATGTCAGAAGCCATTGTGCAACATCGCCATTGACAGGTATTTTAATAAATGGAATCTTTCTGCACACAAGTTGGACATTTACTTTGCAGTTAGAATGGAAAGGTGGCCGATTAGCATAGAAAACAAGCTTGATTTCTATGCTGCATTATTTAATAATGTTCCTCTTAGCACTGTATTAAGTAGTGTTTAAAATGAAATAGTAAAAAATGTTTACAATTAAGAATAACAGTGACATGAACATGTATAATTTGACATAATTCGAAAATAAATTCATTTGAAGAGGGGAAAATGCTTGACTTTTTAATATTTGACATGAGAAGGTGAAAATCAAACCAAATAATAGCAATGAAGTCCTTTAATTTAAACTTAAACCAATTCATATATCTAGTGAGAGAAAAAAGAAATAAAACTTGTGCGTCCACGAAATATGAGAAACTAAAAGTTAATTATCAAAACCTCGTATCACGTACTTTTCATAAGCAAAATCTGATTAAGTGATAGAGAGAAGACGAGGGGAAGACTTGTAAAAGTTTCAAATATAATTTAATAGTTTCTGTTAAATTACAGAATGATCTAAATACTTTCTTTTGACAAGATTCGATTATTTGACAAATTTCAATAAAATAATTGTCCATAGGTTCTTGTTGCGGTTGATTTCCTTACTCCTCCTATCGAACTCAGATGTGATGCAATGGTGCGTTGCCAGGCTATCACTCCTTGAAGACTTGGGCCGAATGGAGCTGGGATGCGAATCGGTGAATCCTCCTCTCCTAAGATACCGGTCCCGTTGCTATCGAGTTTTGCCTGCCTCGTAGCCGTGAAAGCAAAGCGCGACTCGCTGCGAGAGATCTCTTCACGGAGCATGCTTGCGAAACAGTAATCGTCTTGGCGGGTCGACGTCGTCTCGATTGTAACCACTGTAACCTTGGCATGGACGGAGCACGATGTCCTATCTGATGTCAATCTGGGCGTGGTCACTTCGGGAATATCCTCCGTGTTCTCGGAAGTCCGTGATGGCGTCTCGTTTGTGGGATGAGGCTCGTTTCCGATCCAAAGATCGTCTCGCAGTGGATGAGCGGTGGGGTATGGGCCGTCCGGTCGCTCGGAATCAGTCGAACGTATGATGTCGTCTATTTGGGCATGATTCGCTGGATTCCACTTCACTATCGCTCCTTCATCGGAACTCGCATTTTGTATGAGGTCAAATCTGGGCTCGTTATGGTCACTGTAGCATCGGATGATTTCGCTGTCATCCGTTTGAGTGCCTAGATCCCTCTTCAAAACAATAGTCACTGAATCGTTATTTTGATACCCTTTGACGGGATTGTAATCCAAGTTGTTACCACACAAATTCAAAGTCAAATCAAAAGTATTATCCAATTGAATATTTTCACTTGCCTTGCGATGGCGATGGAATTTTCTGTCTCTATGTCGAGTCCTTCGTCCTGCGCCGGCCAGGTGGCCGAGAGGGCTAGGGCGTAGGCTTTATAGTTCTCGAGTCCGCCTGGCCGCGGGTTCGAATCCCGCCGTGGGCATGGATGCTTACTGTTATAACTTGTGTAAAAGGCGCAAAATGACCTTTGTAGTCGACGCCAAAATTTCTAGAACCCCCCCCCCCCCTTCGTCCTGCCGTGTCGTCTCTCGAGAAATTAGCGTTTGTATTCT
>JAHWFO010093546.1:2340436-2475327 GCA_023313115.1 Rhysida immarginata
CCTTCGTCCTGCCGTGTCGTCTCTCGAGAAATTAGCGTTTGTATTCTCGCTTCTCCGAGCTTGGTGTCTATCATCGGCGGGCTGCCCTCCTTGGCTCGGGATACATATCAATTTTCCGATTTGACGAACCTGGTATCCGGCACTGGGCTTTCGTTGCGTCTGATGCTTACAATCAGCATTGCTCGGGTTTCCATGTAGACACCTTCACTTGTCTGTAGCGGCCTTCTTTCCTATCGGCTTCGGCGTGAAGGACCTCTTCTGTGTGACTGACCTCCTTTCCTTCGACTCTCGTGTCACTGGCCTCTTTTGTGTTCGCTTACTTGAGTTTTTATTCTCCTTTTTTCTAATATCACTTTGCATAGTAAAAGTTTCCTCCAATGAGCTTTCACTATCTTCGTTCTTGCTAATGTGCCCGTGTCGAATGCAAATTGTGTGCGGCGGGCTTCTCCGCTTTTCTTTTTTGCTTGGCGAGCGGCGCTCTTCACCTTCCTTACCTCCTCGCCCTAGTCGACTCGCCCCGATGCCTCTCTTCTTGCTTTCTCCCGTCAGCGGCTCTGACACCTCGCCATCACTCAAACTCAAATATCAGGTCGTTCCATATCAAATGTCGGATTTTGAGGCGGGTTCCGCGCTTCAGCACGGTTTCCATGTTTAGTAGCATGTATCCATAACAAACCTAACAGCGACCAGCTGCGTAAATTTACATGTCTGCGATGATATTTAATAGCGTTTGAACCGAAGCGAGTATAGGCATAACTTCATACGAATTACTTGTGATAATGCATTACGAGTTCAGGTTGATTCACACTTCATCCAACGCCTCTCGAAATATCAATAAGGTATACGGTGTAGGCACCATAAACGAACGTGCTATCCAACGTTGGTTCCGAATATTCCGGGCGGGAATGACGGACCTGGCAAATGAGCCACGCAGCAGACCGCCCAACGTGTTGAATGACACTTATCTGAAGCGACATGTGGAAGAGAACCCGTCAAAAACTGTTCGGGACCTTACAGGAGATCATGCTGTATCAGGATCGACTGTCAGTAGACACCTTAAGACCATCGGCAAGGTGAAAAAGCAGGACAAATGGATCCCACATGAACTTACGGAAAACCAAAAGAGCGTCGGTTGGAGGTGTGTACGGAATTGCTTTTGCGCCATAAAGAAGCGGGAATTCTTGATCGCATTGTCAATTGCGACGAGAAGTGGCTTATACAAGGTGTTTCAAAATTATATACAATAAATTTAGTGACATATTCTTCAGGTCAAAAGAAGACGAAAATATTCTATAGCACTTTGTCTGGAAACGATTTGTTTGTGAATAATCCAATATCATACAGTAGGGAAGCACGGTAGTTAGCAGACGATATTTTCGCAGTTCCAGCGTTTCGACCCGACACTAAGTTGAGTGGTTAGTTCCATTTAAACCTATTTTAGGGTTGTTCCATTAGTTGTGTACGGTTGTTCCATTAGTTGTGTACGGTTGTTTCCATTACTGTAGTTTCACTACTGTACATCCACTAGGAATATCAATTTCAGAACGTTTGCGTGCTTTGACATATGCATTACGATTTACGTAAAAAAAGTCATGTACACGTATTCCAGTGCAGAATACACTGACATGCACCTAATGTATGGTCTTGCGGACGAAAATGCTGTGGAAGCAAGAAGACTCTACCAAGAATGCTTTCCGAATAGACGTTTGCCAAATAACCGAACATTTGTATCTGTCGACAGACATTTGAGGGAGCGTGGTTCCTTTGGCCTTCAAAAGGACAAGGGCGGCCTGTAGCACATTCTCCGGATGAGGAGGATGTGATAATTGACATTATACATGATGAACCACAGACAAGCACCAGTCTTATTTCTTCCATGGTACACATTCCGCACTCATCGGTTTGGCGCATTCTTCACCGTCAGCTTTTGCATCCATACCACCTGCAACTGGTTCAGGCACTGAACCAAACGGACTATCTACACCGACAACGATTTTGCCAATGGATACAACGTCGTCATGCTGCAGACCCTAGTTGTCTCAGCCAGATACTTTTCACGGACGAAGCAACCTTCACCCGGACAGGAATCGTAAATTCTCACAACCAGCACCATTGGGCAGATGCTAACCCGCATGTTACCAGAGCTCGAGCGCAGCAAGAGCGTTTCTCCGTGAACATTTGGTGTGGAATTGTCGGAAATAACTTAATTGGCCCTTATGTGTTGCCGCCACGATTGACTGGGCGAACGTATCTTTTGTTTCTGCAGAATGCATTGCCAGAATTACTGGAAGATGTTCCTCTTTTGATAAGATCTAACATGTGGTTCATGCATGATGGCGCTCCAGCACATTTCAGCCATGTTGTGCGAGCACACCTTAATGCTGTATACACGAATCGGTGGATAGGTCGAGGTGGACTGGTAGCCTGGCCTGCAAGATCACCCGACCTTAATCCCTTGGACTTTTTTCTGTGGGGTCATGTGAAAACGATCGTCTACAGCACAGAAGTTCCTAACATTATGGATCTGCGACAACGAATTAAAAATGCATGCCAAACCGTTCGTAATGCTGGCGACGAACTCTTCCATGACATCAGACGGTCGCTCATGCAACGAGCCGAAGCGTGCGTGCGAGCTGGTGGCGGGCACTTTGAACAATTCCTGTAATTTGGAGCCACGGCTTTAGTTGGCTGTATCGCGTAAATAAATCGTTTCCAGACAAAGTGCTATAGAACATTTTCGTCTTCTTTTGACCTGAAGAATATGTCACTAAATGTATTGTACATAATTTTGAAACACCCTGTATACGACAACAGGAAATGGTCAGCACAGTGGCTGGATGCTGATGAACCCCCGCGCCAGTTCCCTAAAACCACGAAGCTCATGGTTACAGTCTGGTGGAACATCCGTGGTGTAGTGCATTACAGCTTTCTGCTGCAGGGGGAGAGGATCACCGCTGCGACCTACTATCGTGAACTACATCGTATGCACACAAACTGTGCCAGCAACAACCTGCACTTGTGCATCGCAAAGGCGTCCTTCTGTTGCATGACAACACGCGTCCTCACGTTGCACGAACAACCGTGCAGGCGCTACAGGCTGTAGGCTACGAGGTGCTTCCACACACCCCGTACTCTCCAGACCTCTCTCCTACCGACTACCATCTTTTCCAGAGCCTGGACAATTTTCTTTGGAGGAAAACATCTCTAAACCAAGCAGGCCTCGAAAACGCATTCCGGGAGTTTATTGAGTCCCGCGACTATGGATTCTATCGGAGAGGACTCGAGAAGCTGCCAAATCGTTGGCAAAAATGTTTAGATTGCAATAGGGGTTATTTCGAATAGCACGTGTTAAGGTGTCCTTTCTAGAGGGCCATTAAAGATGACCTATGCAACCACCTGATACATCGTTCCACCAGTCGGTGTTATGGGAATATGCTTGGTAATATCCAGCAGAATCAGAGGTATTTTAGGTTACATTAAAATGTCAGTCTGTTTTTTTGATCGCAGTCAAAAGCATGTAATGATTGCTCGTATTTGCGTCCAGGGTTTTTTCACTTCGCAGTAATGTGTGAGATCTTTTTAAAGTCGGAGTTGTAGACTAAAATTATTCGAGCTAGTTTTCACACCAGAAAAGAAACAGTCCCTCCCTGACTGGATTGACACAATAAAGGCTGGTCGTTTTTTTAAATTGCCAAAAACTGATATTTTGGGACAAAAATAAAAACTGAGGTAAAACGTTAAATGGATATATAAAGCATGGAATTTCCGGTAGAAAAAGTGAGAAAATTCATATGCACGTCTTCTAGCCAGTGGGAAAGTCCAGACATTCATATCGTATAATGTTCGTATCAGCTTGTTAATTAGGGCTAAATGCAAACGAACAAATCCATTAAATTTGAGAAGAACACTGTCTGGAGAATGTGTTTATTAAGTATAAAAACTATGAACACATTTTACAAGAGCAAGATAATCATTTCCAACCTTAAATGTCTCTCGCATACTTCATGTTAAGTGAAATATCCCTAGGTGCGAATACGATCATAGAATAGCAATTTCGCCATGTTGAGTAAACAATCACTTTGATTGTGATCAAAAAGAACATACTTTGACGCTCTAACTTAAAAAAGCATACCTTTGACATCCGTGGACAAACTTTGCTAGGACATTAGCAAGCAAATTCCCTTAACACTGACTGAATAAACACGTGTGGTTTGAGCTTGAGCTCTAGCGAGATATCCCATCCCGACTGCATATGTGGTTGCCGTTAAGCCATCGAACTAGCAGTGTCAGAACACCACACTTAGCACAAGAAACAACAAAAAAGGTATAAAACTTTCATGTCTTTTACCTAATGTAGAAAAGTAAACTATTTGAAATACAAATATTAACAAGCATTTCAGCTTCTGTATGTTAGGGAAGTCTTTGATGCCAGCTACCAGCCAGACTGTTTTGATGTGAAAGGAATTGTAAATTTTTCCATTCACAACACATGATTCCAAGTTTTAATTTCCTTGAAGTTTTTTTGGGACTTGTATTTATGCGTGCTGTAGTAATGTATTTTATTATCAACAATGCTTGAGTTTGTTTTACGTGGCATGCAATTCTCGATTGTTACTGTGGAAGCAACTGCAACGGCAGATTTTTATCATCACTTGATCATCACACAGCAGCCAGTTCACAACGTTGACCGTTATCCTTGTTATGAAGCCTTGTTGGACAAGAATATGGAGATTTTTTTGAAGTTACATTTTAACAAATTTCTTTTTTCAATTTGATCTGTTCTGTATTGTTTAACATAAGAAATTAAAACATTTTGACTTCATGATAATCTGTATTTTATCATATTTATTTTTTTTCTTTTCAAAGGGTTTTTCCTTGGATTGTTATCATCGATAGTTGTTACTGCTTAAATGAAGTCTTCTCATTTTATTTCTCATCTTCATTTTTTTAAATTAATTTTTTTATGAATGCCGTTGACGATTTTGTGTCACAGAATCCTTAAATAATATTTAAAAAGTTTAAGTTATTGGATAGTTTATTTCAAATGCTAATGCATCGAATCCACCTATATTTTGGAAGTTGAAGGCAGGTTGAGTTTTTATAACCTCTCATAATAATTTTAAAGGATTGTTATCAAATGCCTATGCTCTACTTTCTTCTCTTGCTTTGCGCAGTTGTTAAATGGTTGTTTGGAATTGACTATATGTCACTCTTCTCATACACTAGATGTTAGTATTTTGATTGATGCATTGTCGGAAATTGGAAAATGTGGCTCTGATCTAGAAGGGACAGTGTGAGTTATTTGTTTTGTAATCTGCAGAATTGGGGCAAGTGCATTTTACTAATTGTATTTTGCCAAGATTATTTGTAGTATGCTGTTTTTCAAAATGCCAGTGTTGGATTTGGCCAAGTGTTTAGCTTATGTTTGTTTGTATTATATCAAATTGTAATCGTTTCTTTATATACCTCATAATAAAATACCTACCGATGAGCTGCTTTTACAACTCACTGAAATATCTATCTCCTTAATTTATTTTTCTTTAGTCATTCATTTAATAAAAAAAATTTGGTTCTTACGGCACTCAATGTAAGTTTCTAAAATTTGAAATAAAAACGAACAATCATTATCGATCCGGTATTTTTAATAGATGGTTATTAATCATTCACTATCACTATCCAGCGTTACTCTGCGAGGAGTTTGCTGGAGTCGCAGTTTTCAGGCCTTGAGCGCAATTTTCGCGAGGAATTGAACATTGAATTTTGCATAACAGACAACAAAAAGACGCAGAATGCACATGATTGTAAGTATCCTCAGAAAAACAAGACCTGATTGCACGTGATAAGTGATTTTTAACACTGTCAAGTGTTTTCCATGACAGTTGACGTAAAAAAAACGAGGGAGTGTTAATAGAGCAGCATAAACCGTGCATCGATTGTGTGAGAAAGACAAGGAGAGAGAGAGAGAGAGAGAGAGAGAGAGAGAGAGAGAGAGAGAGAGAGAGAAAGCTTTGATTACTGCAGGGAGAAAGACTTGATTACCGCGAAGAAGTGGCAAAAACACAGCATTTAAACGCTTCATCAGACTAACTCAGCACTAGAAAGTTTGAAAAAAACTATGTTTACTCCATAGCATAAATATCCCTTAGAGAAATACTACCTCCACCACACAAAGCCTGCATGACAATGACAATCACTCGCTACCTCTTTTCATTAAGACAATAGTGAAATAATCGCAACAATTAATAAAAAAATTTAAAAAATCACCCATGAAATAAAACAATTAATTAAGGAAGCATAGTAAGAACATGTGAAATAATTTCACATTTTTCCAAAAACCAAAAAAATTAGAAAGTACGTATTCTGTTCAGTCAAGCCCCTTTTCTCCTGAGATCATTCTATTCAACTCCAATTCTCTCTCTCTCTTTCTCTCTGTCTCTCTAATAACTATCTCTCTCCCACACCTACTCAGCCAGCCACCCAGCGACTCTTGGTGACAAAATTGAGATTCATTATCAAAAAGGCACCCATTATTTATAATTCAGATTTCAAAACTCGTAATTTAAAATTAAAAATTTATAACATTATGATGAGACGATGGCCAATAGCCACACTCAAGGGAAAACACACCACATTGCCGCTTTTCGTGAGATCACCAGAAGTTATGGAACTTCACCTCCATCCCCCAATTGAGAACTCTCATGTTTATATCACTACACTTGTTTCAACGTTTTGATTGTTTGCCATTGTATATTTTATTCTGCTGAATTTCTTATAGGGATATCTGAAGACCCTTGTATATAGTCACATGTGTAGATCACAGATTGTTGATGCCTGTATGCCTGTAACATCATAAGTACTGAACTTGGCATATTTGTTTGGGTGCAGCAGTCAATGCTATGGCAATGCCAGTGTCATGTGCAAGAACGGGGTGTCAGTTCGAAGCCCTTCTGTAATGCACACATTGTCAATTATCACTATCTGTTGTTATTTAGTAAAAGCTCAGTCACCAGAGAATCAAGCCCCTGGTTCCTACATGTATGGCATGTGTACTGCCATATCAGTGCGTGATAGGACATACATGACTTAATATAATATTTGTTTTTCTAACATATACTGCACGTAATTTCTGAATCCCAATGTGTAGACAAACCTTTCCGGAAATCCATTATTTATTTTTCTTGAGGATACATCAAAGCTATTAAGAGAAGGTTTGAACTTCCTTCGCTTTTAATAAAGCCATTATCTTATAGAGGAGTTTGCGACCAATATTCTTCAGGTGAAAAGTGAAATCAATGCTCTAATGATCCGAAAAGCATCGGGCTGCTGACGTCAGAAATGTGTCATCGGCAGGCATTTGCTGAGGAGAGACGGCGAGCCAGCTTCAAAACATTGCTTCCAATATTAACATCTAAATGCCTATTCACCTTACTTTCGTTTACAAATATCCAGAAACTTCGTAGTGCGATGGTGAACTGCGTGTGGGGAATGTCTGTTCAGCAACGTCATCCATCGTGAGCGGCGTTTATATTCATCCTCTTTGAGAGATGAGGATTAGGTTTACCCGATATCAAACGATACCTTATTGCTGCCGGATTGGCTGCATTAATTCGGGTATTCTTTTTTCCTTCCCCTATGTGGGCGAACTTTTTTTTCTCACACTTAAGAATTTTTTAAGGTGAATAGGCTTACATTACCTCCCTTGTTGCCAGTGGTTATTTATCATTGTCAACCGAATATATACAAGTCACTTAGTCTTGATATTGTAACGTTTTTACCCATGTTGCGTCACTGTGATCCCAAGATTGGGGTTCATAACGTCTATCGTGGTTTTTACAGCAGTCCGACCTTAGGGAGACAATTGACATCTTTAATTTCTTCCATAATTATCCGTGGGCAGCAGTTCTAAAGCTTTTGAAATCCTTTGCTTTTGATCTTACTTTATGAAATTATCAATGCGACTGTTGCATCACGGATTGTTTTCGCTCCAGCATCTTCATCAGTGGAGGGAGGTCGAGTCTACTGAAAGTCTATTCTGCAGCGTAGACCAGACTGTCAGCCAAATATTTTATGAGTTCCCATTCGCGGAGTCGATCTGGGATTGTTTGAAGCAAAATTTCATATCAGTCTGTGCGTTTCTTCTTAAACGATACCACTGGCGGGTTATTAAAAACTGCACCTAACTATTGCGATGGCCCATATTAATAAAGAACATTGGCTGGGCTATTGGAGTCGATCGCAAGGTCATCCTCCATTACTTTTCATCGTATGGAGGAAAGTGGCCGTTCAACTTCGATCTTTACTTCTACTTGAATGGTCACGGCTAGGTTCGTTCACGTTTAAGAAACGCTTTTCAACATCAAAGTGTTTATGCGTGGTCATCGGAGGAGACCAGACTTTCCGTTTCACTTTTCCGACGACTTTTTGATATTACTAGACAGTTACAGCATGTGTGCCTACTATAGCCACGTAAAAGATTCATGTTTAGGCGTCTGCTGAGGCAATACCATCGGCTTTAGTTCTAACAGCTAGTGAAAAGCCTATCAGCTTGGTGTGAATTTTAGAATAGCCTCATTCTTCATCTAAGAACGTCCAGCCTCCATCGGATTCATCATCAGAATAAAATTCATCTCACTGAACATACGTTCCTTGGGTTCCTATTTTAAGCTAGTGGTTTTATTAATTTCCATTGATCTGTACAGGCCAGACATCATTCTTCTGAAAGAAGTTAAATTAGCTTCTTCGCAGATAGGTTATATTCTATCTGGCTTTCGCAGTCAATTCCCTAGTACTCAATTTTTCACCAATTCTTCTTCACCTGTTGGACAAGGGATAGCTACTATCGTCTTTAACCCTTCCAATCAGGTTTCGAACTGCATATATGATTGCGAGTGCAGAGTAATTTCGTTAGATATTTTATTATCTGGGGTGAAATTCTGATTGCTCAACGTATGTGCGCCGTGTATTTCAGCAGAGAAACAGATAGTCTTTAATGATATTGACTTATAATTGTGCTCGTCTTTACCTGTGGTGATTGCTGGTGACTTTAACTGCCATCCAGGACGACGATAACAATTTTTCGTTTGACAAGTGCATCGTTTATGCCAGCATAATGCATTATTGGATCTCTAACACTCCATCCACAAAGTAATAATCCTGGGTTTACCTACCAACGTGGACCCTTGGTGTCATCTCGAATAGACCTATTTCTGGCCGATAACGCATTTGCTGGCTCACCTGGACACAAGGAGGTTATTCCTTGTTCATTCTCTGATCACAGTGCCATCATGTGGTCATCGAAGCCTCCATTTCCCGCTTTTACCTGGAACCATTATTGTAGTTTTTGAATCGCCACAAAGATATTGGAGGATATGTTCTGCCTGGTGCATCCATAATTATCAGAACGCTGGCTGATGCAGATGAAGTTGTGCTTTTTGCTTTCGATTCATATTCTTTGAGCATCTAAAAAGAGACCTTTGACCGCTTTTATATTTCGACGGGGAGGTCCATCAACCTCGTCAAGTCTAAAGGTATTGCTATTGGGAACTGGGCTGTAGACTATCTTAAAAATTTTCCAATAACATTGTGTGGTCTAATTATAGTATTAGGGTGTCTTCTTTTTCTAACCGACTATGGAATCTATGCACTGACGACAATCGAATGAGAAGTGCATCACTCGCCTTGACAAAAATTTCTATTTTCCAATATCGAGGTTTATCAAGTGAGGTTAATCAACACACATGTGCTTAGAGTATTAATATCTACTTTCCTATTCGCCTTGCCTTCGTCCAAAAATCTTCAGAGACTACATAGTGCGATGGTGAACTGCGTGTGGGGATCGTCTACACAAAGGCATCATCCACTGCTTGCAGCGAACCTGTTCACACCAGAGCAAATTTTGTGTTTTCTCATTTACTGATTTTTTCCAAGGTGAATAGGCTTCCATTACCTCCCTTGTTGCCAGTGATCATGAGTTTTCGACAACCAAGAATTTATGTGATATTTACCACCAATTTAGTGACTTTTCTCCCTATAATACGTGGCATTGATCCACAAGGGTGGGGTTACGTACATCTTGCATGGTTTTTCCAGCCATCCAACTCAGGAGAGACAACTGATATCTTAGGTTTCTTCACTGATTATCCGTCGACAGCAGTCCTAAAGCTATTACAATCCTATGCTTTCTAACGAAGTTTGTTTAACTACCAATGGCGACTGTTACACGGATTTTACTCCCTCCAAAATCTCCACCAGTAGAGGGTGGTTGATTCTGCTGTATGTCTATTTTGCGGCGTAGTGGAGACTGTCAGCCATATTTTTTCGAGTTCCCCTTAGCGGAGTCGATCTGGGATTATGGACTGGTATATTTTTCATATCAGTCTGTGCGCTTCTTCTTAAACGATTTCACCGGCGGGGTAATACACCGGACCTAGCTATTGCGATCGCCTTCATTAATAAAGAACTTTTGGCTGGCCCTTTTGGAGTTCATCGAAAGGTCATCCTCCATTGCTCTTGATCGTGTGGAGGAAAGTGGCCGTTCTACTTCGATATTTCTTTCTTCTTGAATGGTCATGGCTAGGTTCGTTTATGTTTAAGAAACGCTTTTCAACATCAAAGTGTTTATGCGAAGTCATCGGAGGAGACCAGACTTTCCATCTCACTTTTCCGATGGCTCTTTATTACCTCGTCGGTTGTGAACGGGCCTCGTATTTGAGGCGTTTGAATAAGTTGCATAGTCCTTGACAGCATGTGCGCCTAGTCGCCTAGAATTTCAAGATTCATGTTCAGACATTTACTGAGGCAATACCATCTGCCTTAGCTCTAACAGCTAGTGAAAAGCCTATCAGGTGTGTGAGAATTGTGGACCTACTTTGTAATGAAAAGCCTAACAGTCTCACCTTGATTGGGAATCTAACATCACAATGCCTCCAAAACATAAGGAACTTTGTTTAGAAGAAAAAGTGCAGCTGATAAAAAGCAGTGCAGGGAAAGCGAAAGAACTCTTCAGCTGAATTTGACATCAGCAAAAGTTAGGTGTGCAGAGAATTTAAATCGCAAGAGCGAGTTTTTAAAGAAAGCAGTGGGAAGTAATGGGTGAGAAAAGACGTCAACGAAAACACTTTATCATTTAATGACGTAGATGTACAAGTCTATATACGGTTTGCAGATACATCAGGAAAACGAATTTCTGTTAGTGGTCCTTTGCTTCAAGAAAACGGTAAAGAAATTTTTGAAGATTTTGGTATTAGCAACTTTTCGGCAAGCAATAGGCGGCCTGAGAAGTTTAGGATACGCCATTGCATCATTTTCAAAACAGTATGTGGAAAAAGTGGTGATGTTTCTCAAGAAACTGGAGAAGATTGGAAAATAGAATTCCTGAAATTTTAAATGACTATAAACTCGAAAATGTTTTTAACGGCATGAAACGGGACTTTATTTTGATCGTTACTTGACAAGATCGTGATTGAGAAAGGAAAACAATGTAAAGGTGGTAAAATATCAAAGGATCGTCTAACTGTTTCCCTATGTTGCAGCGTAACTGGTAAAAAACTAAAGACACTTGTAATATGGAAATCAGTCGCTCCCAGATGCCTTAAGGGAGTTAATATTAACGCACTTGGTATTCATTGGACTGCTAACAAAAAGCTTGGATGACATCTTCCAAATTTCACCGAGTGGCTCAGAAAACTGGATAAACAGATGAAAGCAATGAATCGTAAAATCATCCTTCTCATGGATAATTCACCTTGTCACCCATTACAGCTTTTGTTTGACAATACTGAGATTGTTTTCTTCCCACCAAATACCACTGCTGTGCTCCAACAACTAGATCAAGGCATTATCAAGGCATTTAAGATGCAATATCGTCAACTAATGATGAGTAATCTTTTAAGTAAAATAGGTAAAGCAGAATCGGCATCACAACTTCGAAATCCATATCTGTCTTGGATGCTGTTAGTTGGATAACAAGTCCTTGGAGCAACGTCAAGCAGGAGATTATAACAAACTGCTTCAGAAGTTGTGTAAATTGTCATTCTAAAAATGAAGAAGCTGATGATCTAACTCATCATGATCTACCTCTTCATGAGCTTCATGTCAATAATGTGCATGTTATTGCAGAAGCTTTAGGAATAAAACAAATAATTGAGGACATTGAATGTTGCGGTAACGAGGAAAGTCAAGACAGAATGACTAATTATGCATCGGATGTAGAAAATTTCCTAAAGGAAGAGAAAGTTGAATTGATAGAAAACTGTTAAAGATTCAGAAAAAGACAATATTGTAATTAGTAAATTGAAAAAAAAAAACAAATAATTTTATATTCGTATTTTAATGACTCTGTTCTGTAAACGAATTTGTTATAAAGTCGTAATAAAAACTTGTAATAAAGTTTTATTCTTTTTTCTTTTTTTGTACAACCTCTTAAAGGGGTCCTCTCTATAATAGGACCACCTTCCCTTGAACCCTTGAGTGGTCCGATTAGGGAGGTTCCACTGTAGTATGTACAAAATTTCAGGATATATTGTACAGGGACCAAAACAAGCCGAAAATGCCATATGAATATGGGATCAAAAACTCTTTTCTAGAGTTATAACGGTTTGATGGTGTTCTGCAACTATTATTAAGACATTTAATCCCATTATATAATTTATACATTAATATTAGAACGCTTTTTAATCACTTAGCAAAAGAATGCCATCGTTCACGGATCTTTCTTTCTTTGGGAAAACGATAACGAAATTACCATTAAAGCGTATTGTAGTTGCAATCTGTACGATTTATTTTTATGGTATAAGAAAACAATGCACTTGTTGTAAAAGCAAATGTTATAACACAGTTATAAGTAGGCGGCCGGCTCGGTGGCCGAGAGGGTTAAGGCACAGGTCTTTCCGCTCTCGACACCAGCGAGTTGCGGGTTCGAATCCCGCCGAGGCATGGATGTTTGTGTTTGTCCCGTTCATAATCGTTCTTTCATCGTCATTGGGGATAGTACAATAGACCTGAGGTCGCAGTGCTTGGTTCTTTGACAACCACCCCTTTAAAATTCATTACTCATTATAAGAAGGCGAATGTTATAGCAAAGGCTCAAAATGGTCTCCGGTTTTTATACTACAGAACACTTTAAAACCGTTATAACTCTAGAAAGAAACGGTCATATGATATTTTATGCTTTAAATATGGATTTGATTTAGTTTTTGAAAACAAAATTATTATTACCGATATAATAACCGCCTATACAATGATGCTTATACGGATCTTTGTCAATTGATTCGAACAGAAGACTAAACTCAGAATTTTCGATCATTGCCAGAGATCCATTGACACGTTCGCACTCTCTTCTGGCTCTTTTGAAGCTCATATGCAAAGCCACGGGCTGATAGATTAATTCTATAAAAAGAAAAAAAATTATGTGGTAGCATTATTATTAAGTACTAAATAGAAATAACATATAATAAATAAAACATAAATATTTTTAAAACCATTTCGGATTAAGCAGAGCAGACCTTATACAAAGTTTAAAATTAAGCAATCATAAACTTGGGATACAAGTTAATTAAAACCAGCAATCAAATAAATATTGAATATGTTATTATATTTAAAAATTTTATTTTTACAGGTTCTACCTGAGCCTAAATTATTAAGATTTTTAAATTAAGAATTTTAAGAATTTCGTTTTTATTAAGATAAATAAAACAGATTCACATTTTTTAAATTCGTGACAGGAAGTGAAAGAGGCAGTTTAATCGACAGTTGTCAAATACTCGTATCTTTCGTTAATTTACAATGCTGGACAAATTTATAGGACCTGACACAATCTTATACACTAAACTGTTTGTTTGAACAAACAATTTGAATATGCGAGGCGTGTTTATTAAGCAAATACAATTTTTTAAGTAAAATTAAACTACTATATAAATTTTCAAATTTTTTTATCGGGTTTTATGTATTTTTCACTATTTTTCCACATCATTCCCAAGTTTATTTAAACACTTGCGCTTAATTGGTTTCTGCATGCCCACTTTATAGAAGTCGGCGAAAAAGGCTACGCAGTTTTCACTTCATCATCACTGAAGCACAGGCTGCCAATGAACTCTTTTTTATACGGAACATATGTTACTCAAGTTGTTCTAACTAATAAGACTTTTAATTACAAAATGATACTTATAAAACATAGGATTAGTAAACATAAGATTAGTAAATTAAAAACGACTCATAGTAAGATTATTAGATATTAGTTAGATGTTTTCAAAGACAAAATACAGGGTGATTATAAAGTCACTATACATTTTGGTGAAATATCCGTTTTATTGCAACAATTACAAGATGCATCAACCAGATCTCATACGAGGACACCTTCTTAGTACATTTCAATGTGTCCCCCTTGCACATCCTGGCACAGTTCCCAGCGTTCCACCGTGGCCCGGAAAACAATGCGCAACATAGCCGATGTAATGTCCTCCACCACGGCTGTAATCCGTTGTTTCAGCTGTGCAATGGTGCGTAATCTTGACTTAGCACAACTTGGACTTGATAAAACCCCACGCAAAGAAACCCATGGCGATCAAATCTGGGAGCTGTGGAACCTCGGCGCGCCCTGACGAAGCCATCTGCTTGGGAATGCGCGAGTCAGGTAGTCCAGAATGATCTTGGTAGAATGGGGTGGTACCCCATCCTGTTTAGAATGGGGTGGTACCCCATCCTGTTTAAACACATCAGTATCCTAAATCCCATCATCTCGCAACTGTGGCTCCAGGAATTGCTGCAACATGTCGAAGTATACAGTACAATTGATAGTCCCCTCGGCAAACATGAAGGGTCCATGTTTCACCAAATAGATGAACTTCGTTAATGTTTCACCAAAATGTATAATGAATTTAATAATCACCCTGTCAATATTGCAAACCAGAAAATGATATGGAATGGTTGGTTTTCGGAACAGTTTAATAGACATAGGTGGGCGAAATTATAAGACCATTGACACAAAGCAAAGAATTACGCATGAGTATCAACAAAGCACAGGGCCAATCGCTTTGTGTGGCAGGCAATAACTTGGAAACGCTATGTTTTCCAACGGTAAATTATATGCAGCATGCTCAAGAGTCGGTTCCCCGGAAAATTTGTTTTTTCTACGCCCCAGACGGACTAACAAAAACATAGTGTACAGTCAAGCTTTGCAGTGAAAGCTTGGATATAAATAAAATTGTCTGGTCAGAGACTCAACACCAGAAACCATAACACTCTTTTTTAAATACACGAAGCAAATGAAGGTGAAACAAGTTAACACTGTTCCCTATACGCCAAGCCCGGGCAACGCTGGGTACTCCAGCTAGTAAAAAATAAAATACAAATATTAAAGGAGGGCAGATAGAGGGTGTAGGTATTGTGTAAGTGTCACGGAATTTAAATAACATAAAAGATTCCGTTGACAGAGTCGGTCACTTTCGCACGCGATACTATTATTTATTAAAGTGGAAAAGACACCGACGTATTGAGCGTCATCTATAACGTCGCGTACGCAAAGAAGAGGATGGGCGTGGACGGAGGAATGATGGGAAAACCAGCAGAGAAGTTTTGGTAGTCGAGAGAAATGGATGGGAGAATGAAGGCGGAAGAATATATAGCCCCATCTCTCGAAATGCGAATGGTGAAATAAATGCGATTGCTGGAAATCAGGATGGCAAGAAGAGTGAGTTCTGCACAGCCATATTAAGAAACCAGCGAACTGAATGTCGTGTGGAAAAAGACTCCAGCGACGAGAGCTCCTCCAGGTACGAAGTTACAAAGTGAAATCGGACCAAGTTAGTAAAACTCCTGAGCAGCGTTTTTGCATTGAGTTCCATGAGCTGTATATAAAATACATTTCTCCTAACGACTTTCAATTCCTTGCATACGGCAAATTTCACGTACTAGCTTCCAAAGATTGCGTTTTAAGAATTATGCAGTTGCTATATAAGCTACGGTAGCTACGTGGATGGTTTATGGCCTTGTGGAATGGCTGAATACAAGAATATAGGCATTGGTTCGTAATGAACAATAATTTTAATCGAACCTCGATTCCTT
Source organism: Rhysida immarginata (assembly GCA_023313115.1). Lineage (NCBI taxonomy): Eukaryota > Metazoa > Arthropoda > Chilopoda > Scolopendromorpha > Scolopendridae > Rhysida > Rhysida immarginata. Next base: position 2,356,496 of record JAHWFO010093546.1, read on the forward strand.
CTCAAATGCAGCTCTAAAAGTAATACACTTCGGAATTCCTATAAATAGGATAGGCTACGCATAGAATTTGCTTTACTTATCATTGCTTCTATCTCTTCGCAGTGATTTATACCTCGGGCTTGACTTTACCTGCAAATGCCAATCTTTACTTGTTTTGACTTCAGTATTAATTATTGAAAAATGCCACGTATCCCGGCGACATACAAATAGTTTATGATATAGTGCACCGTAAAATTTACGTGTTTGAAAGTGTGTAGCTATGATGAGTCATAGAAAATGGTCAGCGTGTGAAGTGTATATTAAAGTCGTGCAGTGAATAATACAGGGTGTCCAGAAATAAATGGTAAATATTCATACACGTGAGAGAACATGTACAAAGAAGCATTTTTATTCCTATGAACATGGTGTCGCAAGCCAACCCCCACAGAGATACAGGGGTATTGAAGTATGTTGCACTGCCTGATTGTTGGCTTCCTTCACCAGAGTGACTAGGCAATGTGGTGCAGGCCCTACAGACCTCAGTACTCACGGGCTCTTAATAACTGCATCAACGAAATTGTCTAGAAATCTTATGTGGATAATGCAGATGATAAACTTGAGAATAAAATGAAACTCTTTTTCCACAACGAAACAGGAAATGAACAAAAAGAAACAGACCGAAAATAAAATGAAAAAATACAACCTGAGTCTGTAAGCGCTTTTCGAAAGCTTTGCTTTCATCATTCAGCAGCCAAGGAGCACCTCGAGAGAACTTGAGAGAACTGACTTGGAATAGAACATGCTGAGTATTTATAACGGACAGAAGCCAATCAAGACAAAAAGATCCAACTGAATTTTATAGATTGGGTAAGTGCGTCGCCCATTTGATCAATGGTGATTCGCTAATAGGACCCCTATCTAAGTTGAGTAATAATTTTTCATCTGTTTTTTGAATGGCTAAGCTTTCGAAGGCGTCCAAAAGGTGTTTCTTGTTTATTGACTCAATAAGTTTTACATTGCTTAATAAAAATTCATGCCCGGTATCTAGCGAGTGTTTGGCTATGGATGACTGATTCCCTCTACCATATCTTGTGTGTCTCATGTGTTCTTCAAATCTTGTTTCAAAATCCTCCCATTTGTGAGGATTCAGGTAGGAAGCTTATTTGTGAAATGGTCCTGATTATGTAAATGTGTGCCACGACCTCCAGTGACATTTAAGGTATTAAAGGTTTGTGGAGTGACTTGACAGGGGCAGTCATTCGAGCATACATTGAGATCTCTTGAACAGATGTGGGCTGCACCACATTGCTAGTCGCTCGCTGGAAGCCATCAATCAGGCAGCGCAACATACTTTAATACCCCTGTATCTCTGTGGGGGTTGGCTTGCGACACCATGTTCATAGGAACAAAAATGCTTCTTTATATATGTTCTCTCACGTGTATGAATATTTACCATTTATTTCCGGACACCCTGTATATTATCATCAGTGCTCTGACAAGTAATATGTGCTTCAGTGATGATAACATGGTTATCTAATTGTGATGATGAATAATTGTCTGCATTTGTATCTATATTTTCATAGATATGATGTAGCCTAGTTTAGCTATTTTCCATTAATTTCTTTAGTTTATTATTCAACTCAGAAGCTGAGTTTACATTCAATTCAAACGATTATTGAATAAAATCGCATTGTTTTTTTTTCAATATTTCTCCACCTTTATTGTCATATTCCACTGCGCACTCTTGCAAATTTACACATGACAGTAAGTCAGATGATGCACAGGCGAAGCACAAAGAAGGTGGTGGTAGAAGGTGGCCATAAGAAGGTGAACAAAAATTAATTAAGCAAGACCTGTGGAAGGGAACAACTAAAATCGGAGGGAACCTCTAATCCACTTGGTGAGCTCAGTAAATTCAAATCCCCTTGTGGATTAGAGGTACCCTTCGATTTTGATTGATAAGAAGGTGAAGACAAATATAATCTAGTGGAGGGAAGCAGGTGGATAAGAGGTCTAACAGAGGTAAGATGAATATCAGTTGAATCACAGGAGAAGATGTAGTCAGCAGGTAGAAAAGTTAGAGATAAAATTGAAACTGAAGGAAGAAGGTTTGTAGATGAAAAGTCCGTTGATACAAAGAATTGTATATAAAACACAGTATACATATAGTAAAAATAACGTTTACGAGACTTTGTCTCATCTACTATAACTACTTCCGTGCTTCACTTGTGCATCGTCTGACATATACAAAACTTCACCTTTAGTCTACCTTCCATTAAATCAGAAATTAGTGACTTTAGTATTTATATTTTATTTTTTACAAGCAGAAGCACCCGGCGTTGCCTGGAAAAATTGCAGACTATCCTGCTGCAGACTTTCTGGTTCTTCAGCTGTTTCGGACATCCGGATAAGTTTTTGTCTCTGAACAATACTCGTTCTTTTCTTCACTGGAATTTCGTTAGATATGAATTTATATGTATCCTAAGAACGATTATTAAATAGCACAACACAATTTCCTTGTTGATTTGAAGACTCGTGTTGATGTATGCTTTGTTATCGGTGGTGTCATAAAATGTCTCCCGAGACCCACGACGTCCTTATACCCAATCCACTGGGAGAGGAAAAGAAATCTGCCCTCGCGGCTGGAAGGTTGTACACTGTTCAAGAAGTCCAAAAACACAATTCGTCTAATCATTTATTAGGGAGCTCAAGAAAGACAAGTTTCTCTTTCCCTCCTCGAGAAAGAATGCCCTGTCTGTATCGTGCTATTATGCTCATTTCCTGCTCATTGTTAAAATGTTTGGAAAAGAATGTTCTATTGCCAAGGCCATTCTATCATTGCATCATTTTGAAAACATTGTTGCATCATCCCTGCATCGGTTTTCATGGGAACAATATATCTCCGGCATCGATGTGGAAATATGGCAACAATTCTCTTCTTGGGTGGTGGTGAATGTACATGATCGTTTGTGTCTGTCTGCTCTCCAATCCTAACAATTTGAGTGGGCTTATTCACTATTTGGTAATCTGTTGTTACAATTGAACTCTGCTTACGATGACTTGAAGTACAACTTGGGCATTCATCACTTTGTGTGTTCTAACAGTCTTCGTTTCTTCTGTTAACACAATCAGCACTCGATCACAACTTGATTACCACAGCAGTGTGCTGATGGAACGAATGCATCACAGAGTAGAGAGAGAATGCTTCCTGTATCGCCTTTCCAATCTTACTCAATAGTCTGCTAACTCTCTGTTATCTTCAGTTAGTGTTCATTTTTAAAGATTTTCAAAATATATTAAGTTCTAATATGTTATAATTTTCAAAGCTGTCAATTCTAAGAAAAGCTCAACAACAGGAAGTCTATGCACTGTTACAAATTAAACCTTATTTATAAACCGCAAACTTTGCCTTGCCTTGTTCATCATGAGATACCTCTTATTAATATGACCTGCCATCATTTATTTATTTTCGATAATTTTTATTTTTTCGAAATATAAGGTGGAGAGTGACCTACCTCATGCTTTGAAGGTCAATTGTGCAAAATTTAATCAGGATCGGAATAAAACTGTAGTCTTGAAATAAAATTGGCCACTGATCACTTTGTGTAGTCTAGCAGTCATAGTTTCTTCTGTTGATACGCTTGCATCGCCGAGGGCCGCCTGGGAACTTCGATGATTACTTAATCACTCACCACTGGCTCAGTTTCTCAACAGTCTGGTAACTCTGTTTTATGTCCAGTTAGTGCTGATTTTTAAAGATTCCCAAGAAAATGGTAAGCTCTGAGAACTATCATTTGTAAGAAAATCCCGAACAACAGGAATTCTATGCTTGTAAGAAATTGAACCTTATTTATAAAGCACAACTGTACTTTACATTTCTGGACATGAGATATATAAGGCGTTTCTAAATTATCTTCCGTATTATACATCTTTATTACTCAAAAACTATTTCAGTTTTAACGTGATTTATTTATTCAGAAAGAAAAACTTAACATATGTTAATAAATTTCAATGTGCCCTCATTTATGGCATGAAGGACGTCAAAGCGAAACTCGATTTACTCCCAGATCTGGCTACCATTTTGTGCGGTTTAATGCATGATCGAGTAATCGGACCTTTCTTTTTCGCTGAAGACACCATTACCGCTGCAACCTACCTAGTGTAACAGCCTCGATTGGGAGAGCGAGTTACAATAAATCAAAATCCAATGGGTTTCCACCCACGCAGTGATTTAGGAGCTAAGGTCTATAGGAGCAACAAGATACCAAAATCTTAGGAAAATAAATTATATAAAGTCGCTAGAAATGAACCCAAGAACAGGATCCGATAAAAAAAACATTCTTTACTGATATTCTCAGATTTCACCCAACGTTTTAACACCTGTTAGCGTGCGGCAGTTGTAATAGGCACGACATAATGTATTTTAAAAGCGGACACAAGGATTTAGGTTTAAGGTAAGCGAAAGAATCAATTTCATTAGAAATATTTTTTTCTGGAAATTATAACAAGAGAAAAATTATCAATAAAACTGTTGGTTAAAAACTGAAAAAATTAACAGATTTTAATCACAAATAAGTATTTGTTAAAAGCTTTTAAGTTTATCATTAATTAAAAAGTTAAAGCAACACGCGTTAGATTGCCGTTAATCTTAAATTGATTCAAGATCAGTTCTTAATTATATTTTTCAATTTTCCTTTTTTCCATCCTCGAAGGGGGAGCGAATGGAACGGAATTGATTTGCACGTAATCTCTAGAACCGGAAGGAGCTGTTTTCTTATTCACCAACAGCACCTTTTCCGAGTGAAGTGGTTTGGAGTACTGAGCTGCATCACTAATTGTCCTGAGGGAAGAAAAGAATAAAAAGAACTCATAAAATCCTCGTTAACCCAAACGTGCGACAAAACGAAGACACTTAGTTGAATATAAAAGTAAGGATTGCACGTTCCATACAATCTGTCTGCCTAACTTAGACTTCGTCGCCATATGAAGCTATCTTGCTAGAGGATCGCTGGGACTTTCTTGGATGCATACTGGATGCGTTGTTTGTTACGCTTTCCACTTAGGCCTTGATGTACACCTCACAATGTTAGCGAGAGGTGCATTCCGGGAAGAAGAGACGAATTCTGTTGGAAACTCCGCAAGGAAAAGACGAAAAAAGAAAAGTATAAGGGTCGTACAAATGAAAACGAAAATTATTATTTTTATCCAAAGTGTACACAAGGCATTTAAAAATACTCTCCAAATGCGTTAAGGCATTTATCCCACTGTGTAACAAGGCATTTCTTTATGGAAGAAGTCTTCGGTTACGTGTGGAACCATTCCAAAACCTCTTTCTTCACTTCATCTTCCGACTGAAACCTGCGGTCCTTCAGATGTTTGTTGAGATCCCCAAACACGTGAAAGCCACATGGGGATAAGTCAGTGCTGTAAGGTGGATGCTGCATTACTTCCCAGTTGAACCTTTTGATGAGGTCTACCGTTGCTTTCGAGGTGTGAGGACGCGCGTTGTCGTGGAGAAGAAGCACTCCTTCTGTTAGAAGTCCAGGACGCTTGCATTTTATGGCCGCGCTCAGTGCCTTCAATGTTTCCCCATATCGTGCTGCGTTAACTGTGGTGCCTTTTTCAAGAAAGTCCAGTAAAATTGGGCCTTTGCGATCAAAAAACACCGTCAACATCACCTTCCGTGTGCAGTTTGCGATTGCTTTTGATTTTTTCGGGGGTGATGACCCATAATGCTTCCATTGACGTTTGCTTTCGGGCTGGAAATGAAAGCACCAAGTTTCATCCCCTGTAACGATTTTGTCAACAAAACTCATAGCGGGTCAAGTGATGCAGGGACATGGCCATTCGAACTCCAAGTTGTTCTGATGTCATATGATACGGGGCCCATTGTGCACAGATTTTTCTGTAGTGCAGATGGTTCTCGGTAATGGAGTTAATAATTCCACGACTAAGGCCAGTTGTAGCAACCACAACATCGATGGTCACTCTTCTGTTTTCTTTTAAGACTGAGTAATATTGTAAACTGAAAAGGAAGAAGGCTCCAGGATAAAACAAGGTGAGCAATAATGCCCTTATGAATCTCCCAAAGAACTTTATTGACTTTCTCACCAATATCATTAGCGACTGCTGGAAATTTTCCTACTTCCCTGCATCTTGGAAACAATCTATTGTTTTGAGTATCCCCAAGCAGGGACAAAATCCAGCAATTCCCTCGAGCTACCGACCTATTAGTCTGCCCCCCTCAATGTCTAAAGTTTTGGAGAAAACGATCCTCTTCAGATTCCAAGACCACTGTCTCGCCAATGATCTACTTCGGAAAGATCAGTTTGGCTTTCGTGCCGCCCACTCTTGTCAGATACAGATATGGAGGCTCGTAGAAGACCTGAGAACCCCCTTAAACTTTTCCAGGTACTGCAGTGTGGTATACTTCGATGTCAGTAAAGTTTTTGACCAAGTGTGGCATGGGGGGCCTTGTCTACAAGATGATTAGAGACGGGTTTCCTCCTGATTTGATCTTGATGGTGAAATCCTTTCTCACTGACAGGTCATACAAAGCTAAAGTTAGTGGAAATCTATCCACGCCCCGTGTTGTAAAGGCCGGCGTCCCTCAAGGTTCTGTCCTCGGGCCCGTGCTATTTAATTATTTTGTGCATGATTTCCCGAACCCTAAAAATTGTAATCTATAGGGAGTGCAAGTGTGACGTCAGTCCTTGGAATTCTTCAGTCACGTGACTCGATTTGGTTCCAAACAAGTCTTCTCGCTTCGGGATTTAACATGGTTCCAACGTAGGGATGGAATAAAATCGCTTTGTATAAGCCCAGTGTTTATAACACATTTAAGATGTGAAATTGTTTAGTTCCTCACTGCTCAAGAAGGAGCCAAAACAGCGATTTAGACATCTATCGTTTTCCCAAAGAAAGAAAGATCCGCGAACGATGGCATTCTTTTGCTAAGTGATTAAAAGTGATTAAAAAGCGTTCTAATATTAATGTATAAATTATATAATGGGATTAAATGTCTTAATAATAGTATCAATTACACAAATTAACATAATAATTTAAGAGATGTCATTTTTACTGGCCGCCCGTTTCAACGTTACTAGTACGTATATTGCGTGGTTCCAATGTTTGGAACCAGCGATCTCATTTCCTAGGCTCTCGGCCCGTTCATCGCGCAAATGACGTCAGCTGTGACGTGGTCACTTGCACTCCCTATATTTCTATGCTGACGTACTGCCATTATGACATGGGCACACAAGCCGGCTCACGTTATCACTCGTCTGCAGCAGGCCTTGAAGATGTTCGAAGACTGGTTTAACTGCTGGAAGCTGAACCTTAATGTCGGAAAGTGTAAGGCTATGTACTTCAACAGAAAGTTCAAGCGTCCCCCAGATTCTTTTGTTCTAGTCAATAAGAAACTGGACTGGGTAGACAACTACAAATACCTTGGCGTTCTCATCGACTCAAGACTCTCTTGGAATCGTCACGTGACCTACGCTCTGAACAAAGCGAAGAGGTCTAAGTACAGTCTCATAGCTCTCCTGGGCCGCAACAGCACCCTGAGCATCGACAATAAATTACTTCTGTACAAGTCGATTATTCGGATCATACTCCTCTATGGCATGCCTGCGTGGGCGACTATCTGTAGAAGCAGATGGAGTGAGCTACAGTCATTCCAGAATGTTACCCTGAAGACCATTGCCCAGCTTGACAGAAGGACTGTGAAAAACCAATCCATCCACTCGGATTTAGACAAGGTCCACATCGGAAAGTTTATACAGGATCTCATTTTGTTTATGGTGCAGAAGAGGAAGATTCATGACAATGACCTGGTGACTGGAATACTGAAGAACTCAATGGCTATGAAGTGACATATGAAGTATCGAAAACCAAGGCACATTCTTGACATCAACTTTGAAAACATCAGCAACGTCTCTTTCCCGGACTACTGGAAGATGTGATAATCTTCTTTCTCTTTGTATTTTTTATTTCGTTTATATTTCGTTTCTGAGAATCGTCAATCTTATTTTCTTTTTTGTATAATATGGAAGACCGCTTGGGTTGATTAGGCTTCTTGACTAACTCAGTGTATTTCGTTTGGAATTTATTCTGGTTCGATGAGCTTTGTGAAAGCGCTGCTTTCGTCCCATCTGAAAAAATGTACACTTCACTGTTCGATTGTCGATTGTCCCTTTCATTATCAGTAGAGCTGTTCACTTTTAATGGTCGTGGTCGATAGTTGGATACTCAAGAAGACAGCAGTGCTGCCGAAATACGTTTCTGTCAATTAGAAATTCTTATGTGGAATGGTAGTCTATTTATTTGTTCCGGTATTCGATGTTTATTCACAGATTCTGGCGTAATATTCTCCTTTTGCCAAACATTAGGTTTAACAATGTGGTGTAAGGCCGTAGAAAAACGTAGAGAAGTTAAACCTAAGTTTGGAATCGCTAGGCAACGGATCAGGAAGTGACGTCAACACTTACCAGCTCTATTGAATAAACTACTTATCCGTTTTTAAACATTAGGCACTCAAATCTACTGATTTTTTCAAATCTTTATTTAAAAGAATAACTTATAAACCGTATACTATCGTGCAGATTTACAAAATTGAATTCGATGGTAACGTGCAACTCCACAACCCTCCACAACGACATAATCCCACTGACCTTCCAGTCCCATCCCAACAAAGAGCATGTTGAAAATGCGCTCATACAAAAAAATCAGATGCATGAGGAGTGTATATTCATAGGACCATCGTACCAGTGAAAAGGACGATACACTCCCGGAACTGAAACCTAACGGAATTTTTTTTAAGTATAACATCTCAATACCTTCGGTTGGAACCCTCTTTCAGGATCAGCGGACGCTCCTAACAACGGAAAGGGAGAATTCCAGCAGTAACTCTGCTTAAAAGGGAGGGGGAAGGGGTAAAATGGAGAAACCATAAATGGGGACCATTGCGTCTTGCAACAAAACGAGTTCCTCAAACACAAGAGGAAAAACCTAACAAAAATATATGCTACATATAATATGCTGGAGAACTACCTGATTCTACAGGTGGAAGAACTGCAGCCCAACATAGTCTCCCAGCAAGATGGAGCACCTCCTCACTGGGGCCTGCAAATTAGGCAGTGCCTTGATACTAACTTTCCAGGACGATGGATTGGAAGGGATGGGCCAATCCCTTGGCCCCCTCGCTCACCCAATGCGAACCCTTTGCATTTTTTCTTCTGGAGATATGTGAAAGACAGAGAGTACAAAACCAACGTTGATGACATTGAAACTCTCAAGAAGATAATAATTGAAACAATCGCTGAAATCACCCCCGAAATGCCAGCCCGAACATGGAAGGAAATGGAAATTCGCTTTGACGTCCTTCACGTCATAAATGAGCGGCACATTGAATTTTATTAAGGCATGCGAAGAAACTGTTTTAGTATTTCTTTGTGTATAAAAAAAACACGTTTAAATCTATAATAGTTTTTGAGTAGTAAACATGTATAATACGAGAGATAATTCAGAAACACCTTGTATATTTTTTGGTCCGTGCGTAATATTTGTGAATTGCGCGTTTATAAAATTGTTGATAATTATTGTTGCACAACCTATGCCTTGCATTGTTGGTCATGAGTTACTTCTTATTAATATGCACTGCCATCATCATGAATATCTACATATTATTGATAATTCTTATTTTTTCGAAATCTGAGGTAGACAGTGACCTTCATCCTGCTTTGAAGGTCATGTGTGGTAAAAATTCATGAAGATCGGAAAAAAACTGTAGATTTGTATAAGAACCAAACCCAAAAACCCACCCACCCACAAACAAACACTATTCTTTATACAATACCCATTTCCATAAAACTTGGAACAATATGAAAAATACAAATAGAACATGATTGACTAAATATATATTAGCAACATTATAAATAATAAATGCGTTTGAAGTGACAGAAGTAAATTATGTATAATTTATAAATGATTATCTCTTTTTTGGTCATATAGAATTTTTCAATGAAATCACTATTGGCAACATGCATCACAGTATTTGGGACAGAAGGAAAAGACCGCACCCTGGAAGCTATAGAAGTGACATGAATATTCTCGAAACTTCTGGAGAACATTATGTCATAACTTTTTCCTTTTTAAATGCAAACTGCAATGTGCGACCAGTCATTTACACGAGAACATGGGTTGAGGTAAGGCAGTGGACCAACATAACACAATAGAGCAAGCCCACGATTTAGAAGCAACGTATCCTAGCGTGAAAGAGCCCGGAATCTTGGATTTCCGTCATAATATTACTAATAGGTACAGGACAAGCGGAAATACCACCGTTCGTAAAAGGCAAGGACGAAGACCCTTTCTCGTGATCTTTGGGGTTTCAGATGTCACTGCATTAAAAATAGACATTCAAGAGTGACAGAAATTGCGACATAGGCTCGAGGATTCTATCAAAAACCTTTATCATTGAATACCATTCGCCACTACATCAGAAAATGTAAGTTGAAGCTCTATTATGCAAAACGAAAGATGTTCATAAACACACTGCAGAATATAGGCGCCTGGTTTGGGCACACACCCATTGGAAGTGGACTGACGGCCAGTGGCAACATGTATTGTGGTGCGATGAATCTACATTTAGGGTTGTTGCAGGCGAAAATCGTCGGCGTGTACTTAGGACCAAGAGAAAAAGGACAATCCTGCCTGTTACCGTCGTGCTGTACAGAAGCAAGCTTCAGTAATGGTCTGGGCTGCACGATTGCCAATGGATTGGGAAACTTGCACATTTGCAATGGCACCGTTAATGCAGAAGCACATATTGGAATTTTAGAAGGGGTCTGGGCATTAAGAACGTAACCCGCAGAATTTTTTTTTTAGAAAAATGATGTTATATATTTAAAAAATATGTAATTCTGTATGGTTGATGGTTTGCTTTAATGTTATTAGGGTTTACTTGTGCAATTGTTACTGAAACATGCTGTAAATGGATTTCACAAGCAGTAATTATTATAGTTAGTAAGAACTTCTTCCTGTGGGTAACGTCGTTATTGCCCCGAGCCTTTCATATGTTCCTTCTCGGTGACGTCTTTCTGGAACTCTTCCCTTTCTATTTCAGCAAGATAACGATAATACTACAAACCGCTCGCATTACAGGACAATGGCTACAGAATAGACGAATTCGGGTGTTAAATTGGCCTGCCTGCAGTCCCGATTTTTCCCAAGTATATATGACGAATTATTAATAGCAAGATACGTCAACGATGACCCCGAACAGTTCATCAGCTTCGTACTGCAGGAAAGGCAACAAATTCCCATTGCAATAGTACAGAAATTGCTATCATATGTTTCTCGACGGGTAAAAAGCGTGATCAGAAGGATGGGAGTGCGTTGCAACCATCAGTTTGCAAAAAACCGAATAATTATTAAATTAAATTATTAATTAAATATTTGGTTCCGAAATATTTAACACCTTCCCAGTAAAGTATCTTCTTTTGAAAAAACTTAATTAATACGTCAGTGTATCAATATTTTGGCTGCATCACATGTTTGCATCCTGTCCGGGATAATTGTTGCTATGTTGCTATCCGGCGTCCTCTAGATTTTATTTTACCTCTTGTTGTCCTGCCTCAGATTAAAATATCCATCTTTATAACGGGGTAGAATCAATAGATAATTAAACCTATTTTGCTTTTAAATTCCCCTTGCCCTCGACATAAAAGCTATATATAGACCATCTTCAACACCCACCCACCCACAAACACACTCTTCTTTACATATACAGACTAGCAGAATCACCCAGCGTTGCCCGGGATAATTACAGACTTTCCTGCTGCAGACTTTCCGATTGTTCAGTTGTTTCCAACATCCAGGTAAGTTTTTGTCTCTGAACAATACTCATTCTTTTGTTCGATGGCAATTCGTTAGATATGAAGTTTATATGTATCTTTCGAACGACTAGTAAACAGCACAATACATTCCTTTGTTGATTTGAAGATTCGTGTTGATGTATGCTTTGCTATCAGTGATGTTATAAACTGTCGCCCGAGACCGACAGCGTCCTTATAAGCTTAGGCAATACACAACCCACTGGCAGACGAAGGGGCACCTGCCGCCGCGTCTGGAATTGTTCTACACTCTTCAAGAACTCGAAACACACCAATCATCAGAACAATTATTTGGGAGATCAAGGGAGACGTATTTCTCTTTGCATCAGCGTCGGTGGCCCAGTGGTTTGCATGATCGCCTCTGATGCCCGAGTACGCGGGTTCGATCCTGGCCGAGGACGACGAGGATTTTTCAGGGGGAAATCCTGAGATCACGCACTTCCTTCGGAAGGGAAGTAAAGTCGTTTGCCGGCTGCACATTAAAGAACCCTTGCGAGGCAAAATTTGCGGCCCCTATAACGCCATCCTGAAATGACCATAGCAGTTGAAAAGGACGTTAATACCAAACCAACCAACCAACCAACCAATTTCTCTTTGCCTCCACGAGAAAGAATGCCCAATCTGCATTATGCTCTTATACTCATTTCCTGCTCGTTGTTAAAATTCTTGGAAACGAATGTTTTCTATTGCCAAGGCAATCGAATGTTTCGATCTTGAAAATACTGTTTTCATGGAAACAATATTTCTCGGGCGTTGATCTGGAAATATATGGCAACAATTCTCTTCGTGGGTGGCAATGGATGTACATGATCGTTTGTCTATTTCGCTCTCCAATCCTAACAATCTGAGTGGGCTTATTCACTACTTATTTATCTGTTGTTACAATTACACTCTTCTCTCGATGTCTTGAAGCGAAACTAGGAGATTCGTCACTTTGATTGTTCTAACAGCACTCGCTCTCACATGCTCACCGCAGTAGTGTGCTGGCGAAACCAATACAACACAGAGTGAAGAGAGATTGCTTCCTCTATCGCTTTTCCACTCGTTCTGCTAACTCTCCATTATCTTCCGTTAGTGCGCATTTTTAAAAATTTCAAGAAAATGTTAAGTTCAAAGAACTATCAATTCTAAGAAAAGCCCAACAACAGGACTTCTATGCACTGTTTCACATTAAACCTTAATTATAAAGCACAAACTTTGCTTTGCCTTTTTGGTCATGAGATACCTCTTATTAATGTGACCTGCCATCATCATGAATATCAATTTATTTTCGATAATTATTATTTTTTCGAAAATCAGTCATTTCTTCGGTGGCATTTCGATAGATATGAATTAACACATATCCTTCGAATGATTATTATAGAGCATAATACAGTATGCTTGTAGATCTGATGAGTAGAGTTGATTTATGCTTTGTTATTGGTTATGTCGTCTACTGTCGCTCGAGCGAAGGGACTGCTTCCTCTGTCATCTGAGCACTGTCAATAGTGTGCTAAATCCCCACTATCACTACTGTTCACGCGCCCAGAGAAGACCGCTGCGTTGCTTAATGTGCTCGTATTGTGTCGTTAGTAGTTGCAGATCAGTCTATAGTTATGAAGGGAGAAAAAGCGCTAAAATCATGTAGGGCAAAAATGAGTTCTGGCCGTGTTTCCAAACAATTGAAAACGTTTGCATACCTGAGAAATAAGAAAAAAATAGAAGAAAATAGTCCTATTGTTTACATCGATGAAACATGGATCGACTCAAATTTGGCTGTTTGTCCCCCAACAATGAATAGATCCATCTGCAATTGCAGCGACTCCATACGAGCACATTAAGCAACTCAGCGGTCTTCTCGTGGCGCGCGGACAATACTTAATTTTCATTTTTAAAGATTTTCAAGAAATGGTTTAAGATTTAATAAATATCGTTTCTAAGAAAGCCCAAACAACAGGAATTCTATGCATTCTTACAATTTGAATCTTATTTATAACGCACAACTTCGGCTTACATTGTTGGTTACGAGATATATATTGTCGGTCCGTGCATAGTGTTTGTGAATTGCGTGATGATACCATTGATACGTATTGTTGTACAAACTTTGATAACTATGCACTGCCATCATGATGTATATCGATTTATTATCGATAATTATTAATTTTTCAAAATCTGAGGTGGACAGTGACCTTCCTCATGCTTTGAAGGTCAAGTGTGCAAAATTTCATCAAGATCGGAATAAAACTGTATAGGAAACAAACCCATAAACACACATTCTTTTATATATATATTATAACGCCCCGGCCTAATTTTCATAGCAATAATATAAGTAGAAGAGACATTTATTAGATAGTTTCTTAAATGTGATGATTTGAATTGTTGTGGAACACGCTTGCCAACAATGAGAAATAATGACAAAAATGTAAAAGTGCTAGAAAGCGTTTTCGTTTTTTTGTATTTTTTTTTCTTTTCGCATGAGGGGAAAGAAAAATTCAGTGTTAGGATTGGAACGACGAGGCTCGGGTGTAAAACTTTTGCCTTCCGTTAAGGAAGAAGTCCTTTTTGAAAATGAAAAGAGATTGTAGTTGGTGAAGTCGGACTTGACGATACCTAGTTGAAGGAGTGCAAATTGGCGGAAACGACGCCTTACTCCGTACTCTAGAATTTCTCCTGGGAAGCCTTTTCGGCGAGATAATCCAGGAATGGTTGCAGAACGCCGGCGGCGCTCTGAAATCGAAGTTTCTTCGCCTCGAGAATAGATGAGTATCATTACCGAAATATGTTATTATCAATTATAAAAATAGCACATGGTTTACGCTATTTGGAGTTTTTTTTGTTGTTCTATTTTTGTCAATTTAGAATCACTGCTCAACCATTGGGCCAGCAACAATTGGCAACCTGTATAGCTGTTTGGAAGTCCGGATGTTGCCGCAGCTCCAGTGAACGTCCTCAGCGAATGATCATTGTGGTTAAGCTGAATTGTCGGCAGGTAATGGGTGGGTTTTCCCGATACTAACTTTTCCTTGTCCTGTCCTTTCCTCCTTTCTTTGCTCCTGGGGCCCCCCCCCCCCCCTTGCTGAGAAGTCCAACTCGAATGAATACGATATATATCAATCAGTGAGATGCCGAATGTTGAAGCGGAACGTGAGAACTCTATGCCAATTCAAGATCAAGTTGATAGACACCTTCGAGCATTTGTGACTCTTTTATGATTAGTTTAAAAATAGAACTTGGTTATTATTAATTTTGTTATTGGGAGAGATTTCACTCTTCCATTCTAGACCTAATTGAATAGCCCAATTTTAAGCTCTATTGAGAACCCTTTTGAAAGTGACAACCATTATAATGAATCAATTTAAAAATGAATTTCAATGAGTGCCAGGGAATCGTTTAAACATTCAATAAGATATGTAATGATTGATATTTTTGTGGGCACTGTAATGATTAATTTTGTTTGTTAAATGGAAGAAATAAATGGGTATTCAATTTTCGTTTACACGATAGTTAATCGATTCTTTACCACCTACACTGCTGAACCCTCTCCCTATCATCCTGATTAATTAGCTCGCCCAAGGGCGCGCTACAATATATATATATACTAGCAGAGGCACCCGGCGTTGCCCGGGGCAATTTCAGTTGTACATAAACAAAACAACTTCAAGAAGTTAAATAATACCGCAAAATTGTAGGTCTTTCCCGTTGTTCAGAACTTCCCGACAGCCGGATCACCTTTTGTCTTCTTTGACCAATACTCGTTCTTTTCTTTGGTGGCGTTTCATTTGATATAAATTACCATGCAACTTTCGAACGATTATGTAACAGGATTTGAAGAATCTGCAGTTGTTGATATGAAGAATCGAATTGATGCATGCTTTGTTATAGGTTATCTTGTCGAGACCGCAGTGTCCTTATATATCCATCCCACTGGAACAGGAAGGCGACGCTGCTGTCTCCTCTAAAAGTTTCTACACTGTTCAAGGACTCCAAATATCCTCTGCAGATTTTTAGGGAGCTCATGGGAGACACGTGTATCTCTTTGCGTCCTCGAAAGAGTCTGCCCTATTTATAATGCGCTATTGTAATCATTTCCTGCTCAGTGTTAATAATTCTTGGAAACAACTATTCTATTGCCAAGGCAACAAATTCGTTTTATAATTTTGAAAATACCGTTGCATCATCACCACATTGGCTTTTATTGCAACAATACTTCCCTGGCTTTGATGTGGACATATATGGCAACAACAACCTCGATGAAATAGCTCTTTTTGGATGACAGTGGATGTACATGGTTATTACTGTCTGCGTGCTTTGCAATCCCAGCAGTTTATTTGGAGTCACTCACTACTTGGTAATCTGTTGCTGTAATTGCACTATTCTCTCGGTGTCTTGAAGCAAAACTTAGCCGTTCATCATTTAGTGCGTTCTAGCGGTGGCCGATTCTTCTATTCTCATGCTCACTGTTTGCTCAATACAGCACTGAACTAAAGGACTGCTTTTTCTGACGTCTTTCCACTCTTTCTCAATAGTCTACTGACTCTCCATTATTTCCAGTTAGTTACCATTATCTGCACATGCACCCAGCGTTGGATCTTCAAAGCAAGAGGAAGGTCACTGTCTACCTCAGATTTCGAAAATTTTTTAGTTATAGACAATAAATCGTTATTCATGATGATGGCAGTGCATATCAATATGATGTATCTCATGACCAACAATGCAAGGAAAAGTTTGTGCAATTGTAGGTATCTAGGTATAAATAATCGTATATAAACGAAATTCACCAACACTACACACTGACCAACAATATCTATCTCATGACTAACAATGCAAGGCAAAGTTTGTGCAATATAAATAAGTTTCAATTTTTAACTATACATAGAATTCCAGTTATTCAGGTTTTTCTTAGAATGGCGAGTCTTCTTAGTTTTTCACAATTTCTAGAAAAACTTTAAAAATGAACAGCGACAGGAGATAATGGAGGTTAGCAAGCTATTGAAAAAGAGTGTAATAACGACAGAGGAAGCAGTCCTTTCGCTGCGTGCTGTATTGAGCAAATGGTGAGCATTTCAATAAAATAATCGGCGACTGCTAGACTACACAAAGTGATGAATGGCCAAGTTTTGCATCAAGACATCGAGAGTACAGTGGGAATTGCAACAACATCAAGTGTGTATCTAAAGTAAGATTACGTTACTAAGAAATTATTTAGGTTAGCTGTGGTATACTTTGCACACATGATCATGTGTGCACAGGGAGTCATCTGTTCATTTATGTACTGTCACTGCATCATCATTTTATTCTCATTATTAATAATTCTTGGAAACGAACGTTAAATCTCAGTTCATTATCACCATCTCAGTGTCCTAAATATTCACATTCACACAGATAATAGCCAAATGTATTTTCATGAAATGTTTGGATCTGCTGCGCTGCTACTAAATAAGCCAGGTGATAACACCACACAGCTCGGACTCTTTTTTTTTTTAATAAATATTGCAAAATCTTAAAAATAAATACATGAACACGCTTAGAAATAATATAGTAAAAAATTCGGAAAAAATTGTTTAAATGTTAACATCGGATGGACACCTCCAAGTATGCCACAGTTACCCTATATAATTACTTAGTCACTTAATCTTACTTTAGATATACTTTTGATGTTGTTGCAATTCCCACTGTGCTTTCGATGTCTTGATGCAAAACTTGGCCATTCATCACTTTTTGTAATCTAGCAGTCGCCGATTATTTTATTGAAATGCTCACCATTTGCTCAATACAGCATGCAGCGAAAGGACTGCTTCCTCTCTCCTCTTTCCACTCTTTTTCAATAGCTTGCTAACGCTTCATTATCTCCAATTACTGTTCATTTTCAATGTTTTCCAAGACATTGTGAAAAATTAAGACGACTCTCAATTCTAAGAACAAACTGAATAACTGGAATTCTATGCATTGTTACCAATTGAACCTTATTTATATTGCAC
Organism: Rhysida immarginata; assembly: GCA_023313115.1. Classification (NCBI taxonomy): domain Eukaryota; kingdom Metazoa; phylum Arthropoda; class Chilopoda; order Scolopendromorpha; family Scolopendridae; genus Rhysida; species Rhysida immarginata. The sequence goes on from JAHWFO010093546.1 coordinate 2,374,326, forward strand.
GAACTTTGCCTTGCGTTGTTAGTCATGAGATAGATATTGTTGGTCGGTGCGTAGTGTTGGAGAATTGCGTATACACACGATTGTTGATACCTATTGTTGCACAAACTTTTCCTTGCATTGTTGGTCATGAAATACTTCTTGATATGCACTGCCATCATCATGAATATCGATTTATTATCGATAACTAAAATTTTTTCGAACTCTGAGCTAGACAGTGACCTTCCTCTTGCTTTGAAGATCGAAAGCTGGGTAAGTAGCTGGAAATAATGGAGAGCCAGTAGACTATGGAGAAAGACTGGAAAGACGTCAGAGAAAGCAGTCCTTTAGCTTAGTGCTGTATTGAGCAAATGAAGAGTGACTCTGCAAAACAAGTTAAATCCATTTTTTGTCATGCTGCGCAAAAAGTGAAAAACGTTTCTACCGACAACGAATCGACCAACAATCACAACACCTATCCCAGTAGGATAGGTTTAGTATACGTAGATATCAGTGCGTTTATTAAACTTCATGCTGTGGAGGAAGGATAATACAGTGCCATTTTATTCTTGATGTAACTTGTTTTGCACGGAACACCGGATTTAAATTAATTCGCTTCATAAAAGAATAAATATAACTTTGTTTGCAATGAAGAGTGTTTTATTTTGTTCATACAGAACGTAAAAGTGTCTATAATGGATAGAGTATTAAACAACACCTTTCATAATTCCGTGTATTCTGTTTATACGTGGTTAGCGTCAGGTTCTGGCTCGATGCAGTTGCATTCATAGGATAGCTTATCATCAAGACGTACTTCCATGGATTCAGTCAGCTCTTTCTACATCTGGAGATCATTGTTAGCCCGCCATTCCGATCCAAAGGCTTTGAGAAGAAGTTGTGTTATGTCCTTCTTTTTGGCAGCGGATATGGGCCTGCTTGGCTCTGATGCAGGAAGTGTGGTACCGTTGTGCTTGGATCGTTGTTTTAGCAACGTACATTCCTTTCCAGTGTCCACGCGGTAAAACTAGTTTCGCACGGTGACTGTTATACCGCTCCTCTTCTTTGTTTTCTTCAAAAAGACTATTCGTTTCGCTGTTTGAATGGATGGAAGGTTCTTGTAATGATGTGCATAAGGACCTTTCAGTCACAGACCTCCCAGTGTCTAGAAAACACGAACAATTTACGGCAATGATCACTGAAAGCCTGGTGGTACTCTGCAAATGTTAGGGTCGTTTCCTTTGGTTTGAGATCTTGACGAATGCGCCCGAAAAGCCTGTCATACGGCAAGAAACTATGCCCTCGGATGGGAGACACCATCGTCGCACTCTGTATGTTGTTGGGCGCTCCGTACAGACAACTCTGTAGCAATGCTAGAAAATAATATTGTTTTTGTTTTGGCCGCCGCAACCATCCCTTGCATGAACGATGTGTCTGATTGAGTCGAATTCTGGATCATGGGGGAGAACTACTTCGTTGCTGCCCGCTCGGACTGTTTCTCCGTCCAAGTGTAGGAGAAGGAGTGGTCGGAGGACACGTCGCACAACCTAAAGTTATAGAGGCCAAGCTGACATGAATAGAATGTCTCTTGAATTGGCAGCTTCGGAAGGACTTGGACCTGCTGTAGATCAAAGGCAATAAGCTTTACATCTGGAGCAGTCTTCTTCTCACGAAGAATAGCGTAGAAAGCCTTCACTCGCAGTGTGTGATTGGCTAGAAAAATTAGCACGATTTGCACCGAACACAACGGTGGGATTAACTTATTTTGCACCGTCATGCTAACTTTCCCCCACTCATACAAAGAAAATTTTCACTCGATTTACACCAAATACTGTCCAACATGTCGGAATCTATGACGTCAAACGTCACCACTAGTTGTTGCAAATTAATTTAAAATTGGATTTAACTTGTTTTGCAGAGTCACTCTTTAAATAGTGAGCATGAGAATAGAAGAATCGGTGACCACTATATCGCACTAAATGATGAACGACTAAGTTTTGCTTCCAGACATCGAGAGCAGAGTGCAATTAAAGAAACCGATTACCAAGTAGTAAGTAACTCCAACAGACTGCAGGGATTGCAAAGCACGCAGACGGTAATAACCATGTACATCCACTGCCATCCAAAAACAGAGCTATTTCATCGAGGTTGTTGTTTCCATATACGTCCACATCAAAGCCAGGGGAATATTGTTGAAATGAAAACCGACGTGGTGACGATGCAATAGAACAGTATTTTTAAAATTTTTATTGAAAATTTTTGCCTTAGCAATAGAACAGTTGTTTCCAATAATCATTAACAATGAGCAGGAAATGAGTAAAATAGCGCATTATAAATAGGGTAGACTCTTTAGAGGACGCAAAGAGATACACGTGTCTCCTGTCACGGAATTTGGATTCCAACACGAATTCAGGCGGCGTGAGCACTCGTCATTGCTTCCCGACTCGTGTGTTCTACAACACAAAAAGCAAGGTTATACGTCACAACCAGCGGGGGAGCATCATAGAGCAGGAGCCAATGGGAAGGCAGATGGCGAAGTGAGCGCCAAAAAGAAAACTTTGAAAGGTTGGAAGGAGAAAAAGAGGAGAGAGAGGAGAGGAGCCAAGGAGAGCGACCAAGTAAAACGTTGGAGCCGAGCGGGACCGAGGATTGAGAGCAGAGACGTGTTCTTGGTCGAGAGAAGAGGCGGCGAGCCCTCATGCATGAATTCCCAGCGGGAGGAGAAGGCGTTTAAAGGCCAGAATACGACGCCTTTAGGGAGAAAGCCACGCATTCAAGCCACACAGGCGGCGGTTTCGAATGGAGAGGTCAAGGAATGTGTGAGGAGCGACTTGGAGCAAGCGCTACCATGCCCGAGACTTCCCGTCAATTTGAGAAGACCGCTATGCAGCGCATTCAGCTCAATTGTAAGTGTTTCTTTCTTTGTGGGCTTGTCCAGCAAGGTTATAAAAACGACCTTCCCTGAGTTGCGGTATAGAGCATTCCGTTTCCAAACAGAAATTAATATTTTCTGGCCCAGCGGGATGACGGCATATTACGAGGACTCCATTGGCTTCGTGATAGTTCGTCCGTGTAGAATTACAGCTTAATGACTAAGTTGATGTCTCCCGTCCTGCCCTATTCATTCAGTGTTCTAATTAACTAATTAGTTTTTGGCGCCAAATGTTTGTGGCTCGTTCAAGAAACGATTGACCTCCATAAGTGGCGTTTGATTTTTGGCATTTTCAGATAACCAGTTTTGAAGGTTTTAATTAAGTCTAATCTCTTACACATTTTTTTTAGGCATATGTGTCTTGCCTAAGGTGTCTTGCCATGATTAATAAAATTAAGACTGAACTGGGACGTTGATGTGTATCTGCCAGAAGTGAAATTTATTGTTTTAATTAGTGAACATTTATTTCAGTAATTCTTAAAAAGGAAAATATCAAACTAATGTGCTTTAATATTCTATTGATGAGATTTCTGTTACTGAACCTTTTACAGTGTTATCGTAATGAATTTTACGAGAAAGCAATATTGTAGCAATTGGTTTTACATTACTTTACATCGTTAGCCTTAGTCATTGAGGTAATGTGTTTTATGGATGCTTGTATAGTGTTCCAGTTGCCTGAATAATTTATTGCATGAATAATTGTTGGTATGAATAATTTTTGTCAGAAGTGTATTGCCTAGACGGCTATTCAACCTCTATGTATTTTTGGTTGTTGAATTATAGTGAGACTTTTTGGACTGAATCATGAGACTCTATTTAGCTTGTTTTTCCATACCTATACAAGAATTTGGAACTGATTAGATAATGTGCATATTATATTTTTGAATTACAACTTTGAATGTATGTTTATTTAATTCATGATGTAATTGTGAAATATTGTGCCATTACATTTCAAATAAGATTTTGTAGAATGCTTATTTAACTTGTGTTTAGTTAACAGTTAAGTTTATAAACTTTTTGAGTGATTTATTTTGAACGGGTAATGTTCCCGCCTAGGTAAAGCTTATTCTGGGTCGGAGATTCTTTATGCTGTAGTTTAAGCATTATTCAAGTTACTGTTTATTTGTTTTGTAGCCTTATTTGTAGACAAATTACCTGCAACGCATTTCATTTTACTGTATTCTGTATATTAGTTAGATAGTTTGTTTTTTTTGCTTTTATTTTAAGTTATAGTAATAAGCTACATGTGCTTGCCTTTATCTCTACTTATCATTACTTGTGTTTATTAAATATCTTTTTATCAAATTATCTTGACCGTGCGCTGTTACTTGTATATTTTTCCACTGCGCAATACTCAATCATATTTATACATGTGACATCTCCCATGAGCTCCCTAAAAATCTGTAGAGGATTCATATATGGAGTCCTTAAACAGTGTAGAAACTTTTAGATGAGACAGCAGCGTCGCCTTTCTCTTCCAGTGGGATGGGTATATAAGGACACTGTCGGTCTCGACAAGATAACCTATTACAAAGCATGCATCAATTCGATTCTTTAAATCAACAGCAGCAGAGTTTTATCCTGTTAAATAATCGTTCGAAAGTTACATGTTAATTTATATCAAATGAAACGAAACGTTCGAAATCCGAGGTAGACAGTGCCCTTACTCTTGCTTTGCAGATCAAGTGTGCAAAGTTTCATCAACATCGGAATAAAACTGTAGATTTGTTTAATAAAAAACAACCCTACCCACAAACAAACACTCTTCTTTAAATATATAGACTTGCAAAGGCATCCGGCTTTGCCCGGGATATTTGCAATTGTAAGTAAAGAGAACAACCTCAAGAGGGTAAATAACGCAGATTGTTTATCAGTAATTCTGCGATTTCCTGCTGTAAACGAAGTTCCCGTTGTTCAGATGTTTCCGACTCTTGGAGAACTTTTTGTCCTCTCTGACCAATACTTATTCATTTCAGTTATTCACTACTTGGCAAACTGTTGTTGCAATAGCACTGTGCTCTCGATGTTTTGAAGCAAAACTTGGCCATTCATCACTGTGTGTGGTATAGCAGTGCAAGTTTCCTCTGTTAACACCAGGGTATTTACATGAAAATGGTCGTTCAACTCTCGTCACTTTTCATTGTTAAGGTAAGCTAGGGAATTTAAAACACGCTGGTAGGCGCATAGGTCGAATGCACTTTTTGTTCGATAATATACACTGAAGAGCCAAAACATTATAACCACTTACTCAATAACACGTTCCACCACATTTGGCCTGCAAAACAGCTGCAACTCGCCTTCGCATGGATACCATAATTTCTTGATAGATGACTGGAGACAGGTTGTACCAAATATCTAAGCAGCGGTCATGCTAAGTCAAGATATTCCGACATGGTGATGTTTGAGCCCTAAGCTGCCGCTGCATGACATCCCAAATGTGCTGTATCGGATTAAGATCCGGTTAGTTAGGTGGCCAAAACATTAATTGGATTTCATCCTTATGCTCCTCGAATCACTCCAACGCAATTCGAGCCTTGTGACATGGGGCCTTGTCTGCTGGAAGATTTCATTTCCAGTTGGGAAGATAGATGCCATGTAAGGGTGCAACTGGTCCGCAATGATGTTCAGATAGTTGGCAGCTTTCATATCCGTTCTACGACAACTACGGTGCCCAGAGCCGCCCATGAGAGCGTCCCCCAAAACATACCAGCCTGTGTATATTTTGGGGACAACTGTTCGCTTTACAGGAGGGAACAACTGTTCGCTTTGAAGTCGGCGTACCCTGACACAACCATTGAAGTGATGAATAAGAAATCTTGATTCATCCCACCAGGTAACTCTCTTCCATTTATCCGTGGTCCTTTCTCGATATTCCCGGGATCATTGTAGGCGTACTTGACAATGACGCTTGAATAACAAAGGCACACGAGTGAAACGTCTGCTGGACTGTCCCAAACTCAACAGCGTCCGCTGAACTGTGTTCCGAAACACTTGCACTTGGGCCTGCATTGTATTCGGCTATCAGCTATGCCACTGTCTGGCGCCGATCTTGCTTTTCCAAGCGGGACAGTCTCCGACGTATTTTTCTTTGATGACGCGTCAACAGCATGGCGTCTATTGCTGGTTTCATCGTCATTTATCCACTTTGCTAAATATTAACAACGGCAGATCCTACCAGTCGTGCAGTTTTGGAGATACTCATTCCCAGTCTTTGGGCCATTACAATCTTCCCTCTATCAAATTCGCTCTGATTAGCAGCCTCTCCCATCACTCGCAAAATTAAGCGCAAGACCGATTCCTTACCTTCTCCAGCAGCAATTAAATATTATTATTCCCACTTAATTACGAGCTCTAGACGACTCCATATGTAGACTATTGCCTCCGACGATGGCGTAATGCCAAAACTCGTCAAGTTTATCCGTCCTGAAGTCAATAGTCACCAGTTTTCAATACGGAAACAAAGATGCAGTCTGCCCAGTGAAAGCACTCAACATCACCACCATCAAAAGATTTCGAGTACACTTCGATGAATATATGGTTCAATAGGTATTGCATTGAACAGTATACTGCATGCTTGCTTATGCCACGTTGCAGGGTTGGACTCTCGGATCAAGGCAGTCGCCTACACCTCTGTGCCACGCTGGTGTCACCTGGAGCTGCAAGCTAGTATCGAAGCAATTTGCATTAAATACGGAATATTTTGAGCATTGCTGCATGATGTTACATGCAACTGTTGCAGAATAATTCGTATTTTTAAAGGGTCATTCCCGAGTGGGACACACTGTATAATAACAAAAATCACCTGGCTAAAAGAAAATCCAAGAGATAACGTCAGCTCTCTTGATTTAAAAACTAGAGTTGACAAACATATCCATTTAGGAAGAAGAGAGGTCATTATTAGGCAAAGGTTTGAAATATAATCTAACTCAACGTATTAACAAAGAAGACATAACCGACTACCTTATAGGCATTACCCTGCACAAGGTTAATAGCGACGAAAGATAACGTTGACCAGCGATATGAAGAGGTAAACCAGCAATAAGTAACTCAATAGCAGACAACACAAGGCTGTTAATAATACGAGGACAGTGCCATTGGTCATTCTCAATATATACACCAATCAACTTAATGTGATAATCAACTTTATTAGTAAGACACTGGAGATAATGAATAACTATCCTAATCTATGTACTTTCATTTATAATCTACTACTTCTTCTAATGTTCGCAGAATTTTTTTGCTTTTGCCAATGACTTCTACTCCCCAATCACCTCTATAATATCTGCGATCTTCTTGCACTCTTTGGAGGAATCCCACATCACAAAATTAGTACAAGAGATATTACTACAAGACACATTGACGATATTATAATTGCTTATGAAAATAGAAGGATAACTGACCAGGACTTCGTGAGATGAAATTAACAAACTACACCCATCGATTAAGTACACCCATTGCATTTATTTCTCAGACGTCCTCATCACTAGAAAACCAAAAAAAAGGCAGAATATTTGGTATCTCTCGTAAATTTCAACATGTCTACCAAGATTTCGTTTAGTTGTAATCAGCCAACAAAGCACAAAAGTTCTGAATCAATATTGGTATCAGAGAGGCTATATACCATCCAATCACCAAAGATGCCCAGAATTCATAGATTTCCACCATATTCGACCTAGCCAGGGTCACTGGCTTCCCAGACTGTAACCCTCAGTCATCAATTGAGCTACAGAAGAACAGAAGAACCCTCAGTCATCAAGGATCCCAACACAGCAGTCCACTATGTCACCTTTACATATCTCGGGCCTGTTCGTGAGCTGAGCATCGGGGTTTCCTTTAGGACCACCACATTAGCCAGAGACTCCTCAACCCAAACCGATCAATTACCGATATGGACTTGTATAAACGACCTAGGGTCTACAAACTCAATTGCCCGGATTGTACGCTCATTCCTTGAATCCACAACTCGCTCATTCTACAAGCGTTTCCCATAGTCGATCAAGCCAGGGTCAATGACTTCCCAGACTCTGTCACCCAAATCGTCTAGAGAATTTCAGAGGCGATCGACCTCCCCCACCGGAGTCCGTGGATCCACCAGTTGTTCATTGGTAGAGAGCGAAAGATATCGGCCAATGAAAAATAAGAAAGATCGAAGGAGGAAACGCGGGACGTCAGCACGAGGAAAAAAGGTTAGAAGCGTTTCGGGTTCGATTGTAGTTGGAAGCAAGAGAAATGCGGGAGTTGGAGGAGTGGAGAGTCGAAGGAGAGAAAACTCAGCGTCCCGAGAACGCATGAAGAGGAAGGGAAGCCCTAGGAAAACTTTCCCTGCATTTCCCGACGAGACGTTCTTGTCCCCGAGCGACGGAGGAAGTCGCTGAGAGCCACACAGATTTAATGCGGAGGACGAGAGACTCCACACCGGAGCAACGAACCCACGCCAAACCACGACGGCAAGCAGCAAAGCAGAGAGGTCACACGAACACAGCAACGTACTTCACGATTCCCGTCAAGAACATTCTACGCGACCAGATACGAGCACGTGGATGACGGAACAGGACCTGTCAGCCGTATGCGATGACCAGAGGGACGACAGCTTTCCGAAATATCTTGCAGGTAACGGGGGCTTTTCGTGGTCACGTGACGCGCGGCCACTCCGGTCCTGGCTTGAACCTGGAGCCGATTGATGTAAGCATTATAGTATTAAGCTTAGACTGTAGTTTAATGTGATATAGTAAATAATGCATTAAGAACGGTTCCGAAGGTGACTAGAACTGCTAAAGCCATTGCTTGTGTTTTTTCTATTTATGACAGTCACCTCACAACGGACCTCGCTAATGAACACTGAAGGTTTACCCCATGCTCTCACTGGTTTAACGTCATTGCTGCTTTTACCCGCCGTACTTGGACGAATACACGATAAGGACCATTGAATGAACTTTTCTGCTATTTATATTGAACTTTTGCGTTATATTTCCGCATACGAATGTATTTTGCTGAGTGTTACAGCCCATTAGATGCGTAATTAAAGCATATTTGTTGTTATAGTTGAAAGTGTTTTCCCTCTCTGTTAACGGTAGTCACAAAAACAAAATCCCGTTACAACCAGAAGCACCCTTAGTCTTTAATGATGCCAATCACAAGCGAATTACGCTACCTTTACTTATCTCTGACCTACTATATATAGGATCAGTAACTTCTTCCATGAGCTAAGCATCGCAGATTTCTTTTAAAATTACCCAAAACCAGAGAATCCCCAAACCAAACCATTCAAATACTGACCTGGACTTCGATTAAGTCTCCTGGATCAACAAACTCATGTGCTTGTATTCACAAGACGCTCATTCTACGAGGTGCGTTCATGTTCTAAGGTTTTGAAAAACTATTGACCCTAGAAATTTGAAACTTCCGTGATTTCTTAACATAGTCAACCTTTATCCGTAGACAGTTTTCACAATGCTGACGCCATGATTGGAGGCAGCCGAAAATGCTTTTTTAGGAACCAGTTTTGTCTACTGGAAAATCGCTTATGCATGAACGGAATAAAGCTTCTGCTCATCTAGCGGCTTTTCAGTAGGCAAAACCGACCACTATAGAAGTGTTTGCAGCAGCGATGCAATCATGGCGTCAGCATTGTGAAAAATGTTTATGGCAAGAGGTTGACTATGTAGATAAATGACGGGAGTTTCAGCTTTCAAGAGTCAATAGTTTTTCACAAATAAATTAGGAGACCTTAGAACATTAACGCATCTCGTAGAATGAGCGACTTGTGAATCCAAGCACATGAGTTTTAAATCCAGGGGATTTAATCGAAGTCCAGGACAGTATTTGATTGACTTTGTTTGGAGATTCTCTGGTTTTGAGTGATTTTAAAAGAAAACTGCGATGCTTAGCTCCTCGAAGAAGTTACTGATCCGATATATAGTAGGTCCGAGATAATTAAAGGTAGCGTAATTTGCTTCTGTGATTGGCATCGTTAGAGATTAAGGGTGCTTCTGGTCTTTTCTAGACGGTTTGGGTGACAGAGTCTGGGAAGTCATTGACCCTGGCTTGGCCGACTATGGGAAACGCTTGTAGAATGAGTGAGTTGTGGATTCAAAGAATGAGCGTACAATCCGGGCAATTGAGTTTGTAGACCCCAGGTCGTTTATACAAGTCCATATCGGTATTTTATTGGCTTGGGTTGAGGAGTCTCTGGCTAATGTAGTGGTCCTAAAGGAAACCCCGATGCTCAGCTCACGAACAGGCCCGAGATATGTAAAGGTGGCACAGTGCACTGCTGTGTTTGGGATCCTTGATGACTGAGGGTTCTTCTATTCTTCTGTAGACCAGTTCGGGTTACAGTCTGGGAAGTCATTGACCCTGGCTAAGTCGAATATGGTGGAAATCTACCTCTTCTAGGCATCTTTGGTGATTGGGTGGGATATAGCCCCTCTGAAACCAATATTGATTCAGAACTTTTATGAACCTTGTATGAGCGTTTTCGCGAGCAGACGATCTTACAGTAACAAATACAGGAAATTCGACCAGCATTTGTTAAGAATAAACACTTCTTATTTGACATAGACTAATGCATGGACATCGTACCTAAAGCTGAAGTGAAGAAGAAAATTCTGATTCATGAAGAAATGGAAATGAAGAAACATGTCTGAACAAACCATGCCAAAGTATTAATAAAAGATAAATTTCGAGAGAGAAGTCATTAATTTCCTAACTGAATTTGAAACCTTAGTGTTACAGAGGACATCACAACTACCCTCTAATACGTCTGTGATTTCATGGATTATCCACCATTCAGTGACGGGACATAATAGTTAGTGGAATATATATCACTGTTGCCTTTATAATTTGATGTCTTGTGGTCACTACCCATCTAGTGACATGTGGGATATCTCGCAAAAAGGGTTTCTTTAAGCCATACAATATTTTTAGGATTCATGATCTTTCATCTGACAACTAGCCTGTAGCATTGAACTTTGACAATATCGACATTAGTTTCAAAGAAGTGAATCATCAGCAAGACTGTAAACTGTCAAAGAAATCCTCAACGATAATGACTGAGGTTTGACGAACAAAAGTGTATGAATAAAATTGATCAACGTGTTGAAAACACTACCAGGTATAAATATAGTACCACTGAAGGTAGTGCCTATCAAATGCAGAATAAACCTGTTCATAGACTCGTGCTCACTCCAGGAATCCAACACCTGACTGCAGGAAGAAACATGTCCCATAGACTATGGCAGGGATATTATGTACATTTGCTAAAAAATAAAAACAACAACGTATTCGAAGAATCCTAGAAGAAGTAAAAGATCTTTGAGGCGCAGAATGGAATGACAAGCTCAAAAGCTTGTTGGCTCGTGACAATACCATTTGGAGCATGGCTAGAGCTTTACATAAGAAGAACGATAACTGTCCTCAACTTCGGACCCCTCAAGGCCATTACCTGCAAACTGATCAGGACAAAGCCCTTATCATTGCAGATTCGCTAGCAATGCATTGCGTCACCCATATGAACTTATGTCCCAACAAGTAGAAGAGGATCTTTGCAACTTTGAAGAATTCCGGCAACATTTAACAAAGATCAACATCAAGGCTGGAGAGATCGTTACCGTCATAAGAAACTGAAAAAAACAAGGCTCTAGGAAGAGACAAGGTGAATGATAAAGCCTGAAAAATCTCCCGAAAATATTATAGTTATTTTGACGACATCAAGAAGATCATAAGCAACTGCTGGCACCTTTCCTACTTCCCAAAACCTTGGAAAGAATCTATTGTTAAAATTCCCCAAGCAGATGCAAATTCCAGCAATTAACGCGAGCTACTGACGTTTGAGCCGCTCCAGTCGATGTCTAAGATTTTGAAAAATACGATGCTAACCAGCTTCAATGACTACTGTTTCACCAATGGTCTAGTACGGAAATGTCAGTTAGGATTTCGTTCCTCCAGCTTAAATTTCAGTAGTGTAATCCTTTCTCATCAACAGGTACTATCAAGCTAAAGTTGTTGAAAATTTATCCACGCCCCATTAGGTAAAAGTCAGTGTTCCTGAAGGTTCTCTTGTTGGACCTGTTCTGTTTAATTATTTCTAGCATGATTTCCCAAAACCGGAAAAATGTTATTTATATTTCTATGCCATCATAACTTTGGTGCACTAGCCCCATCAGCTTATTAATCGTCTGGAGAACACCCTAAAGAAATTAGAAGACTGATATAATTTCTTTTTTACTCTTAACGTCGAAAAAAGGAAGGCTGTGTAGTTCAAAAAAAACTTAAGCGTGCCTCGGATTCTCATGTTTTATTCAATAAGAAACTCGAATGTAATGATAACTTGGCTTTATCATTGGCTCAAAACTCTCCTGGAGCCGTCACGTAAATTTCGCTGTAAACAAAAGAAAAAGGGCGCTTGTCAAACCAATAATTTACTCTTATACAAGGCGCGTGTTCAAACCATCTTCCTCTATGGCATGCCATCCATTTTACCCTGAAGACCACTGCCCAGCGTGGATAAACGACTGTGAGTTATCAACATATCTACTCAGAACTGAACATGACTCACATCGAAAAGTAATGTCCAAGATATCCTAATGAATATGGTGCAGACACTGAAGACCTATGACAATGACCTGATGGATGAAATACTGAAAAACTTCGATGATAATGTAGTGGTTTACGAAATATAGAAAGTCGAGGCATTTTACTGGTGTCAACTGTGAAGACATTAGAACATTTCCTTCTCAGATTCTCGGGTGATGTGGTACCCACTCAGTGTGTTTCATGTGGAATTTATTCTGAAAGGGTGACCCTTGTGAAAGCAGTGCTTCTGGCCCACATGAACAAATGTACACCTCACTGTTCAGTTGTCGAGTTTTCCCTTTATAGACTACTGCCTCCGATGATGATGTAATGCCAAAACGCATCAGGCAAATAAGTTAGTTTTACCGTTCGCTTTTGGCTCCTTTATTTTAACATCAATTAAAGTGAACTAGTCCGTTTTGGATATTATTATACATTCATCATTTATTTCTGACGAACTGTTCGAAATCAAACAAACATTGTCTTTAAGTTGTTCCCAGTGATCATTTCTTCTATTATAACAACTGACTGACGTCTGCAAATCGTTTTATATTCAAAAGGTTTATTCAAATTTTATTTTTCTGGTTGGTCTTTAAAATTGTATCCAAAACTGTAATTATATTAGTCTAATAAAAACGCGAAACAGTTATTCTAATAAATTAATTTCGTTCATGTTTTATTGTTGATGTTGTTGTATTGTGTCTATAACTTCAAATGATGAATTTTTAAATATTTAATATAACATTATCAAGGTACCAAAATGGCGCCTTTTCAAAAGGTTTTTCAGTTTTCTCTCCCAAAAATTCAGTGATGCCCGTAAATCACCTTGAAATACATAAAGATTGACAAACGTAGCAATTTAGAACTTCTTACGTATTACGTATGTATAAAGTGCCGTTAATATCTGTACAGTAGCATATGGCGTCTTTCTTCGTAAAGTAGTTCGTGAAGGCTTGGTTTCTTTGTCGGTAAGCAGTAATTTCGTTGCAGGGCCCAGCAAGTTCCATTGTTGCAGCCTGGATCCCAGTAATTCAGCCTGTTCTTTAGATAAGCCAAAATCGCGAACTAAATCGTTCAGTTCTTCTTGAACGATCAAATGTGGATCTTCTTGGCTCCTACATTTGTAATAATCCTCATCCTTTGATGTTGATGCCACTGCAGAGGCATTAAGGGAATCTTAACTGTCGCTCTCTGGATCAACGTTTTTTGGTGGAACAGGAACCGGCAGATCTTCGAAATGAGGAACTTTACTTTGGTTTGCCGGATATTTTTGGTTTACAAAAGTAGTAGTCGTTTACATGATGACTTGGATCCCGGCACACTATAGTAGTGCCTTCAATTTTGTAAGAGACCACAGTGTTAAATTCGTTGAGCAAGTAATACAACAAAAATGGGGTGCCCATTACTTATCCTGGTCTCTAATTTGACATCCGAAGTAATAAAAATACGCGGTTTTTGTTATTTCGTAGATCTTTTTCATATGAGATTTCGTTGTAAATATTCCACAAACATAACAAAAATTGTAAAGATGATTCACACAATGTCTCTGAGCCCTTGTCGCCATTGTAAAAGTAAATATTAATAACGATCTAAGACAACACCAATGATTATAAAACAGCAGTGACAATCCTGTTTACTGACAACTGTACAGAACAATGACAGTGTAGACAAATTTATACAGGTTCATCTGTTGATGTTTATATTAATCCCCGATGATATATAGATTATTGTCAGGGAAAAATTTAAATGAGCGGAGAAAGAAGCCCGACAGACCTACGTCATCACCAGCAACGTCATCCTCCTCGTTATGATTTCTATAGAGGAATCGAATGCGAGATCTTAATCACTCGTCATCACCTGTAATGTCATCTTCATCATCTAGAGAAAAAGCGAATGGGGAACAGGAAGAGATATGACGAAAAAAGCATCGGAGGGAAAATTTTCATACTTGGAGAAAAAGATCTTTGGAGAAGGACAAAAGTTTTATAGAGAGAACCGAGGAAAAGAGAAATGAGATATGGATAAAGGATTCCTGGAAGTGGATTTTCACTAGCACAGACAACAATTGGTGTTCGTATGAGAACGTGCAGTTGCCGTTTCAGGTTCCGGTAAGCTTCTCACCTTTGTGCGAGATAGACTTATCCAGTGAAGAATTTCAGTGGTACAGACGTTTTTTCATGTTCACGGAGGATATTCCCTTTCACTGCTGCGTGGGAATTTTTCCGTGAACTTTAAACGGATATTTGTCAGAAGACCTTGGCGGGTTTGTGAGGCTACAGAGTTAAGAATCTATTAACGAGAATTTTGCGACTCCGAGATTGCATAATTGGGAGCATGCTTGTCAATGCAGCTCCTCAGCATACAGCTGCCGCAAATAAGGTTAATTGAGTTTTCTCATTTTTCGTCGGGATGGACTTGCTTCTCATGGCGAACTCTTATCTAAAGAAGACACAGTAAGTGTTTTCTCTCTTCTTTCTAATGGATTCGAGAGGATTATTGCACCCAGGAGTTTGATTGACTGATTGCATATTGAATGGGATACCGTTATAATTTCTTTTTTAAGAAGCCAATGAGTATACGGAACTCTTTATTAATTTAAACTTTAGACTTGATTTCGGTTTGCTGGACAGATATATTTTACGGCTCATCTTCCTTCAGAGCGCCGTTTTCATTAGAATATTAATACTCACTACTGGCCTGGACTTTGAGTTTTATAGAAGCCTTTCATGACCCTTTAACTTTTCTATTGCTACGTTAAGTTCACGTAGTCAAGCATTTTTAAATATTTAGTGCGAGTGTGCGAGCATTAGTTTAATAGCCAAGAAAGCTTAGACTTTAAGTCGTTAATTGGAATTTGGGGCAAACATGTTTTCTACGAGTTCTAACTAAATTTTATGTTTGTGTTTGTGAAATTTGCCTGCCAGGAGCCTCAATCAGCTTATACTGCTAACTCTAAGATTAAATTAAAGTGAGTTTTAGTACCCTCACTAATTGTGTATATGTATTTTATTCTTTCCAGTGTGTTGGCACATGACAAGTGGGGATGAAAGTTTGGTAGCAGTGGATGGACAAAACGATCTCTTTTTGCGCCCAGTTCAGTGATCGCAAGTTTATGCTCTGAATCAATTTTTTTTTTTGCTCTTTGTGCTTCAGTGGTGGAGACTTTTTTGGCCAAAAAGCTAGACCAGTAAAAAGTAGAAAAACAGATTGTAAAGAATCGGCCACGTTCTCAAAAAAAATTGTATATGAACTGGTGAATATGCTATATTTAAGGGGGCCACTCTTATTTGTAAATTTAAAAAATTGATGTCTGTTTATAAAGTGGATAATCAACTTTTAATTTTTAGATATTATTTTCTTACGCTGTCTCATATCACGAATAATTGGATAGTCACAGTGGATGGTAGACAAATGGGTTAATGAGGGATAAGGAGCATACACTTTATTTGCTTAAATAAATTAACATTTTATTCTAAATTAATAAACAAATTACAATTAGTAAATCAATCCTCTCGCTCTAAGAATAATACAAGAAGTTTGTTTAATTAGGGGGGATTTCACTAACACGTGGAAAACCACCCAAGATTGTAAACACATACGATACCTGTAACGTGCCGGAAAGAAGCTATTTCCGACTCGTTCAGCCAAACTTGACAGAAAAGGCAAATCGAGAACGTTAAGAAAAAAATTGAAGTTGTGAAACTCGTTTTATAGAATTTACGTAGTGAGTTTGATGAAATAATTAAAATTAACCGTTAGTTACAAACGTTTCAAAAACCCCTCCTAATCCCACAATCCTTTTAATAGTTTAGAATAAATATTAATTTTATTTTTAATTTTATTTAATTATAATTTTTATTTTTTATTTTATTTTTATTTTCTGATGATAAATAACCTTAAGAAAAAAAAATAAATGTCAAAACCTAAATCCAAATGAACAAATTTTCCTTTTATTGCAATAAAGATTAAGCAAGGAGGAAAGGAAAACAAAATATTACAATAATGATACAGCCGAAAATAAAGTTAGCTTGAACGATGATCAGAGTGAGGTGCACAACCAGTAAAAGGAGAAGACTGTAACAGATCTGGTGGAGTCCGGTTGATTCAAAAAAAAACTGAGAAAGTCACTCAGGAGTTCTAGCGTCTGTAGAGATTGGATGAATGGCTGAAAAGAGTCAAGATATCATTCGGAAATAAAATAAAAAAAATTTACAAAGTAGAAACTTGGTTTCAATCACACAAGCTGGGCTTGAAATGGGAGATAGTCCAGTACCAGCCAAAAAGTGGTTCTAGGAAGCGGTTGAATGAAACTAAAAACTGGATGTATTCAAATTACATAAGAGGGGAAAAAATTAAATTGATAGAGAATAATTAAAAAAAAAGAAAAAATTAACGACTACTCACCACAACAAGACAGTTAAAACGATGAACGAGAGACCCACAAAGGAGGGAAAACAAAAAAAGTAATACTCAAACACGAGAAAAAGGTCTACTATTGAACAAAGACAACAAGGAGGGAAGGAACGCAGTCATCCGAGGGAGAAGAGGTGAAGGAACGAGGAGGTGAGCAACACTAAAAAGAAAAGAAAACAAAAGCAACAGATTTTAAAATAGGCATTTCATAATAAAAAAATAATGGTGACAAAAAGGCATGGAGAGGAGCTTCAAAAGGCAGTCCGCACCCACAAAAAAACATAATTAAAAATGTCAAACTTGGTTTCAGGTTCAAGTTCTAATACGAGGCCTTCCATTTACACTAGGCGCCGACGTCCTGGAAAGATTTGAAGATCCGTTTGAGGAAACAAACGTCAACCGACGAAACGCTAGTCGCTGTAGTTGGTTGGAAGGAAACAGCCATGAACACAATTAAGATTGGAGTCGGGGAAGCCGGTAAAAACGATGAACTTCCAATAAACTGGCCGAACGGAAAAGGTGAAGGAAGCACCGAATACAGTAAATAGTCCCAGCGACAACAAACAAGCTATCAAGGTATGTGATCATTTTATGACTGGTGAAACAACGTCGAATTGGAATGGGTTGAAGAAATCCAAAAAAAGAATAATTACTCAGATCCTAAACCATATAGGCGAACATAGCAGGCGACTGAGTCGGACCAGCATTGTACTCGAACCATCGTCAGTTGGAGAGAGCTCCAGAGGCTCCAGAGGCTCCAGAACCTCAACTGAGGCTAAGTGGATTCATCCTCAACGAAGGCTGAGCAGGTTCAGCATCTACGAAGGCCCAGTTCATTCTGCCTCTACCAAGCATATTCATTTCTCAAGAAAAAAATTTTACAGCACGTGGAAGAGAAAAGCAGGCGCATGCTAACAGTCAAAATGACACGCGGGCATGACCGAAGGCACGGACACTCTAAAAGAAAAACCACAAGCCGGAAATAACATTATAACAATATGGACAGATAGTAAAAAGTTAAGTAACAATTGGGTAATAAAAAAAACATTTCAGATGCTAAAAAAAATCGTAGCTAATTACTGAAACAATGAATTAGACAAAAGATAAATTTCAAAATAAATCCAAAAAAAATTATTTAAAATTAGCCTTATAACTTATATGGAAAAAGACTAATAAAACCTGAATTGGTTATTTAAGATTTATAAAAATTATATTAACTTTTTCTTTTATTTTAAATTAAATCTACCGAGTTAATGGTCGAAAACACTTTAGTCTATGATAAGCCTATCACAGAGCGCCTACGGGAATTTTTACTCTTAACGCCTCAGTTAATTCTACAGTTCCGAATACATGGAACTAAATTCTTTTTTTGTCTTTTTTATGGGCTTATTGCATGGGAATTCCTTTTATTTTTCTATAAAATAATACAGAATTATGTAACCTGGCCAGGTTGAGTCAGGACTAATGAAAGACCTGAAAGGAAAAAATAGAGATCAATATGGAAAACTATGTTAGCCATAATTCCTATTTAAAACTAACGTTACGGAGAACGTCATGTGTACCCTTTTAAATTATTTTTAACGAGGAGGGGGCCAGTTCTCGGAGGCTTAGAGAACTGTCAGCGTAGGTTGGCTCACAGACGGCAAAAGAACAAAACGAGTTTCGACGAGAAAATAAGAAAAATTAGACTTTATTAAGATTTTAATAGACTTAAAGCGCCGGATAAAAAGAATACTTAACCAGGTGATTTTTAATCACAAAAGCGCGTTGAAAAAATCAATTCGTATTCTAACTCGAAGTTAGGTCGGAAAAAAAAAGGTGAAAGATCAAGAGGTCCCCGGAACACCATCCTCAAACGGGAAGAAAGGTAAAATTGGAAAAAAATTTTTTTCCATATAACGGGACTGAAATTGCACGTTATATACCAAAAATACAATAATTAGGCTTTGAGCAACAAAAACAATTGCTTAGTAAATATTAAAGTATGTAAAACAATAATTAGGCATTAAGCCAGAAAACAATTGCTTAGTTAAATAGTAAAATATATCAACTGAGACTGCCAAGGCTTACGCCTGAATATCATAAATATATAAACTGTAATTTCGCGAAACAGTACTTTAACGCGAACAGAAAATCAACATAAGTGATCCAAAAAAGATTTATGCTCAATAAAGACGGACCCTCTCATCTGAGTTGCGTTGACCAACTGCTTCTTCTGAAAGAGATAAGTATTCCTGACGTGAATCCAACAGTACTGCTAACAAAGTATGCGTCGACCCAAAGTGCTTTATAATTTAGTTTAAAAAATTAAAGCTTAATTCTATATATGGTGTGAGCGGGGGCGAAAGAGATAGATATAATTGATATAAGATTGACAGAGCTGAGTGACCCGCTCCTAATGTTTAAGAACTTAGGCTTACCTGTCACGACGGACGAAGGTTCCAAGGCTTTCCCGTAAGTAGGCCACAATCGTCCAGGGAAAAATTCCAAAAACTGTATCTTCTGCCATGAAGCTGGCTAGGTCTGTGGTTGCAAAAGTGCCATGACAGGACCACTACGGTATTGGCTAAACACGTTGTGAAGGTGTCATTGCTGTATAGCAAGTCTGGCATGTCAGAGATTCTGCGATGAATAACTCCTCCCATGCTGAGGCGAAGCACAATGACCAGTCCAAGAAGTCTGGCAAGGCGACGATGGCTCAGGATATGAAGTCGATTTGCTAAGCGTTTCACACACTGGAAAATTCCTATCTGGAAAACTACGGGAAGATTAAAGTTTGTGATATAATGTTGCGACGCAGATTCATGCCTCTGCTCGCTGTTAGAAAACACAGTTCTATCTCGCTCTTTTAATGCTTGAGAGACCACATCTTTTCTCCCTGTTGTTGTAGCATTTTTCCATTGACTTCTTAAACGAATCGTCAGCAATTTTGAGGAGCCTCTTATATGGCGACCTTTCATAACCGCTGCCTCATACCTCTCTCTCGATGTGAGTCTCCCGCTCAATCACCTTTCCTTCATGCATGCTTTTGCGCCACTTCCTGCGCTGCTGTCTACGCACCGTTTTGAGAGTGAGGACCTCACTTTTATCTTCTGAGTGGCGCCATCTATTGTCAGTGGATGCGAGAGATGAACTCCAACATTACTTTCTAGCTTTTATCGTCTTCTAGAAATATTCCATTACTGTCGCAACTTTTTGTGACACGCTCGACCCCTGCTTCTCCTCACTGGAATCCAAAATAAAAGGAGTATCGATCTTTGCTTTGGAAGCTTCTTCCTTGGAGAAACACCTTGATAAGGCGTCAGCAATGAATTTGTTGCTAGATCTAAATTAGACTAACGCCACTTTAAATTCCAATAAATATTTCACCGACTGGTTTTTGGAGTATATGAATGATTGAACTTGCTGGAGA
The DNA here is from genome assembly GCA_023313115.1 of Rhysida immarginata. Lineage (NCBI taxonomy): Eukaryota > Metazoa > Arthropoda > Chilopoda > Scolopendromorpha > Scolopendridae > Rhysida > Rhysida immarginata. The sequence goes on from JAHWFO010093546.1 coordinate 2,394,629, forward strand.
TAGTGCCTCCAATGCCGTGTCACATGTGCTACAGACAGCAATTCCTTAGAAAAAATAGATAGATTTCGTTCCTCTGGTCTAAACCGCCTAGACTCAAAGGCTATAGGCATTAACTTGTCTCCGTGCTGCTGGAGAGCAACTGCCCCTATCGCCTCTTCAGAAGCAAAACATATTACGTGCAATACGTGCTATTCATCCAAAATTTTGAGAATAGGCGGACTTGTGAATCATCTCTTTAAAGCTATAAACACTTTTTTTGGTGGTAACCCCACTTGTACTGCTCGTTTTTGAGTAACAAATCAAATAATGGGGCTGCCATTTCCACCTATCTTTTGGACAGTGCCTAGAGAAAGGCCCTTAGCTGCCTAATACTGTTTGGTCTGGACCACTGCTTGATCACGCGCGTTAGCCACTCTTTGCATCCCTTGCCTTTAGGTGGAAAATTCAAAGCCCAAATAGTTAACCTTTGCGACTCCGAACACGCATTTGCTCTTTTTTAAGAAGAATCGATGTTGTCTTAATTTCTCTAATACCCTGCACGTCCTTTTTTGCTAAGCAGAAAAGGTTGGGCGAATACCAGCATATCATCGAATTCACTACCACTTCTTTATTTGATAAACCCCATAAAGCCTCTTTCGTGGCCTTCGTGAAGGTCGGGGCTGCTCCCTTGAGGCCAAACGGCATTACTTTAAACTCGTAGGAGCCTCTGGGGTTTTTTGCACAAAGTGAATTTTGTGTGTGCTGGTTTCACCTTAATTTGGTGATAGGCTTGAAGGACATCGAGCTTCGTGAAGTAATGGCCCCCTTGAGTTTATCAAAGACAGCATTAGTTCTAGGTATGGCCTAATTATTGTCAAACATCATTTTATTTAACTTTCTTTAGTCCACACACAAACGAAGCTCTCCGTCCTTCTTGCTCACAAAAAATACAGGTGAAGAAAATGCTGAGGTGCTTACTCAGCAGTTTAATTTTTGTTCGCTCCATCCCCAATTCCTGTCCTCATCTTTAGATAGCGGGTACAGCGGCGAATTGAATGGCACGAAAGTTTGCTCAAGGAATATCTCGTGCTGAGTAGACCTGGCAGGTGGCAGCCCTTTAGGCAATTCCTCCCTAAAGACATCAAATTCACCAACTAACTTCTGAAATGAGGGATGACAAGTATTACTTTCCTTATCAGGTAACCCCTCCCTATATATTTTGCCCTGTATAGCATAAACTGGTACCTCCGGTTGCTGCTTCAGTATGTGGCAAAGGTCTGTTGCTGATGTGGTTGCCATTGTTTGGCCTTACCATTGAGATCACCACATCTTCTTTCCTTTCTGCATTACTGCACAGTGCTTAAAATTCCACTTGAAGTATACTTTATTGCACTGTATCCATCGCATACTGAGAATGACGTGAAAATATCCGATATGATTGACATTGAAGTTGAGCTTATCTGCATATTTTCTGCTTTTTACCTGCACTAACATGGCTGCTTTGACAATGGTTCAGCTGTCTAGCCTAATCACCATCTATGTAGCTTTCCACAGCTCTGGTATCGACAAGAACCTTGCAAGCCAAACATTTGATGAACATTTGAATCACAAATAACTCCGACTGTAAGTCGTGATGAACGAAACTGATTTGGTCTTTTGTAGAGCTCTTTTTCCTATTCTGCCAAACTTAAATGTGGACCGTTTTGTCCGCATTTAAAGCACTTAATGTTACCGTTTCTTCCTTTATCCTTGGGGTATCCTGCACTGAGTCAACTTGCATGGTGTAACGTACCTATACGTGGGGTTGATGTGGGTTTAATAAGAATTGCAAAATAGCGCATATAAATAAAATTGATTTTATTAACTAAGACAGTATTGATTTGAATAATTACATCTTATTATAAGCATAGATGGATCACGCAACCCTCTTGCAAACTAGCCTGTGCGAACGTCAGGAAATGCTTAACTCTTAATTCGAGTAGTACAAATACGAAATAAAAATAATAAACAAATTTACAGATTTCTAAGGCAAAAACTTAAAACGCCAACTTTTAACGGCTAAGCCAATTGCCTAACGTCAGTTGTCTATTATTAAAACACTCGAGAACTGACGGGGAAATAACCCCTTTCGGAAAAATAACTATTGTTCCATCTAAGAAGTTCACACCACTTCGGAGTGCACTTCTTTCCAAGTATAACTTTAAATTCTATGAGATACCTTTGGCAATTCTGATAAAGTCTAAAGTTACCGACACAGCTATCACACTGGTCCCATGAAATAATTAGGTGCTTTAATAAAAGTCTTTTCCTATATTATTTCTAATTGCCTCATTTCATAACAAGTGAATATTAATTCAATTAACTGATCCGGTGAAAGAAAAGTCATTCTTATCGGACAGCGCCCGCTGTCATGAATTGTACTGTGAGCGACGAGGCCTCCTCGTCCTGAGCTTTGAATTTTAGCTTTTGTTGAGATTTGTCGGGAAGTCTCTTTTGGCAGTCGATGCAACCAATATACGACTCGTGACGTCCGGCTTCTCCTTCGGCTATTTTCTTCCAACTGCGTTGGCAACGAAGATCTCGTCGCGTAGCCCTTTTGGGGGGAGGACTACTGGAACCCAGGGTCGTAGTTGCTCGTCTGGGATGAGGGTGACCAAACGAGAACCTAATGCAGAAGGAACAGAATAAATATGTATTAACGTTAGCCGGAGTTAAGTTGCCTGCACACGCAGCATTCGCACAATTACACCCACGCACAGAATCACTCCAACAACGCGCAGCCCGCAACTCGCACTCACTGGGTGAGAGAAATTTGTGAGTCTCGCAACGCGCTACGCAGGGAACACCGGTGCTATGCGCGCTTGCGTTGCTATCGTCCCTCACATCAACGCAAATCAGACTTGCGTCCCGCCTTTGAATTTGTGGAGGTGCTATTCTCTTAGCTGAACCTCCAAAGTCGTCCACTATACGTAAGGCTTGGTTGGCCGGCTCTTTATCAAAAACTGGCCGACGCCTGTTCCATTGACGCGTTCTAACCGGGGCTGGTGAGCTTTCCCTTTGTGGCGTTCGGGAGGTAATACCTTCCTTATTCCCGCGACGAACACGGCGGCTCTTCCTTATTTTCGTATTATGCTCGGTAAAAGAATTCGAATATCTTACCTGCCGCTCGTGCCCGCGCCCGGAGGAACCTCGTATCGCCGAACGCCCGGAAAGCTCCACTGCCTCACCCCGATCAACGAACACGTCTTTCTTCATCCGAATCCCAGGTAACTCTCCTCTACCTTCTCTCTTCTCCTCTCCTCGTCTCCTTTTCAATCTTCCCCTCTTTTTCATTGGCTCTCGCCGCGTCTCTCCTCTAACCTCTCTCTCTCTACCAATCTCAAGACTATTATTTTCCACCTTCTTTTTCACATAAGGCGCTTTTATTACTGGCTTTCGACCCTCCGCCGTCGTCTGCTTTACACGTCTCCTCACATGAACTGGGTTTTGAGTGCTCGCTATCGCGAGCCCTCCCAAATCTTGTGACACATGGGCTCTCCCCATGACACCTCTGGGAGGTCATGGGCTCTATACCATCTTTCAACGAAATCAATGGCTTCTTCTAATGAGAGACCCGATATCATGCGCAATTGAGCTGACAATTTGTCAGGAATTGCCTGGAGGAGAAAATGCAGTTTCTCTGATGGAGAAGAGTCAGTCAGACCATTACATAACCTAAATTTCGTGATGAACTCGGTTTCCTTATTTCCCTTGAGATGGAGTTTATATATTCCGCCCATCTTGTCATTTGTGTGTGGCCACCAGTAAATGTGCTGGTCATCTAAGCCGCAAATCTATTTAGGACGTGGAGGAACAGCCGTAAAAACGGCAGTTATCCAACTTGCCGTGGCACCTTTTAGGTAGGCTGGATCGATCTGCATACAAAAAACAAAATGGATGCCCTTGCACGCAGCGATTAAGGCAAATTGCTTGAGGAACTCTTCAGTATCCTCCTTAGGTGTTCCCAAAAAACAAGGGAACTGTAGTTTATTAACTGCCTCCAGCATGGGAATGGGCTATAAAAGCTACACCACCTGAATGAGCGCATTAAAGTGCAGTATGTTAACCAGTTCATTATTTGGTTCTGGAGGAGGTCCTACTTGGGGTTCTACCATTTCTTAGTTAAACATTAAAGTATGTCAAACAATAATTAGGCTTCGAGCCACAAAAATTGCTTAGTTAAATAGTAAAATGTGTCAAGTAAGTCTGTCAAGGCTTATGCCTGAATATCATAAATATATAAACTGTAACTTCCAAAAAACAGCACTTTAACGCGAACATATAATCAACTTATTTGATCAAAAAAAAGATTAATGTTCAATGAAGAGACCATTGCAGAGACCAACTGCGTATTCTGAAGGAGATTAAGTATTCCTAATGAGAATCCAAGTCTACCGCCTAACGAAGTATGTGGCAACGCTAAGTGTTTACATCCCTGGAACAAATTCACAGGAAAACTAAAAGAAGAAAAGAAAGAAGCGCTATTAGTGTTTGATCTACAACAAGCTATAGTGTGCTTAAAATGAATGATGCTGCTTTACCTTTAATGAAGGACGCACTTCCCACTTACGCCCCACAAAGCGAGCCTAAACGCTTTATTATTTAGTCTAATAATTAAAGCCTAATTCTATAAGATTCATTATTTTACACACGTTGTATTGTATAGTGTATACAGTTATAATTTTATAACGTCCATTTTACAATACAATTGGTTTATTAATGTTTAATATATAATCGATTTTCATCTATTCGGGACATCATCAGTATTTTTTTTTTCAGTTGAGATGTTTAAATGTCTTACAATGGTATTCTTTTTAAATTTTGAACAATATTTTCTTCTATTCATTGTTTTTTGGTTATATTGTTGTCATTATTTGGTTATAGTATTATTAGTATTTATCTTATTTATACATTGTAGTTTTTTTTTTAATATAAAATATACAATGGTTATCTTATCTTATAAATATATGGTTAATTACATAGTTCTTGTATTCTTTTGTTTTTGCTTAATAGTTCTTTTATTTTCTCCTCCTTCAGTATTTGGTTGAATAATAAATTACTATCTAATAATTCGGCATTATTTAAAATCTCTTGTGGATAAAATTTATTTACCATAAAAATCATAAAATTTTCGATGATTATTATTTCTCTCTTATTATTAATTTTGTGGACTAGTTTGCACGTTTCTTCCTAATTCCCGGTTTTATGTTTGCTTAATAGAATGTGTTCTGCATATTTGGAGTTTTTTAGTGCATTTTTTATATAATATATATGTTCTTTGAATCTAGTTTCTAAATTTCGATAAGTTTTTCCAATATAAATTTTGTTACATTCTTTGCATTTAATTTCTTATACCCCGCTTTTTTCTTTTTCTATAATTTCTCTTTTGTTTTCTAGTAATGTTATTAATCTATTTTTGGATCTAAAGGCTACTTTTATTTCTTTCTTTTGAAATATTTTTTTAATTTTGTAACTTATATTTCCATGGAATGTTAAACAAATTCTTTTCTTTTTCTTTTGTATTTGTATTATTTTGTTGTTTTTTTCTGATTTTTGTAGCCATATTGATGATTGTTTTATTTATTTGATCTTCCTTGTATCCATTCCCAATCCCAATTTTTTTATTATTCCTAATTCTTTTTCTCTATATTCTTCTTTTATGGGGTATGTTAAAGCTCTATTAATTAGATTCCTAAATGCTGAGTTTTTGTGGCTCCATGGTTGGTTTGAATTTTTGTGTATACTGTTTATTGTTGTTGTGGGTTAACATAGAAGAAATACTAAAAGACTTAAATAATCTAGATGACAATATCAAATTCACATATGAAGAGGAAAAAGATAACAAATTGAATTATTTAGATATAATGATAGAGAAAAAAGAAGAAAACAATAAAATAAAATTCGAATATAACATTTACAGAAAACCCCCGAAAATGTTAAATGATATGGTTGATGCGATGAATAGACGTTATGGTAAAGAAGGTGTACGATCAGGTAGTCCTGATTTTGAAACACTGGAAAGAATTTTGCAATGACTGAATGAATGGGAGACTGAATTTATTGCAGGCCAAATTACTGAAGCTCATTTTCTTACTCATTCTACAGCAGAAGGTCTGAGGGTACTTTAAAGTCAACGATTGATTTAGCAAGGCATTTACCTGATAATTGTGGGTTTGGTTACGTTTTAACAGGCAAGTTTAACCAAGATGTGTTGGAGAACTTATTTTGGTAAAATTCGAATAGCTGGAGGACAAAATGATCACCCAGCCATGCCAACGTTTTTTACAACTATATAAATTGCTTTCGGTATATAGTTTGCTAAAACCACCAGCCTTTGGTAATTGTGAAGTCTTGGAAGATAATCATGAACCCTTGGTTCTTTTTCTGAATTTAAAGAAATATTTGAGAACTGCTCAAAGGAAAATAAGAGACAGGAATTGAAGTCAAAATTAGAAATCCTAATTAGAGAAAGTGAATGGGAAAGTGATGAATTAATAGACCATGATTATTATGAAGCAAATATGTTGACTGTATAAAAAAGTTTGGCAAAGATGGTGAAGTATGCTGCAAAGCACTTGTAGTTCCTGATGCTGTAAGTTGGCATGCAGAAGCTGATTTAGTAAATATCAAAACTAGGGGTTACCTTACACATCCTAACATTTTTTTGTTTAATTTGCTACAATTTGCTGAAAAGTGTTTCAGTAAACATGCTGATTCTGCAGATTGCTATGAATTAACAATTCAAGACATTCTGTCTAGGCACGACATGTTATTTCCATACAGTGCACGCAAATATGAAGCAATATCGAATATAATTCACTATTATGTAATGCTGAGAATTAGACAATATTGCAAACAAGAAAATGCTATGCTTGGTAGAGAAGTAAGGAACAAGCGAAAACTGTCGAAATTCCGCAGCTAACATGTTGAAGGATCTCCAATGGCTGTGAGTTGTCACAATTTTATCATCAGAGTGTCACCATAATAAACACGGCTATTTACATGTAGCTACCGTACTAGTCTAACAAAAGAATTATAAATCCTAAATAATAATCCCAATGGTTTTTAGACTTTTAACCCACCAACCAACATGCATCCCTCCATAATACCTATTTTTTTAAATCAACTTATGTGAAATGGGTGAACTTCAATTGCTGATCGTAAGCTGCTTATCTTTGTACGCATTGCAAGAAAATATTGGAGATATGAAGCTACAAAGCTTTTTTTTTAACAATTACAAACTATATATTGTGTGTTAAGTTTATTTAATATTAAACATTATAAACATCTGTAAAACGATGTATTTTCTTCTTTTTTACCCCAGGTATACTTGGCAAAACCAGTTCAGTTTGTTCAATTATCAGGATTTTATTACTGTTTCCGTTATAAATGTCCTAGAATTTTAAATACTCTGTTATATAAGCAATGTGCCGTATTAAAAAATATTTCTTTTACTTATTTAAAAAAAAAATTTACTTAAAAAAATTACAACATTGTCGATATTAGTCGAAGGCATGTCTTCACTCAACCCTTTAAACGGTGGCGCCATCTAGCGTCTTTTCTCCGTACTCCGAGCCTTATCTTGCCACGTTGAACTTTGCCGTTTCCTAACCTTCTATTCTTAAACCGTGTTCCTGTCACTGTAAGGAGTAGGATCGGTACTAAATTGAAGAAATAGGCGAAGTAGGAGATAGATTGGACGATAAAAAGCCGATTGCATGGAATCTAGAGTGGACAGAAGTCTCAACACAAAGCAAACTTTTAACGTGATGAAGATCGTGACCGTGATAAAATTAAGGGAGAGAGACCCAGTACCACACCACGTCCGCATTAGGGAACAAACAATGTCCCAATGAACAATAAATGGTCGTCGGCAAAAAAATATTTTACCCTTTTTAAATGGTCACAAAAAGGACCGTAATAGTGCATACAAAAATGCTTCTACAGTGGAAATATTTCAGGAAGCTATTCGTTGTTTGCAGCCTAAGGAGAATACTAATTCTATCCAGTACAACAAAAAATATTGTTCGGACGTATTGGGCATTAATATGATTGACAATTATTATTGGGTATTAATATTATTGATAAAATTATATCAGATACTTATGAGAGGGCCAAACAGCTACATTCAGGGTCAATTGATAAGAACTGCATGTCAAAAACTGCTGGTATGGTAAAAAAGAAAAAAGATAACTTTAATGAAAATAGTTCCGTAGAGAATATAGTGCTGAATGGAATTGTTGATAATGTACAAGAAGAAGGAGCTCCTTGTTTAAAATTACATGTTAGACAGCAGTCCAGTCAGGGACTTGCTCCTCAAACCAATGTAAATAAAATGGCTGTAGATGCCAGATGCCAAACGATAGATTGTGGTAATTCGTCGTGCGAAATTGTAACTCAAAAACTGCTTAGTCGGTTAAAGCAAGCCTTAGCAATAATAGAGGCTTTAACTAAATCACTTAATGGAGAGTCTCCTAAAGTAGGCAATAAGCAAAATATGGTAAAGGAGAATTCCAATGATGAAATTAGGAGTGGGGCTCATAGTTATGTGCAAACTAATATTGTGCATCAACAAGCGAGGTAACGTTATGGAAAAAAGAAGAATCCAAAGAAGCAGGACGCTAACACGCTACCAGGAGTAGCAACGCAAAATTAAATCATGAGTATGTGATATTTAAAGATTAAACAGAGAAGGGGATTCTCAAAACTGTGTTGCTATCCCGTTGGTAAGTGTATTTTCGGAATGTGAAAACGACACGACTCCTAGTCGACAGGAATGAAACCAGTTTTCCTGTTCAAAGCGTCAGTATCAGAAGTCAAAAAAACATAGCAACAATAGACAAGTTAAACCAGATCAGCATCGGACTGAGTGCAATGAAGTTAAAACATGGTACGTTAATGATTATAGGAATAGTTACAAAGAATACAGTAAAAAATGATGCCTGTAAGTGGTATTTGGTTCCAAAATCAACGGCAGGTGAAACCGAGCGATTTCTATTGCAATAGGGAAAAAAAAACAGTTTGTGCAGCATGTGAATCAACGGGACTGTGTTAATTTCTTAAACAAAAATATTTCGCTCGCAGGCTCTTGTCTATAAGGACGATTTGCCCAAGGCGGGGAAGAATGTCAGGGCAAAGTTCCGATGAGAGGAGAAGGAAGCCTGATAGATCGACGTCATCGCCAGTAACGTCATCCTCCTCATTACGATTTCCGAAGAGAAATCGAATGCAAGATCTTAATCAGTCGTCATTACCTGTAACGTCATCCTTATCTAGAGAAAAAGCGAATGGGGAAGCAGGAAGAGGGATGACGAAAACAGCGTCAGAGAGAAAATTTTCATGCATGGAGAAAAAGATCGTTGGAGAAAGAGAGAAAAGGTTTATCGAGAGAAGCGAGGAAAAGAGAAATGAGATATGGATAAAAGATTGTAGGAAGTGAATTTTCATTGGCACAAACAACAACTGGTGTTCGTATGAGAAAGTGCCGTTGCCGGTTCAGGTTCCGGTAAGCACCTCACCTTTGTGCGTGATAGATTTATCAAACGAAGAATTTCAGCGGTACGGATGTTTTTTCATGTTCTCGGAGGATATCCCCTTTCAAAGCTGTGTGGGAATTTTCCTTTAAAACTTTAAACGGATATTTGTCAGAAGACCTCGGCGGGTTTGTGGGGCTACACAGTTAAGAAGCTATTAACGAGAATTTTACTGCTCTGAGATTGCATAATTGGGAGCACGCTCGTTGATGCAGCTTCTCAGTGCAAATAAGGTTAATTGAGTTTTCTGATTTTTCCTCAAGATGGACTTGCTTCTCATGGCGAACTCTTATCTCAAGAAGCGACAGTAAGTGTTTTCTCTTTTCTTTCTAATGGATTAGAGAGGGTTATTGCATCCAGGAGTTTGAATAACTGATTGCATATTGAATAGGATTCCGTTATAATTTCCTTTTTAAGAAGCCAACGAGTATACGGAACTCTTTATTAATTTAAAATTTAGACTTGATATCGGCCTGCTGGACAGATAATTTATTTTATGGCTCTTCTTTCTTCAGAGCGCCATTTTCATTAAAATATTAATACTCACTACTGGTCTGGACTTAATGAGTTTTATAGAAGCCTTTCATGGCCCTTTAACTTTTCTATTGCTACGTTAAGTTGACTTAGTCAAGTATTTTTGATTACGACGTGCAAGTGTGCGAGCATTAGTTTAATTGTCGAGAGGGCTTAGACTTTAAGTCGTTAATTGGCATTTGGGGAAAAAAAAATTTCTACGAGTTCTAACTTAATTTTATGTTTTTGTTTGTGAAATTTGGCGGCCAGGATCTTCAATCTTATACTGATAACTCTAAGGTTAAATTAATGTGAATTTTAGTTACCCTCACTACTTGTGTACATATATTTTATTCCCTCCATTGCGTTGGCACATGATAGTTATACTGCAGACGGGTTGTTGAAGGTGAATACTCATACTCATATTGGCCGTATGTTCAGGTAAATTATACGGAATTCGTAATAACAAGAAATTGTGATGTTTTAGGAAGAGCAAATTATCAAATTCGTTTTTTACGATACAAAATACTTCAGAAAAACCCTTGAACATCCCAGAGGTTAAAATCGTGTTGGGTAGTGTTATATAAGCTATTTTTTTATATTACAGTTCATTTATTCGGATCGTTTCTTATTAATAAAGCTGTCTTTCTCACAATAAAATCATCTGTTATACAAGGTTCTGTGATGAAAATAAAGTTCCTGTGGTGCTTTCGGTGAGAGGGTTGGAAATCGCTTGTGCCTGTCCCAATTCGAACATTATAAAAGTTCTAGAAAAAGAATTTTCCGGTTAATTTCTAAAAATTTTATTTTTTTTCAACATAACATCACAAATTAAGTTCATAAATCATCTGTTTTGAATATGCAACGAATCCTGCACTCAGGGAGAGAGTGAAGGAAGATGAACCTCTGCTCACAATTGCATATAATATATTGAGCGTTTTATGTAAAATTCCAAAGTTTATTGACTATATACCAGTGAGCAACCATTAAGTTTCAGTAAAAGATATGTACCTAAAATATATTGATGTTCATTTTCTGCTGTCTCTGGGATGGCTGCCTGCTCTTGTTTCTCTGGTACACGATTATCTTTATATTAACTGGCCCGCGCGTAGTTTACGCGGTAATTATTTAGTTTTAATTCAAATCATATTGTTGCAAAGCTCGCATATTCGAACTGTTTCGTGAGACGAACTCGTATGTTCTTTTCCATTTATAGTTTGATTAACTAGAAACTAAAAATAAATAAAACAGTTATTTCAAATTGAAATACAGGCTATAGAGTCAAAATCACAGAGACCAGCTCTTTTGGTGAGACAAAATGTGGAGTGAAGATTGCAGATTGGAATCGGACTTGGAGGTAATTTCAGTTGAGTAGGTAAACTTTAGTAAGAGATGAAGGAATGAAACCACATATCCACAAAAACGAGTTTCATACACCATTGATGTATACATCATTGATGTGTCCATACTGAAGATGGCTACTTGGTAGCCAAAATGTACATATCTATGGTGTATAAAACTCGTTTTTGTGGACTTGTGGTTTCCCTCCTTCATCTGCACAGAAGTATAAGGTTAGTCTCTTATATTTTAGTATATATAATGAAACTTTAGTAAATTTAATTTTTTTATATTCTAACAAAAAAAAAAGGTGAAAATTCTAAAATTTTTTCAGAACTATTAATCCATATCAAATTTTATCAGAACTATTAAATTTAAATATGTTAAGGACTTTATCAGATTGAATCAATTTATACTGCATCACAGATGGAAGTACTATCGGAAACTTTTTCTTCTGATAGAAATTCTCAGCATTTGAAGAAAAAATTACTGACATACTTGGTGAAATTTCACTTAACTGCACGAGTCATAGAAGGTTTTATGCCATCTCATGCTCTCGTTGCAGGTCAGGGAGTAGCTAATGATTCGGTTGCCTTCATCATCTTCAGGACAGTAGTAGATAACCTTTGCTCCTGGCGAACGTGATTTTGGTAACCACACACGAATAGTTCCCTTTGCAGTTTCAGGTTCTGGGCAATCTAGATGGATAAAAAATAAGATAATAGATATTAAGGAGCAAAACGATTTTTTTTCATTTATTTTATTCTTTAGTGTGAAATGAGAGGATTTAAAGAACGATTTACTAAAGAATCTTTAATAAGAAATTCCGTTTCATCCTTTTTATGTTCATATACTTTTGAACTTTACGTCATTTAACAATAAAAAAGGCAAGTAGAACAAGTCTTGTTTCTTCCTAGTTATTGAAATTTTAACAATAGTAATAAACAATAAGTACTAAGGTGGGTGGGGATAATATGCCCGGAGTCTAATATGCCCCACTCCAAAATATCTATCATTGCTCGGTAACTTATTAATTTAGCCAGGAGATGGTATGGTCTGTCTATTCCTTGACACTTGACTAGCTTACCAGCAAAACATTTCAATCCGTTGCAATTTGATGGAATGGCCGAGGTTTGAATTTCTGGAGGAAAGCTCTTCTATCTCTTTTATAAAACCTGCCATGATTCCAACAGAGTTCTTTCTGGTTAAACAAATACATTCGGGAGTGTTTATCAATCGCCATTTCTAAAGAAATAAGCGCTTTTTCAAGCGAAACTTAGGTTTTTCCTTTCGCATTGTCGGTTAGGCTTTAAGGTAAAAACAAGCTCCGAAATGGATAATCGGCTAATTAGCCCCAAATGGGGCATATTACCCGCACAGTGCGGCAATATATCTTAATGAGTTAAGCGGTATGAATATGGACCTTTAAACACTCGTTGACAACTCTGAAACTGGCCTCCCCGAGCAAGTTAGTGAGAATTCCAATCCGCAAAATGAGACGTCATTTACCAATTTATTTAAGACCCAGGGCTCGACAAATTCCAAAAATCTGAATAGACAGTTGGCTACCACTGCAATTTTCATGGTAGCCAACCGAAACGTGATATTTGTGTGTCGGTATAATCATGTACTGGGTGATTCAGTCAATTACGTACGATTCTAATGGTTTATTACTAAGGAACTAATAAACATAGGAATTTCATATAGAATTTCTAATACACATTACACATTGGAATTTTACACCTCATGAACAACATACTCGATGTGTACTCCATTCATCTATACAACACTACGAAGCGTGAGGATGAAGTTTTGCAGCACTCCGCCTCGCATCTCATTGTCAACCAGTGTACAAGTTTCGTTGATTGCCTGACAGACTTCTTCCATGGTGCGGGGTCGTCTGCTGAACAACATTTCCTGAAGGAACCCCCACAAAATTGACCCATCAATTCAACAACAACTGTTTCCCAAACCTCTTCAACGACAGATTCAGCTGGCCACCGACCAGTCCTGACCTCTTTCTGTGGGGGGGGGGGGGGGGCGTTCCTTAAGGAGAAGGTGTGCAGGACACATCCCAACACCATCGAAGAGGTCCGTCAGGCAATCACCGAATCTTGTGCACTGGTTTACAATGAGATGAAAAGCGCAGTGCTGCAAAACTGCAAAACTTCACCCTCAGGCTTCGTCGTGTTGTACAGATGAATGGAGCACACATCGAGCATTTTGTTCATGAGCTGTGAAATTCCAATGTGTAATTACTAGTATAAGAGATCTATATGACATTCCTATGTTTATTAGTTCCTGAGTAATAAACCATTAGAATCGTACGTAATTGTCTGAATCACCCTGTATATTCATAAAATCAATCTTAATTCTTATGTAAAAGATTTATTTAAGAAGTTTAAAAAATTTAAAAATGACAAGTAACAAAGCGTGAAGAATCAATTCACTAAAAATTTTAAATACATAATTTAAGCTAAATCTTAAGTGCTCTCACTGTCACTATCATATTCTGAAAGTGTTTCATCAGTTATCAACTTCAAATGTGGTCCAAAATTTACCGTGCGCAATAAAAAATACAAACAAAACAAAGGCCATTTTTTGAGATTTTTTTAAGCGAGAAATTGATCATAAGTGTGCGGGAAATAAATAACCCCCGCCAGACACATAAGCGCACACTTGCGCAACTTAGAGAGAACTATGATCACACCTGATTTTCAGGAATATTAAAATAGACAAAAATTGAATCTTAGAAATGAATAAATATGGCAATTTTATTGAAAGCAGCTTACTATTTGTACATCTTGGTAGAAATATATACGCAATTGTCACATACTGGCTATGTACTGATGAGATTTTTTTAAACATCGAAACTTGACTTGATGTTTGATTGGATGTGCCTTGCACTTCACATCCCCCATAGGCAGCCATGTGGTGGTTGTCAATAGCACTTATGAGCGCAGGGGCGCTTGTGCGTTTTCTTAAATTAAGCATTATTTATTATATTTTTTATATAAAGAAATTCAATGTCATTGGAAGAATTTTCAAACGAAGTATAAAAAAATAAAGGTCGAATATAAAACATACCTTATTTATTGAAAAAGAAGATAATAAAAAATCAGAGGTATAAAACCGCACATGGGATTCGAATCAGGGCACAAGACATGAGCCATGCGGCCAATTGAAAGACTAAACTTCCACCGATAAGACTAACGAACTGGACGACTTTTGTTTATTCATCGCACATTTCACAGATGCTACAAGCCGTGCCTGACTATACATAACAAATATTTTATCAACGAGGAACGAAAATCTAGCATAACAATATGTACCGACAGAGTACCATGAACAGTAAATACAGGAAAGACGGCCACCGATAAGGAAGGCCTGCCCAATTCGCACTGAGGCAGGGTGTCACGGAAATCGAAACCAGGTTCGATTCCCAGCGACACTGTTTGCTTCTGCCGCTCTCGGATATTCTCCCGTTCAAAGGCGGGGGAGGAGCGGGGCAGACAGTGTCGTCATACCAGCCAACACGGGAGAGCGAATGAAAATACAAGGAGGTTTCGAGACAGAGGCTCGAAGTTTTCTTGGCGGGAGAAAAGGAGTTTGGAGAGGAGAGTGACCCGAACGACGAAACGGACTGGAGGTCGAAAGAGCGATCTCGACGCTAACGCAAGAGAGCTCTTCTTCGTGGCTGCCACCAAGCAAGGACGTGAGGGGCAACGGCCGAGCGGAGGCAACGGAACGCCGGAGCGAAGTGTGGAGAGGCCGACAAGAGACACGTTCTGCGGAGAAGCTCCGAAGGCGGCGTTTTCCACGCACAGGAGTTCCTGAGTGAGCAGTATTTTAGCTTGCACGAGGCGGAGCGAGGCCACCATGTATGCTAGTTACAGTATATTCAAAGGCTTAGTGTGGACCCTGTTATTAATTAGTGAGCCTCGTATCTACGAGTATCTAGTGCTTTACTTATCTTTATCTATATTGTAAGAATTCCGTAGACAACAGTAGCCATAATTATTTTCCTAACATCCTTCCGATAATTGTCTAAAAGGGAAGGAGTTTTTAAATTGCAGCTGTGTTACGAAGTGTATACTGTAATCCAATTTGGCTTTCCGGCCAAGCCGGCCGTTGTGTTATTGGTATTGTGCTTTATTTTTGATTACATGTTTATGTAAGGCTGGTAAATTACGCCTATTTCCCTTAGAGTTTAAGGATTTGATTTTTTGTTATTTACTGGATTTGGACATATATTCATGTTTTTGTGCTATTTTTCATAGCTTTATTAAATGTTTATTTTTTTACCTTGCCCCTGTTTACGTGCATAATAATTTCCACTGCGCTAGCTTTTATTGCTCTGCATTTACACGTTACACAGGGCTTGGAGGCTGGCAATAAGTGGCGATTGGGCAGCCCTTTCTTATGAAAAATTTTATATAAGAGCTAATTTCACTACAAATTTAAATTTTCGATGGTTACGATACATTAATGTGATTAGGTCTTCTAATCGGCTGCCGCATTGGCCAGTAGCCAAGTGGCTACCACCTGTTTGAAAGTTGTAGCCAAAATGGAATTTCTGGTAGCAATTGGCTACCAAAATATAGGATTTGTCGAGCTCTGAAGACCCCTAAAATTAAAAGAAGTGGCAAGGCTGAACGTAACTCAATTAATAGCAGAGCCCAAGTTTGGAAAAAAGACCTCTTTGCTGCTATAGGTGCGTCTCAAGTCCAGAAACAGGTTTCTAAAGTCCAGAAAAATACTTCCAACCAACCATCTTGTAAATGTAAAAATGTAAAAACCGTTCCATTGAGGAGTACCTCACCGCGCCCATCTGATATCATGAACCACGGGACGGAATGGATCAGATTCCCACAAATCTTGGTACTGCTAGATATCTGCGATAATAATCATATGCTCGACATGAAAATGTGCTTAAGTTATGTGTGGATACACGAAATTTGTATCGGCTTCACTGCCGACGACAACCAAGCATACTTGTGCCCAGATTGTTTGAAATAATTACATGAGCTTGTTTTAAACGTTTTATTAAGTCATTAAAACCTTTGAAGTTAATTCTTGCGGTTTTAACTTTTTTTAAAAAAATTTAGATTAAGTTAATTCGGCCTTATTTAAGTAAGTATGGCAGGACATAATACTCAAACTGTATGGGGCAGTTTGGTGGGCTCATAAAGCACTGTTTCAAGCTTTGAAATGCTTTTTGTTGGCACTTGCTCCACTTGAATGGTTCATCTTTATTTAGTAGGTCAAATAACGGCGCTGCTATTTCTTTGTATCTTTTAATAAAAGTACAATAGAATTGTACTGTTCCAATGAACCCTCTTAACTGCTTGATGGCTGTGGGCGTTGGCCACTGTTTAATGGGATCGGTCATCCGCTGCTCACACACCTTACCTTTGGCCGAAAACTCGAACCTTAGGTATGATACCTTGGTGACCCCAAACGCGCATTTGCTTTTTTCAAAAAGAAGCGATGTTGCTGAAGCCTTTCCAGCACTTTCCGCGTTCTCTTACGCAAAGCGGATAGAGTCGGAGCGAAGACCAGCACATCATCAAATAATACGATCACTTCTTTATTTAGTAACCCCCATAAAGCCTCATTCATTGTTTTCGTGAAAGTAGAGGCTACTCCTTAAGCCCAAAGGGCATAATCTTAAATTCATACGAGCCTATGGGGGTCTTGAGAACGTAAATTTCGTGTGTTCTGGCCCCACCCTAATTTGGTGATAGGCTTGAAGGACGTCGAGCTTCGTAAAATACTTGCCCTCTTGAGTTTGTCAAAGAGGGCATCGGTTCGAGTTATTGCGTAATTATTGTCATACTAGAAGAGGTACCCGGCGTTGCCCGGGATAATTACACTTGCACAAACTTTTCCTTTCATTGTTAGTCATGAGATATTGATTGTTGGTCCATGCAGAGCGTTTGTGAATTGCGTGTTGATACCATTGTTGATACCTATTGTTGTACAAATTTTGCCTTGCATTGTTGGTCATGAGATATTTCTCATTAATATGCCTTGCCATAACCATGAATATCGATTTTTTATCGATATTTATTATTTTTCCGAAATCTGAGGTAGACAGTGACCTTCCTCATGCTTTGAAGGTCATGTATGCGAAATTTCATCAAGATCGGAATAAAACTGTAGATTTGTATAAAAAACGTACAGACCCACAGACAGACCCACAAACATCCTTCTTTATATATATAGAAGATGTCATTTTGTTCAGCTTTCTATACTCTACGCACATAAGAAGCCCGCCGTCCTTCTTCGTTAAGAATAATACGGGAGAAGAGAAGGAAGAGGTGGAGGGCTTAATAAGGTGCTTACGAAGTAGATCCATGATTGTTTTTCCAGCTTTTCTTCTTCATCTTTGGATAAAGGATATAGCGGTGAATTGAATGGTTTAAAGGTCTGTTCAAGCAATATCTCATGCCGCGTGGCTCTGGCAGGCAGTAAGCCCTCTGTAATTCCTCTTTAAAGCGATCGTCGAATTCTTTGATCAAATTCTGAAAAGAATAATGGCAGTTATCTTTTTTTTACTTCCTCCCTATCCTCATTTAATTTTCCCCTAATTGCAAATACTGGTACCTCTGGCTGCCATAAAAGGATGTGGGACAGATCCGCTGCCGAAATTGAGGCCATAGACTGCTCTTTCCACTGTGGCAACCATTCTTTTTCCCTAGCCTATTGATCGCGCACCGTTTTGTGTTCCAGTTAAAATAGATCTGATTGTTTTCGATCCATTGCATTCCTAGAATCGCGTCAAAATTGCCAAGTGGCATAAGATTGAAACTTAGCTTATCAATATATTTTCCACTTTTGATTAGCACCAATAAGGCTGATTTGTTGATTGGCGATACTCATCCGTCAGCTAGGGCTGCTGATTTATTTTGTCCTGTTACATTGCTTACTTTCAGCTTAAGCTGATTGGCTAAGGATTGGTTGATATAGTTTTCCACAGCCCCGGTATCTACCAGAAGTTTACATGGGGTGCCTTTAATAGTAACCTGTAGTAAACATATACCCAGGCGCAATTGGGGAGACAAGGCTCCTGGGCTACCTTCAGATGTTTTTTCTTTTTATTTTTACAATTACGGGCTGTGTGACTGGGTTGATTACAGGTGAAAACCTCATTACCTGCTGCTGTCGGCATGGCTGAACCCGACCCCGTACTCCTTGGATAGCGTCAATTTACATGGGTTCTTCCCCAGTATACTCAGGTAGCTCATGGGCGAGGTACTAACGCTCAACATACTCAATGGCTTCTTCCAAAGAAAGCTGTATTTGCATTCGGAGTTCACGCTCGTCCGCCTTTACCTTTTTCCTTCCGCAATCAGGGAGCATATAGAAAGAGTTGTCTCTTGGTTGCGGAAGGCGATCTCTGTTGTCAACAGATGGCGACAGCCAAACTCCAGCATTATTTCTTAGCTTGCATCGTCTGCTAGAAATACTGGAACCAGTAACTGTCGCAATCCTTTGTGACACTGCTCTTGTAATTAGGCTTTTCAACATTTTTTCACTGTTCGGACATGCTTTCTCGGAAAGCAACAGCAATTGTCAATTTAGAATCCTTTTTTAGCCTTTTTGGAGTTTACAGTTTTCCATTTATCCGTACCATTGTATAGCCTTTGCCATTTTATCCTTACTCCCTAAGCCGGATGGGATAGTTTCCATAGGCTGAGGATTCCCACTCTCTAATTCACAAGAATCTCTTAGATAGTCAGAAGTTTCATCTGTAGGCTGCTTACCTGTCATTGACAGAGCAGAGAATTGATCTTTGAGGAACTGCTCCATCTTATTAAAGTTCTTGTTGGCCTCATTACGTGCTGCAGAGATTTCAGCATTCATATTAGCAATTTTCTCGTGGATTTCTGTTATATTCGTTTTTAGTGACTCCACTTTATCCTTAACTAGCAATATTAGCCGGCTTTCCCCGGGTGAAAAAGATGCGTTGAGTAATTTTTTTTTAACGATTGTTTATTATGTTAAAAATTAAACTATGATTAACAAAGTATGAACGAAATGTAAGAAAATGAGAAACAGTCTGGAAAGCCTTCTCAAAACTTTTCATAACCATTTTAAACCATAAATGATAGTTTATTAACAATGAACTGGCAACAAAAGAAAATTAAATTATATGTACAAAAGTAAATAATGAAAAAAAAAAATGATAAGATAAATGAATCAGCTACACAGGCAAGCTGAGCATGGATTGTAAAGTAGTTGTCCATTCAAGTCCATTTCGGTAAACAACGTTGTATGTCTTCCCCTGTGGCGCAAAAACATGTAGATTTCGACAGCTGGACACTCAGGAGCAAGCAACGTATAACTGACCGTGAGAAGCAAGCTTCCTGAAAATACACTACCATATCAAAAGTCATGGGACAACCCTGATTTGCATGAAAATCAGACATTCCTTTGCGATTTCACTATTGGCATTCTTCCCAGCAAAACATAACAGAGAGTATGCTATTATTACATGTAGATGATGCTTGCGTGAATGTTGTAAGAATGTCTCAAAGAAAAAAGCTTTCAGGCTTCCAATGAGGTAAAATTGTTGGGTGCCATCTCGCAGGCAAAACTGTTAGAGAGACGTCAACCCTCGTAAACATCCCAAAATCGACCGTTCACAACGTCATCCGGGCATGGAAAAAGAAAACTACCACAAGTATTCTGCCTATAACTGGAAGACCCAAGATCATGTCGGCCATAGACCAAAGGTCTCTTCGTAAAGTGGTCACTGCAAACCGCCACACATTGCTTGATGGACTGACAAGATCGTTCATAGTCGACTGGAACAACTATGAGCACCCTGACTGTTTGCAGGGAACTGCATGCAATGGGTTTTTATGGCAGAGCGGCAGCCTCACATTAGCAACAGCAGCGCAGCGAGGAGATTGCAATAGTGCAAAGAGCGACGACATTGGACTCTGGATCAATGGGCGAATGGTTGAATGGACTTCAAGTATACTGGCAGGTTTCCGGGTCTATCTTTAATATACGTCATTGGTTTGTATGATGGAATTATGCATTATAGATGCTGAAATTTAAGCTATGGTCTCTTTAATCATTATATAGTAATTTTGCTTCTATAAACGAAATTAGTTAATAAAATAATATTCTTATG
The DNA here is from genome assembly GCA_023313115.1 of Rhysida immarginata. Taxonomy (NCBI): domain Eukaryota; kingdom Metazoa; phylum Arthropoda; class Chilopoda; order Scolopendromorpha; family Scolopendridae; genus Rhysida; species Rhysida immarginata. The sequence continues at coordinate 2,415,179 of JAHWFO010093546.1, forward strand.
TCAAATTTAAGTTACAATAGTATAAAACTAAATTTTAGCACGGTATTTTATTCCCCTGGTCTGTGCAAACGCGTAAATTGTTGTTGTAGTCAACAATTGGATTGCTGTATTTATAGAAGAAGCGATTTTAGTCCCCTGTGTTGCATGAATATGGCTACTTCTCAAGCTTAACAATGTAATTTAACGCTCGTACAACGTAAGAAAACTGTCAGCTGATGTTACGTATTTATTGTTGAAAACGTAATAGTCGGCTGCGAGCTGACAGTTTTATTACGTTGTACGATCATTAAATTTTATTATGTTTGAGATGTGGCAAATTCATGCAATAGAGGGACTGAAATCGCTTCTTCCGTAAATACAGCAATCCAAATGTTGACAAAAACAATGGAATTTGCGCGTGTGCACAGACCAGGGGATAAAAAGACTATGGTTTTAGTGCGCCGTCTGGCCTCGCCATCTAGTGACATACTTTAAAAACAAATGTCTATTCAACTTTTCGATAAGATAGTATCGCCATCTAGTTACATCCTTTGAAAACAATTCAATTTTTCGAAAAATACGAATAACTTAAAAAATTGATACAAACACGGTATAAAAAGTACCCTATGTAAACCACAGTAATAACTTAAAAAATGACACTAACTACGTACATGGAAAATTTCGTGGAGATTCGTTGACTATTTTCTGAGTTGTAAAAGGAAAAACGTTCCAACGGACTCTGATTTATAATATATATTTATGGATTATAGCATCAAAAGCTTCGAATTCTACAAGGGTCTTTATATATATCACCATACGTATATTTACCATCACTTGTTTTTTTTTGCTTGCGATGCCACTTAACGCTATGCCTGATTCTGGCATTATGAGAAAATTTTAAATAGTAAGTAACAAATAATAGTCAGACTGCTAGCCTTGAAAAGGGCTTTTCCAGAATTCGATCCGTCGAAAAAACAGCCTTAAAGAATAGAATATCAAAAACCGCTGACCTTAAGAGAATGCATCTTCAATCAACCTTACGTCTCCAGTCTATACCATCTAAGAGATCTCTGAAATGAACCCTTCAAACACCATAATCACTTGTGTGACGCTTTGAATCAATTGAGATTGTAAAAATTATAGCAGCCAAATAATTGTTGAATAATGATGATGGTCTCATGCCTATTGCGGGTTGGCTACCTCTAACCAAATTTATCATCAATTAAGTTTTTGGCTCTTATAACCGAACTCCGCTTTTTTACCCGGAGTTATAGTTTCTTTCTTTGGGAGGTTATTCATCACTCATTGGTTGCTTTCTTTTAGGTTATTTCTTCAATGGAATTCACTTAATACAATTGGTTGCTATTTTTTTTTTTTTTTTTTTTTTTAGGTTGTTTTGTGCCTAGGCTTATAAATAGTGAAGGTCTTTACTTGTAAGTCACCCCTGCTCTTGCTGTCAGCTACAGGCCCATAAGCTTACTACCTATGTTATCCAAAGTCTTTGAACGCTGCATTCTGAAGAGGTTTAACAAATTCTGTGTAGCAAACAATCTCGTTCGTGATGAGCAATTTGGCTTTCGCCCAGGTCACTCCTGCCAACTTCAGATCTGGAGGCTTGTTGCAGACCTAAACACTCCTCTTAACTGTGCTAAGTATGGTGGTCTTGTCTTCTTGGATGTTCGTAAAGCTTTTGACCAAGTTTGGCACAACGGCCTCATATTCAAGATGATTACATGTGGTTTTTCGGACAAACTTATTAGCTTGATTAATTCCTTCCTCTCAAACAGGATATTTCGTGTCAAGGTTGGCTGCTCCATGTCAAACCCTTGTGATGTCAATGCTGGTGTTCCCCAGGGCTCTGTCCTAGGGCCTGCATTGTTCAACTTTTTCATCAGTGACTTCCCAACTTTTACCAAGTGCAAACTATATCTGTTTGCTGATGACGCGGCCATCATGACTACTGACCGCAATCCCGCTCACGTCATATCACGCTTACAAAAGGCCTTACAATTGTGCGAAAAGTGGTTTGCAAAGTGGAGACTCGACCTGAACGTTGACAAATGCAAGGCAATGTTCATTACGAAGAAACTTCGGAAACCATCGAGTCCTCTCTTCCTTTCTGGTAAAGAGCTCGAATGGGTTAAGAATTACAAATACCTCGGAGTGATGGTAGATGCCAGGCTAAATTGGAGTGACCACGTCTCCTATGCGATAAGTAAAGCTAAAAAGGCCAAGTTTAGTCTAGTTGCTCTTCTGGGGCGAAACAGCGCCCTTGGAATGGATAGCAAACTCTTGCTTTATAAGATGGTTATACGAACCATTCTTCTTTATGGTATGCCTGCCTGGGCTACAATATGTAAGACCAGATGGAAGGATCTCCAAACCTCCCAAAACGTTACCCTGAGGACTATCGCCCAACTTGACAGGAGAGTCGCAACAAATATTTCTATTGCTGAGGATTTCCATATACCTCCAATTGGTAGCTATGTCCAGGAGTCGTTGAAGAAGTTGCTGCCGAAGATTAAGAACCATCTTAATCCTCTGGTTGCAGATATTCTGGAGCATCCACTCACATTTAGAAGTTTCCTCAGGCATCGCAGGCCTCGTCACGTCCTGGACATCGATTTCGACGACATTCAAAAGGCCATCTTTCCCGATTACTGGATCTCGTAGCTCCATGTCCCTCGTCAATCAACAATCAACTTCATCGTCCTTATAGGAAAGGACTCCATCTTATCCCCTGGATGACTTAACTAGGTTTCATCTGGCTTCTTGCCTAGTTCAGTGTACTTCCCTTGGTTACTTCCTGGATGAGTATGGCAGTGAAAGCGTTGCTTTCGGACCACTCGTTTCGTTTTCCCTGCGCTGTTCGATTGTCGATTGTCGACTTGTAAGTCACTCACTGATGAAGACAGTTTAGCCCTGGAAATGTAAATCTTAGCCATTATTAAAAATACTCCTCTGTGTATTTGCGACTGTTCTGGAACACATTCTCTGTTAGGAAGACACGTTCTGCCTATGTCAGCACCATTTTGCTACTACCGCCTTCTCTACATGTAACCTTGCACTACTGCACAGTAACTTTCGAATCACCCTGTATAATGTTGCAGATATCTCTTAAAAATTATATTGACTGTCCTGAGTTTCTTTTTCGTTAGAAAAAAAATAAACCATATTGGAATTCACTTAATACACTAATAAGCACATATTTCTTTTCATAACCCTGTTTAGGACGTGGTTTCCCAGTCGAAGTCATCAAGCAGCCTATACAAAATGCATCTGAAATTCGTCAAAAGGCACAATATGCAATTTCTTGTTATCAATATGAAATGATCTTTTCATCTTACAAGGGGACATTACAACCTCGGAATTTTAGTTTAATACGAGACTTCGTGTAGTTGTAATGTACCTTTAGGATGTTAATATACTTAAATATTAAGGCGCACTATTCAGCCAATTTTGAAAAAAGACGGTTTAAAGTTTCGAGCACCATACGTAAGGGAAAGTTTTCCTCCTTGATTGTAAGTGATCCGATAGCTCAGATGGCAGCGAGGTTGCTACTCACAAGTCAAAGTGTGAGGTGGCGGGTTCGAATTCCAGTTGTAACAATTTTTTTTATCCAAATAATTATTCAATATATTATATTTACAAAATTATTTGTGACAACCAACTTTTTCACACAATTTTCCTTTTCTCAAAATTATTATGCTTATATTTATTGTTACAAGTGTCTACGGAGTAATATAAGTAACACAAGTATTTTCAGCAAAATAGCCTATTATGTATGGAAGGGTAAAAAATTCATTTCATGCATATAGCAATATAACACAGAAGTAATAATGTTAATCATTTAAATTAATATGATATACATGAACCAGAATGACAATTGTCATAGAAAATAAAAGATACCACGACAATTCGCACAACAAATAAATGAGGACTTTTTACAAGAACAAGGAGTTTTAAGAAAATCTATTGAAAACACACCTCGTTTACGTTCGCAAAGGTTTCCCTTTCGAACCCACCACCTCGAAAAATAAAATAAAATAGTTATTGCTTTTAAAATGTTGATTCTATACAAAATATTTTGCAGAAAATACTTTATTACTCAGTAGACACTTGTAACAATAAAAATAAGTATAATAATTTTGAGAAAAAGAAAATTTTGTGAAAAAGTTGGTTGTCACAAATAAATTTGTAAATATAATATATTGAATAATTATTTGGGTAAAAAAATTGTTACAACTGGAATTCGAACCTGCCACCTCACACTTTGACTTGCGAGTAGCAACCACACATCGGATCACTTACAATCAAGGAGGAAAACTTTCCCCTATGTATGGTGCTCGAAACTTTAAACCGTCTTTTTTCAAAATTGGCTAAATAGTGCGCCTTAATATTTAAGTATATTAACATCCTAAAGGTACACTACAACTACACGAGGTCTCGTATTAAACTAAAATTCCGAGGTCGTAAGTCCCCTTGTTAGTTTCCAGGTACTTCGATTCATTTATACAGCACTCGAATTCTCAACCTATCTCGCAGTATATGGCATCCTTCATCTATTAAGATTTTATAATCTTTCAGTTTATATCATCAGGTCATACATATCGACAAAAAAGGATCTGAGGAGTTTTTTTATCATAGATGAAGTCCATGCTCAAATCTACAGTCGTAACAGAAGTTCTCTTTTAAATTGCTTTAACTTCGTTTCCTCAAGAGGGAATTTTTCATTTGTTACGCCGTTCTTCGAATCACAAACAAAGTACGATCGTATTCAAGAGAGGAGGCGACGAGAATTACAAAGAACGACGTAACAGTGAAACAACCAATAGGAGCCAAGCAAAGGTGAAGTGGCGAGAGAAGGAGAGAAGGAAGAGGTCATTAGCATTGAATAGGCAACGGAAAAAAGAGCTTTGGAAGAAAGAGCGAGAAGGAGAACACGGAAAAGTGGGGAGCCCAGAAGAAGACTTCTCAGTTTCTCAGGATGTCAAAGTTGAAGAGAGAAATACGGGAAGGAACGAAATGTTAGAAAGAAGTCCGCGTGGCTGACGTGCGGTCTCCGCACAAGAAAAGGAAAATGCGTATCAACAGGAAAAGTTACTGAATGCTTCGCAAATAAGTGTGAGTGTTGCTCCTTCATATATTTATGCTTTAACTAGTCTACAGATAGAGTATTGGCTTGAACTTAATAACGCTAACAGTGCCTGTAATTTGGAATTTGAATTACGCCGAGAGAAAGGCATATCCCGTGCGCACTAAGTGGATTGGTCCGAGACGGAAAGAGGCATTGCTCGCTCGTCATTTAAACGGCGAAGAGAATTAATATTTTGGTTATGCAAGACTTTTCTCTATCGGCTAGTTCAACTTGATGGTTATTCTTTTTTTTTTGTTACCTTCATGCTGAACTCTAATTTTTGGAATTATTTTTACCTGATAAAATTATTGAAGCTATTGCACTCGGAGTAGTTGAATTACTTGATAGCTATTGTGCTATCGGATATAAATGATTTTATCTATGCATTTTTGAAGATAGAAGTGTCTCGCCAGTGTTTAATGTTACCGCTTCTGTAATTGCTTTTGTCTTAAGCCTTCAAAGTTGCGACAACAATTATTAACAAGCCAAGGATTGCTTATTGTGGCTTAATAATTATAATACTAGTCTATGCATAAGAAATTTGTGGCGGAGGCTATTAGTTTTCGACGAACTATTTATTCCGCTGTGTTTTAATTGAACAACATTTAATTAATATTACTTCGTCTTCAATTTTCATTTGTCTGACCATTGATTATTTGTGCGTACCATTAATTTATCCGTTGTTAATTTAGTGGATATTAAGACTAACTTTTATGCATAATCTTTTGCTCGCAAATTAATGCGTTTTTCTCTCTTTTCTGGAATTGCCATGACCAGGAGGATCGTCTCACCGATTCGGGGCTTTAATGAAGCTGGAGTCCCGAATCCCAGTCAAAGTACGTCGAGATCAGCTGCATCTGAATTCTTTGGATTTCCACTGCGTTTATCTCATTTCGTACCAGAAGAATTATCTTCAGAAAACAGTATTACTATATGGGTGTTGCGACGTTGTTTGTAATCAATTTTCAGTTATTTACCTTACGTTATATTAACTGGTCTAAATTTCAAGTATTATTACATTTAATTCAAATTTCGACTGTTTTTGGAGCTTGTATTCAATTCAAATCGAATTGTATCTAATCAAAATTTGGATGATTAAAAATCTATTTAATAATTCAAATTCCCTCGTCTCAGCACTTCTGTTTGCATCCCATAGATTTTATTCCGTTATAATAAAATTTTATCCCTTACATCATTCTTTCTTCGTGCTAAGAATTCTCTTCTTTTCCAGATGAAAAAAACCCTCACTATTTCCATTAAAGAAGTTCACAAGCATGAGGGTTTGTTGGCGGACAATAAAAAATAAAACAAAATTCAATAATTAATAAACAAAGTATTAAAAGTAAAACTAATTCTTTGGCAGCTCAATGTAGAAGCCACTAAATTATGAGCAGAGAAAAGAAGAAAATGGACGTTACCCATGTGTGTGTGGGATACCTGGACTGCGTATACATACACAGGCTCATAAATTGATAAATTAACATAGTTATATTTCAAAATAAATAGTTATGGTTAACTTACAGAAATTCCAATAGTACTTGCATAGTGCTTGCAATTATACGAGCGTTGATCGAAAATTAATAATGCTTCCATGACTGTATTTTTCTTATTTTTAACTAATTTTCAAAATTCTAATTATATCTGATGCTTGCATTGGTCGTCTATATAAATCACTATTCACTTTTCGACATAGATCCCATCCTTTTCCACACATTGTGCCAAAGCGTAACTAGTCGGGTGAACCCTTCAGAGCGGAATTCCGGTGAAGTTATCAATACGAGGTTTGAATGGCATCTTTCACCTCCTCGTCAGAATGCAACTCATGTCTCTTAACGTAATCTTTCTTCTTTGGGAAGTGGTGAAAGTTGCAAGATGCAAAGTCTTCCATCTGCGAAATGTAATTATTCATCTTTGAACTGTAGGCACTGCAACACCTTTGTGTGTAATGATCATGTCCGGGTGGTTATCTTGCTGCAGAATAGGTTTCTCTGACGGGTTCACCCGACTAGTCAGACGTTAGTGCAATGCGTGGAAAGGGATGGGGACTACGGCAAAAAGTGAATAGTACATTACACAAAGGACAAATGTAAGTATCAGATACAAAAAGAATTTTTAAAATGTGTTAAAAAATAAAGTTTGAGCCATGGAGGCAGTACTTTTTGACCATTGTATATTTAGGATAATAGAACCAAATACCAGAAAAGTGAAATCTTTAAATTGAAATTTATATTATTAAATTTTTTTATTTAGGCATGATGAAAAGGCAATTCAATATTGGTTCAAAGAACACCTCAATTCATATATATATATATATATATATATATAGTAACAATAAGCCTGCTTTCACAAACCACATCCTTATATCTGGTCGTTCATTTCATAATATTGAAAATACCATGGCGATCATACAACTTAACTTTTACCTAAACAAAACCAAAATAATGGAACAATTAAATTTTTAAAACAAAAAGGAAATGAAAATTTATTACTGTTATCACCAAACCGCACTCGCCACAGAGTTGTTTTTCAGGACTTCAAAATTCATACCTTACAGGGCAAATGACACCAAAAATATCGCTATCGAGATAATAAATAATCAGAAAGTATGTAACATAAAAAAAGAAAACAGCAATTTTAAAAGTTACAAATTTTTTAAGAAAGAGGTAACAAATAAACGAAATGGGTCTGTCCAAAAGGGTTATTTGCACATGACTTTATCTTTGCTAAGCCGAGGGTGACGAGATTAATAGACCCTGTAAATCTCATCGGGCCTGTGGCTTGTGAATCGCGACACAGCGTGTAAATCTCGTCGGTCTTAGTTAGCAAAGCTGACTTCATAAAGAATATTATTGCGAGAGTTTTTGACAAAATTCACAATGAACTTATATTACCGGAAGAGCCTTTAAATTATGATTTCTTTATTAAAAATTAAAGTAAAAAATAATGAAATTGATATTTAATATCAGGAAAATATTCAAAACTATGAAATCAAGTACTGATTTGGTTTCATTTGCCGTTTAATATTTTAATTATTATTATTGTTGTAAAATTAATATAAATAATTTATCTTTGTTAACGCATTATTGTAAGATTTTTGGGAACGTTTAATATCCTGATATAGAATTTATATTAAAATTAATTATTTAAATTAATCAATCGCTATTCGCTTTAGTATTTGTCTATTGGGATTCGAAATTTAAGATTTTATAAGATTTTGGAAAGAATTCTGCTTAGATTGGAATTAAATAAAGTTTATTATTAAAATTATTTTTTTTCTGTGCGAGTTAAGAATCGCTTATTCTATGCCATTTGGTATTCATTAGCAAAGGGAGAAAGTGAGGTTTGTTTTACATTTTAGTTGTAGGTCTTGTGTTCAAGGACCCATGGGTATTTGCAAAGCTAAAGAGATTGAAGAGATCGAATTCTAGGACAGGATGTAGGGGGAAGAGAACAATGGACACAAATAAGAATATGAACTTTGGAATCTGAAGTTAGCAAAAACTCGAATGGTTATCACGAGAGTGATGAGATATAGTTAGTATAGAAACAATTAGACTTGGTGTCTCCAAACCCATGATTGACAAGGGATTCATCTTTCTTTTGAAGGGTGAACAGCGTTTGTGGACGTTTGATTGCTTAACGAGTGCAATAATGTTTTACTTAGAGATTCTAAGAGTGAGATAAGCAAGTAGCAATTACGATTTGATACGTGCCAGTGTGAGCATCCTGCTCAGCATTTTCATAAATTTAATTCGACTTCGTCTGATGTATCCGAAATTTAATTCGCCTTTCAAAAATTACAAATAATTGGGATTAGAAATTCTTATGCTTATTTTTCTTACTTACATTCACCACGTGGATTATCTTATGTTTGCTCAAATTTTTAATGGAGCGTCCAATAGCAGAGAATCTGCTTTACCAAATTCAATAACCAGTAAGTTGTCAGTTCTAGTTCTCTGATCGCAGTCAGGCCCCCGAGAAGGGGGAAATCTTTTCCAAAACTTCTCTTTCCGCCAACCGGAGAAATCAAGAACCCACATTTTTCTGCCAGGAGTAGAAAGAACGACCAGCCGAAACACCATCATTGGAAGGGCTGCCATTGCAGACATCCTGGAAGGATCAAGAACGCCCCGCCCCCCCCCCCCCGCCAAGGCCAGAGTAACGGACAGATTGAGAGAAACGGTAGAGCTCAATCTTTTTTCCAGTCTCAGTGGCCATTCTATAACACCATGGAACAAAATTTACTCTGTTCTTTGTTCCTGATTTCTTCATTTTAATTTATTTTTCATTTATTTATTTATTTATGTCATTTAATTAAGAAATTACAGAATCCAACCAGGGCTGGAATGGCCGAAGGCCGACGAGTTAGGTAAGAAATACAATCAATAAGAGATAATATGAATGCAATGGATTAAAAGGGATTGTAGGAGAAGTTAGAGAAACATTTCTTCAGTCTGCTTTTGAAAATGGATAAGGAAGGGGAAGGGGAAGAGCGTATTTCGATTGTTAGATTATTCCATAGTCTGATTCCTGCATTAGTAACGCTCTTAAGTTGGTAAGAGCGTTTAATCAGAGGGAAAGTGATTTAAAACTGTTATTTCTGAATTTATTTAGCCTAAATAGTAATTAAAGTAGCAGTTACTTTTCTGAAACTTTGCTCTTGCAGAAATTGATATACATACCTGTATTAAGCTTTTTGTGGTTCATAAGGAAAGAGTTCATATAAAATAAAACTACTTGTTACTCTGAAAACTTTAATAATTAAAATAAATAAAGTATTTGAAAACACAATTTCCTCATGTAAGTATAAAAAAAAAACACAGTGTAAAATTTCAAATATCTAGAAATGAAGATTTTTTTCGAGATTTACGTTTATATTTCAGGTCACTCTCATGTTATCAGTCCATCAAGTTTTCGTTGTTCTGTCACTGATAACGATGCTCAAAATCAAGGCTATCTTGGTGAAAGTCTTTGCCTTGCTGCTCTTATGATTTAGCACTTTCCTGCCCACAAAAGCAAAGTTTGAACAGCTTAGTTATCACTTTCCATCATTTTCAGTTACATTTTAATGTAATAAAATGATTACAAGGCATGAACAAAATTTGTGTTACATACTGTAATTTACAGTTAATATTTCATTTATTCACATTTTCTCTAAAATTGGGAACAGAACATTTAAGTAACACAAAAACTCTGGGAAAGACAGTAAAATCGTAAATCCTGTGAATACACTTTCTTAACGAATAGCCTTGATCATGTTAAAGTTAAGAATTTTTTGTTACCCATATTTAAAGTCAGTAACTTTCAGTTTTGAGATGAATTTCTAGCCCGTGATAAGTTACAATTTGACTTAAAGTTCACCTTGAACTTCATTCGCTAATGTACACTTTATCAGCATCCAACATTTTTGCAGTTAAGTTACATTTCTTAAAAACTCGTATTTATAAGTTCGCCACCATTGTCTTATTGGTTTATCTATTCAGAATTAGATTTGGATGAGTTAATTATATTACTTTGTCTTCATTGAATACTCATTACATATCTTTAGAAACAAAATATTCTAAATTAAATAATATGGATTGTTATTTTATTTAAATACATTTCATTCACTATTCATAAAGAGATGATATTTTCTATTATCAAGTGCTGATGGTTGTATTTTACATCTTTCTCTTAATTAGACAAACCCATTTCTAAATTATTTTTTCAATCCTATTTTGTTTATACATTACTAGCAGAGGTATCCGGCGTTGCCCGGGTTAATTATACTTGTAGGTAAAGAGATAGATCTCAAAAAATTAAATTATAACTGCCATATGGTTAAATAATAACTCAATCATTAAAACACAGAGCAAAGGGGTTATCCATTCTACTAAAAATACGAAAAACAGGAAGTCTAGGTGATATACCGGAGCATCTAAACTCTTCTGGACTTGCCTCACCACTGCGGAGCATCACCAGATACTTTAGACTCAAGTTTTCTTACCCCGTTGCTCTATTCGAAACTGCCGTTGTTCAGATGTTTCAAACGCCCGTATAGCTTTTTCTGTTTCAGTTGCAGAGTTTCTCTCACCAATACTCGTTCTTTCTCTTTCCTTTCCAGACACAAATTTTTGCCAGTCATCTGGACGTTTGATATCACTCAGCCACACACTCAGTCACTCAGTTTCTTCTTTTACATTATAAATTCGATATTCATCATTTTTATCCCCCTGAAATTCTTACATTATTACATATATTAATTTTAATCCTATATATTAAAATGCATAACATTTTTTATGGGCAAAATCGGCACTTTTGCACATGCCATTAACCTGTTATCATCGTTAATTATTGTCTGTAGTTGTTTTTAATTTGATTGTGACGTCTTTGTGGAGAGGATCGTTTATGATCGTTTATGATTGTTTTTGAAAACACACTATTGTTTGTTGTCAAATTTTGGCGGGTTCCATCAAGTTTGTTGTTAAATTTTCATATATTCGTAATCACTTTATTTTGAAAAAGATCGCCAGTAATTATATCAAACATTAAATACCAGTATAGTAAGACATATCTAGCCATTTATTAATTTATTTTATTTTACTGAGTATAGTAAATTTATAATGAGTTTCATTCCTTTCAGCACTCGAAAGATCATCGAGGTACATTACACTCACGATATTTATTGCTAAAAAAAAAGTTGTACTGAGCATTATTAAATTTTATTATTGTTGTTGTTGCTGTTGTTTTTCCATGCAATAAACCAACCAAAGGTCCTAATCAACTTTCTGTATTACATCGAAGAATGGGTGCGGTTTTTGTTTACTGTTGATCACTTTGGGCCATTTGTCTTCTATAATTTATAATTTTTGTTAAACACTCTTAGAAATAATAAAAGCCTTTTACCTTACACTGTTCTATTTTTGTGGAAGGGCCTATGATACATCCTCCCAGAACGATTCAGTTTTTGAGAGCATTTTGGCAGTGAACTTGAAAATGAAGAACGGAATGATAAATTCGGTTATCAAACTCACGTGTAAAATTTCACGAATTTTGTGCATTTCAATTCCGTACTATGACGTTTTAACAACCGCCACCATAAAGAAGAAACAACTCTGCATAAAGCTATTGAGAAATTTTCTTAAGAACTTTTACAAATATGGTTGTGTTTTATACGAGATACATATATACACATTCTACAAGAATTTTTACATAATCCTAGAGATTGCTTACATAGCTCACGACGGCATACAATGTAGGCGTTCACAGATTCATTGTCGTGAATATCTTTAAAGTCCCACCTTTCTGGATTGAGCGCAAAGACAGCCGCTTGGTGAACTACATGTTCGTCTAGTGTCAGGACACGATCGTTATGTGGATGCAAGGTAAACCTGCAACAAATATAACATTTGAATTTGATCAAAAAGAGTCTGCATCTAAGGTAATTAAACGAGTATAAATACAATGAAGCATCAATAAAAAGTCACATATCTAAACTGTTTATACTAATGTGATGTATCATTACAAAGTATAAAACTTAAAATGCACAGGAGCAATATGCATGGTTAAAGTAAAAAAACATAAAGAATGCTGTGCAAAGAAGATCGGCTTGTGCAGATACAGAAAGCAGAAAATGGACAAATTAAAATACAGAATTTAAAAAATTATAGATCTATTAGGAAAAATTATACAGAGTGTAACCAACTGAAAATACAACAGTAAATTCCCAGAAATGCTCTATAATATGAACTGATTGGATGCAGAGAACCAATGTCAGTACTCATCAGTTCTTGGTTGGCCATTTTCATTCATTTCTAATAAAAGTAGAAAATTTTAATTCTAATGGTTATTGCAACGATATTGAAATTTAAATTATTAAAAAAGTGTCAATTTTCTATTCCTTAACAACAAGACAAATAAAATAATTACGGAAAGAAAATTAAAATTATGGTAATACATTCTTTAGATAAATACTTTAAAAAAACCTTTTAAAATTTTTATATGTAACTAGCTGATATACCCGGCGTTGCTCGGGCTCGTTTTTGATGAACGTTTGCAATATCAGAATGGGAATATACAATAAAAATTAACACATTCAAAAGCTTAGAAATAAAACAGTAAAAATTCATATAGAAAAACCTAAAAAAATCTTTTAAAATGTTCCTAATGGATCGTGTTGGAATGTTGTGAATAGCTGAGCGAGTTTACCATAGTGCTGGAGAAACAATGTGTGGAATAATGTGTATGGCTAAAAAAAAGTGGGAGGAAATAGAATGAAAATGAAACAATAGTTTGATCTGACGTTTTTTCAGCCCTGCCTGTGGCTGTAGTTCTTCTATTTTGTTTGATCTAATCTTTAAAAATTCATTTGTTTATCTAAAAATTCAACAATTCCAAAATTCTTTTCTTGAGTGGCGATGGATGTACATGATCGTTTGTTTCTGTGTACTCTGTAATTCCAACAATTGATAAACTGTTAGGAAATAAAGAAATTAAACTGGAGCAAACTCCAAGCATCAGGTAAATGATATTAATTAGAAAAATGGATAGAAAACTTCTGCGACTTGGATTCGAACCAGGAACCTCGACTGGCATGGTCGATGCCTCTACTAATTGGGCTATCGCAGACACCTGAACAACCATGCTGTTACGAAGTGTCTTAAAGGAAACCAAGTAGTCTTTACCTGATATTTGGAGTTTGCTCCAGTTTAATTTCTTTCTTTTTTAGTGTGTTCATCTAACTTTGATGGTTTGGATAGGAGAAATTCACGATCTGTGAACCAGGTGCCCACCTCCCATTGGGTTTTTGCTTCTTGACAACTTAGTTCTTTTGAAGACACTTAGTGACAGCATGGCTATTCAAGTGTCTGTGATAGCCCAATTGATAGAGGTATCGATCATGACAGTCGAGGTTCCTGGTTCGAATCGAGGTCGCGGAATTTTTCCATCAATTTTTCTAATTGGTAAACTGATGCAATACACACTCTGCTCTCGAGATCTTGAAACAAAACTGGTGCATTCATCACTAGGTGTGATTTGGCAGTCGCAGTGTCTTCTGTTGACACATTTGCATCGACGGGCACAGGGTCACTCACCACCTGTTTAGTTGAAGCAGTGTGCAGGAAAAATCGTTACAGCACTGAGTGAAGGGGGCTGCTTTTTCTGCCGCCATTCCACTGTTTCTCAATAGTCTGCTAACTCTCCATTTCCATTTGCTGCTCATCTTTCAAGCTTTTCAAAAAACGTTAAATGCTAATAACTATCAATTCTAAGAAAAGCACAAAGGACAGGAATTATATGAATTGTTAAAATTTCCGACACCCTTTCACTGATTCTCAAAAATTTCATCCTTATCTATACAGGGTGATTCAGAAAGGTAGGTTAAGAATGAAACGCCATGTACACTTTGTAGCGGGGAACAAAATTTTTCCTATAAACATGGGTCCGGAAATGCATCCTTACAGAGATATGCAGCCTGTACGAGGTAGGAATTACATTACAATAGGTGTTCAAAATGCCGACCCTGAGCCTCGATGCAGGTGTTTAGTCTGCGGACGAGATTCTCGCGAACTCTGGTGCAGATGTCCGGAGAATCACGGTCTGGAAAACGCTGTTAGTAAATCCTTTCCGCTTCTCTAGCATTACCCTGTGCCTCGCCGTAGACGAGTTGTATGTCCGCCAGCTCCGCATTAGTCAAGTGATCCATTGTACGACAATGGAGTTACATATTTGGTTTCCTCTCTTTTAAAGGAGAGAACACGAACAATTTACATGTTTAGATCCCAATTTACATGGACCTTACCATTGCCGTCCGGGTAACGCACATCCAGTCCTACCTCATACAAGTTGTATTATCTTTGTAAGGATGCATATCCGGACCCATGTTTATAGGAAAAATATTGTTCCCCGCTACAAACTGTACATGGTATTTCATTCTTGACCTACCTTTCTGAATCACTCTGTATATATAAAATTCTCAGTAGGTCTGTCTGTCTGTGCGATATGCTAGACCAATCTTGATGACATTTATCATGGTAATTTTGATGGACCTTGGGAAGGTTTTCGGTAGGTCATGGTGGAGATATCGCGCTTCATGGATAACACACTCTACAATTCCTTACCCCCCTAAAAGATGTTATTATGGTTATTTATGTAGTGCCACACCAATAAATATATTACGTTTGTAGTGCAACACCAGTTAATGTGTTAACAAACTTTCAACCCCCCTTTCTCCCTTTAGGTGTTGAATTTCCAAAAACCCCTTCTTAGTGCTCACTTAAATTTTGTGAAGAACCTTCAAACAAAATTTTAAGTTTCTTGGCCTTATGGTTTGGGCTTTGCGTTGATTACTCAGTCACTCAGTCAGTTTCTTCAGTTATATACAGGGTGTAAATTATCTTCTTCAAAAAAACTACCCTACGATGTAGACGAAATTCAAACGATTAAAGTGATATACGACACTTGGGGTCGCAAATCGTAAGCAACGCCGTAAATGAACCTCTAACTAAGATGAATGTCGTGGCGCTGCATAGCATGAGCCAAATTTGGGCGACTGTGTACGCGCGGCGCAGCCTGGCTGGTTCCCCCGCTCCCCACTACCTCATCCCGAAGAGGTCCTCATTCCACTCCAACGTGACGTATCCGGCTCTCGCACCGGAATAAGTAGCACCAGCAGTACCAACCTTGTTTAATTCCGAGAGCACTTATCATGTTTTTCATCAAAAAATATCGAGGAAATGAACAAATACTGGTAGTTCAATTGCTTTTGGGGGGTCACGCTGCGCGAACACAGTTGCCCCAATTTGGCTTGTGCTCATAGCGCCACGCTATTCAGCTTAGTTTGAGGTTCAATATACAGCGTTCTTGCGATTAGCGACCCCAAGTGTCTTATATCATTTTATTCGCCTGAATTTCCTCTACATCGTAGTGTAGTTTTTTTGAAGGAGATAATTTACAATATGTATATTGATAAATACTTCGGTTCTTATAAATATTCAATAGAGATTTCAACGTAATTTCAAAAAATGATAATAACCAATCCACGAATTACTTAGTAGAGATTACAAGAAAAATACACCTCTTCCACTTGCTTTAGTGGCCAGCTAGGTTACCCGTTCTCAAACAGATCGAGCATTTATGGAATGAAGTAGACAGAACCATCCGATACTTGCCCACACTACCGTCCATTCTCCACACTAAAGTAAGCTCTAACATCAACAAGTCCTTAGTCACTCTAGGAAATGTTATTTCAGCTTTAGGTAAGGTGCAGTTCTAGCATCAACATCTTGTAATTGCTAATGGGCACATTTCGTTTATTCAAATCATGTGTATTTTTTACGCTGAATTACGAGATGCTGTAATGTCAGCCTGGGCTGCTATTCCTCCACACCGGTTTCAACACCTCGTTGAATCCATGCCAGCTAAAGGTGGCACAACACGCTATTAGCAGGATGTCTCTAAACATTGGTCGTTCAGTATATACAGTGTGTATCTAAAACCAAGTCACAAACTTTTAGGGGAGATTGTATGGATGATTCTAAGCAAAAAAGTTCATATCAACATGGGTCTGAATTTCAACGATAACTCAGATATGAACAGAAATAAAAATGGACCCACTGAGATCAACAAGTAAATAACTCACTTTCTACAACATCTAGGACGATGAAACTTGGAAGAATAATAGGGTACATAAAATTGTGTTTACTTTTAAAAATTGATCGAATTGCAACAAGTAGTTACCTAGTTACATAGTCAAAATCGTAACACGTGGTGGTTAGTACTCATATGTGAACACATGTTACAATCTTGAGTGCGTAACTCGGATACTACTGGATGGAATTTGTAACAATTTTAATGGTTCACACAGTTTTATGTACTCTATTTTTCCAGTTTCCTCAACCTAAATCTTGTAGAAAATGAGTTTTTCACTTGTGACAGCATTTTTATTTCTGTTCATATATCAGTTATCGTTCTAATTCCAACCCATGTTCATATGAACTTTTTTGCTTAAAATTATCCATACTAACTCCCCTAAATGTTTGTGACAGAGTTTCAGATATACCCTGTATAATTGAACTTTCTTTTCTCCGGGGCAATATTTAACTTGTCTAATCAAAGCTTCAAAACAATGATTGACAAATTTAATATCCCTGTATATCCAATTTTTGACAATCCTTTTAGAATTTAATATTTGCATAGTGTCCAGAATTGCTGAGTAACTCAAGAAATAAGAAGATACGGGATTTGCAATGCAGTAAATATTTAATAATTTCAATGCATTTCGAAATAATTACATCATTAGGGCAAATTGATATCTACATAGATGATGAAATTTTCCCCAATAATGAAATTATTTCGAAATGTGTTTGCATTATTAAATATCTACCATAATGTTATTCCCGGACCTTCTTATTTCATGACTTTTAGAATTTGCTTCTCTAATTTTGCCTGTTCCTAAATTTTATTTTTAGCCATCTTGGATTTGTTGAAGCAATATCTTACAAGTCCCAACAGATCAAATAAAATACAATACTCACAGTTTATGTTGTGGTCTGCAGCTACAATGATTTCAGCACTGCAAAGTAGAACTGTGAAGACACTAATGCTGACGTTTTTCTTTCAACTCCGAAGCCGATTTCTTCTCTGCTGACGATTAACTCCATTCATTTGACAATTTATGCCATTTTCATCAAAGGAAGGTGCGCTGCCTGCTAACTTTATTCTCCTTCATTCCGCGATGATAACTGCGTTGAGTTCTCTGCTGTTGCATCAGCACAAAACTCATTTCCTGTTGTCGTCCACCATCTACAAGATTTCTCTACATGAGGTTCATCTACCATCTTCCTCGTAAATAGAGACAATCTATTTAGCTTGGAATATTCCACTTCGCAATTTTTGGATTCTTGCAAAAAATTCTACCTCTCTGCCTCACGAATAATGCAACTTCTTGCAGATAAACAGCAGAAACAACTCAAGACAAAAGAGGGGAGGAGAAGAAATAAATTATTTCTTTTAAAGACAGTCCGTATGTATCCTCTCGACTTATAAATATGCAGAGAAAAACAGAGAGCTGCTAACACTTGGCCGTATTGATGAGTTTCTCCACTGTGGTCAGCCCACCTGATGATACCTCATCTGCCGTAGTTATTCCACGCGATGATAACTTATCCACCATAGTCATTCCACGCGATAATACCATTGCGCACCCTCTCTGTCATGTGCAAAAGTGTCTTGTGCAATTAACGAAATGAAGAGAAGTGTATATTTAACAAATAAACAATACCTTTATTCAGGTTTTTTTTTACAGTACCTCCCAATACAACAGGATTCAGGTATTGTAAAAGTGAAAGTTCATAATGTATGACTTGGAAACAAATAAAGTTTATAATGTTTCACTTGCAATAAATAGGATATACATTTTGAACAAATCTTCGGGGATGAGATATCTTAGCACTTTTTCTCAATTATTATAAAAATTTGTCCTCTATTTATGAAGATTAATTAGAGTCACCATTTGGTAAGGTCATGGCAGGTAAGTATTTCTTAGCTCTATGTTTGACTTGGTCTACATGAGAGATATAGGCATTAAGGAAATAAATTTTCCATGTCTAAATAGGTCACAATTTTCTCTGGGTTAAAGAAAGCAGCACAGGTAATTTATTTGTCACGATTAAAATAAGATAAAAATAATAGTAGAGTGTGGAGGTAGAATAGAGTACGAACAAGAATTTATAATTCAATAAATTTTATTCGTAGAAATACTGTATAAACAAAGTGTTCCATTTGAATAACTTATCCTTTTCTATTTGACTTGAAAAAAAGTATTAACATTGACGGTATAAGCCTAGGTTAACTTCTTGGCTTACAAACACAATAATCAATACACAGTGGAATATAAATTATCTAATAGGAAAACCTCTTCCGCAACTGCCAGAATCGTTCAGTTCTCGTCTTCTCCAGCTGTCTCTCCAAACTTCACTCGCACCACCTCTTGACAAGATTCTCCAATTCTTGTTCCAGAAAACTTTTGTTTTCTGTTTTGGAGCTTGTAACAGGCTCCCCCCCCCCCCCTCAGTACACTGTAATGCCAGCTTATTAATGGGTACCTCATTTGTATCCTTACTTTCACTATCTGTTTCGAGCTGAGCCTATTCACGGTCCATCTGATATTCACGGTCTGATTTAACGTGTCTCCTTCGTATACGTGACCGCCTATTTGTTTCCTGAACTCTTATATTATCTCTTTTTGGAAGAGCACTTAAATTATCAATTATAGGATGTTTCACAAAAAAAGTTTTCTTCTATTGCCATTCGTATTTTGTTGATTGGTTTTATTAAATTTACTATTTGTCCAAATTCCTGATTTACTCCAATTGTGACCCTCACGTGAACTACCGTTGATAACCTTATTAACCGATGTTTGTTGGTCAGCATACGTGGAATAGTTATATCCCTTCTGTCGTGTATTCACAACTCTTATCCTCCTATTTGGAGTAAATACTTTAGTTTTATTTCTCCCGTGTTGAGGTATTGGTTATCTTTATGCACTTGCTGATCATGTAACCTACTATTCTTATTATACCACTTTATTTTATTGCTATGCCTCTTTTGTTTACAAAATTCCGTCGGTTACAAAATTCCGTACTCTGGTCAATTGTATAGTTGGTTTTATCGCCATTATCATTTTGTTAATGTATCGGACATTAAGATGAGTGTCCGATTGTTTATCTATAATGATCAACAATTTGTTTATTATGTCCACCGCACGTTTTAAATATTATATCGCTTTACACGTCGCCAAATGATTCTCATCAGTCACCATGTGCACAACACCGTCTTTATCTATTACAGGCGCCTCATAACACGTCCACGCTTTAAGAAAAGTTTCTCTTGAAGCTTCACCCATGTATCGCGGAAATTCTTTTTGTATGCCCAACTGTTTATGCATGTGGGTTTCACAAACTTCACTTAAATACACAGATTTAGAATTTACGGCGGAATATATCCTTGTATATTTTTCTCCACTGAACAATATAATTGGGGGTTAACTAGCAATCCTCTTTCTAACGCCGCTGTTAACACATATGTTTCTTGTACCGCTACAATAGTGGCAAGGTTATTATGATTTGCCGTAGCCATAATGGATTTTTCCTGTTGGTTATTTAAGTTTTCATCTGTTTTAATTCCGCCCAACTGATATTCTTTCAGTGGCGGCGTAACCTGAGATTTACTTATTAGTGTTTCTGTGTGATTATTCAAACCGGAGTTTGAACTGGAATACCACAATTGACTATTAATTAGATTTTTATTCTGATGGTCACTGCTCAGGTGATTATCAAACTCTACTTGAGCGGCTACTTCTTCTTCTGGTATATTTAATTCTTTAAACTTAACAGTTTCTAATATCTCAGAATATTCTTGGAAAACTGAAAATATTAACTCAGCGTATTTATCCTCCTCAGTCAATCGCTGCTATAATGGTTCATTACAATTAACAATTCTTTGGGTTAACTTTTCTTCTTTTGGGTTTAACAAAGTCATTTTACATTCTTCTACTAACTCTTTAACTTCATTATAATTTATATTACTTGACAACTCAACTCCTTCTACACTAAAATGATCTACCAGATTTTCTCCTCCAAAGTCTATTATCCTACTACTATTCATACTTGTAATTTGATTAACTATATGTATTCTTTTCTTTTTCTTTTTCTTGTTTTTTCTCTTTTTGACCTTATCGTAGTTTGGCCTTACAAACTCGTTAGTAATAACGTCAGGATACCGATTTGCATAATACGGTATTTGTTTGTCTACCACAATTTTATCAGGCTCACTTTTCTTAGCCCAGTCTATTGTCATATTTTTATCCTTGGGTGTCAACATTGAATTAGTAATCAGCATTGCTTCTTTCAAATCTCTGGGTTCCATTGCTGTTAGGCATTCTTGCATCATAGTAGAAAATGTTTTAATGTACATTTCCATTTTCTCCTTAACAGCCAGAAAATTGACTTGATCTAATAATGTCAAATAAGTTATATTATACTTGCTAATATCATCAGTGTTAAATGCCATTTCCTTTAATTTTTCTGCTTTTTCTATTAAATTTCATAGACCATTAATTAAACAATAGCTTAAGTCAAAATAGGCACTATCCAATAAAACACCAATATATGGCTGCTGCTTAAAACACTTTCAAGCTTCCAATAAGCAATAGATTGAACATTAATAATGAAATGTCAATATATCAACTTAGACGAGCCCGGCTCCAAGTTTCCGACAATAAAGCAACTCCGTCTCAGGTTAAATGATGGTTTTAACATATCCAATTCCTTCCCTCAGAAAGCCGTTTATAGTGCAAGGGAAATGTCCTATGGTATTAATTCTCCTTAGAATAATTTCAACACAGGTAAGGTCTATTTGCATTGTCCGTGGAACGAAAGAATTTATTTGCCATAATGTTAGCCATTGACACATTCGAGGGGAGAGCGGCATTTCATTTAAGGATAACTTTCCTTGACTAATAATTGATAATATTTCCCTTCTATTACTATTATTAAGTTTTGCTGATAAATGTTCTTTCTGCCAATTACACAAAGCTTGAGGAGACTTAGCCGAATATAAATCGTTACTGACCTGAAGCTTAATTATGGAGTTTTCCGTAGTCCATTTTCGTGTGAAGTTCTAACTTTCACCTTTAGCTTTTGCTTCGACGTATGAATCTTTAATTTCACCTAAAGTGGAGCCTCTTTCTCTAAAGCCATGGTTTTCTTTTAGAACCTTCACTTTCTGCCTTCTTTCTTCCCCTCTTGTCTCCTTCCAACCTGTTTGCTCGTGTCTCTCCGTGCTTCTCTTCTCGTTCAGTTCTCGTCTTCTCCACCTGTCTCTCCAAACTTCACTCGCGCCACTTCTTGACAAGATTCTCCAATTCTTGTTCCAGAACACTTTTGTTTTCTGTTTGGAAGCTCGTAACATTATGTTAGTCCTAGCACTTATGAACATATGCATACTTTATATATAATAAGAGAGCCCAGCGGTCCATATCATTTACGCTAATGGTGAACTCTCTATCAAACTGGTGTTCTTTATGTTCGCAACAATGCTGACTAAGACGAGATACAAAAGCCTACACTACTTTAACACTACTGCCACATACCATTGCCACCAGCAATTTAGGTAAACTCCTGGCTGTAACATTCCTCCGGAAAATCCAAAAATATATTGGAGCTTAAGGAATCCACAACTGAAGCCCGCATGGAAGCTCTTGTCACATTAATAAAGCATAAGGGTTTCAGAGGCAGAAAAGAGTGTAATAGATTTAACCAAATTTCGGCATTAATATGATTAATTTTACTGACCTTCTTTTTCATAATTAATTATCCTGCCTTCTCTGGTGAGTAACTGGGAAGCCCACTATCGTGTTCTCCATTTATACACGATGCAGAATCCTCTTCTTCCTGCGAAGTTAAAACCATTTGACGATCACGTAACTGAGCACAATTAACCTCCTCTTTATGTCCAGTCCCTTTTACAATCTTAATGTGCACCGTGTTTCTAACTATTCTCTTAACATACTTCCATTACCATTTCGAAGCAAGAGCATTTACAATTTCCTTCTGCTAGTTATCTGTCACGTTACGCACTCCTCAGCTCAACGTCTATTCACTTTCGAGTCTATGGACTTCCTCTTGCTTAATCTTGTACCCAAAAACTACGATTTTTCTTACTTCCTCCTCTTTCCATATCTGGATGAAAAGACACATCACTAACACATGCTCCAGGATCGTCACCCATTGAAAGTCGTGCTCTAGGATCGTCACCCATTCTATTTCTATGATGTAGAACGCGTGACATGCTCACCACCTCTGATCGTAGTAAGATCTACCTGTTTTTTATGTTTCAAATGCGATTTCTGGTTATAAATAGCATTTACTGGTTCTTCCAATTGCTTCTTCTATAATGCCTTCTCTTCTGATCGCGCCTTTTGGGAATTCAAAGCCCTTGGGTGGGTTCTTTTGTTCTGGAAAAATATCTGTAATAACTTTTGGCATTCATACAAGCTATGTTCTGGCTCCCAAATTAGGATCCTATCACCTGCCCATTTAACCAAAAACTTGCGTCCCGGCTTTTTCCCCCCATGATATCCAGCAACTTCTCCATCTTAAAGACATCTTTATTTTCTGGGTACTGAATTGGACCTGAGCCTTTTTCTTTCTTTGAATCTGCAGCTTCATGTATTTTTTAAAAAAAACAGCAGTGAAAAACTCTGTTTCTACACCTCCACTTTCCTGGAAAATGCAGTCTAACTGAACCTTATTGATTATCTGTGTAATGGTAAAAAACTCCCATACAGCAGGAATAATTTCTGCCCAGTACGTTTTCGTGGCAATAATCAGGATGGCTTTACCCAAATGTTGTCACCAACTCAAAAAATACATTTTGTGTGTCTTTTAATATATTCTTTAATGTACTGCTGATATACCAATTTTATTTTCTTTTTTGCTGTTTTCAGCATTTGTGACAAATGCTTCACAAACTCTGGCAATTCCGGATCGGATGAAGAAAACCAATTATTTGATCCTAACTAAATCCAAAAAATGGGGGCGAATTCTCTGTTTCCGAGATAGAGCTTGTCACGGAATTCGGAAAACATTCGGGCTGTTTTCCGAATTCCGATGTCGTTCATCGCTACCGGACCTATGTCTTCCATCAAAAGAAACTGGAATATGGGCGATGAAACCACAAGTGTCAACAAATGCGGCGAAGAGGACCAATCAGGGACATAAGCAGGAGTTTCGTCGTGGAGAACGAGGACGCGACGACGATACGGGGAGAGGAAACCGAGAGAACATCGAGGACGGAACGAGAGAAATCTCGGCTGAAACGACGGCGAAGGACGAGCGGAAAAGATTCCTGTTGGCCATTGATAGATGGAGACGGGATGCCGAGCAGCCTGTAATGGTGGAAGGAGCTTCCCAGCCTTCAACGACGAAGGACGAGTGGAGCGCCTCAACCGACGGCAAGACCCTTGCTACGACGAAGTGAGCGACATGGCAGTTCGTCTCAACGAGTGAGAACAAAGCGGAGGCGGCGAGCTATGAAGGCCCTTCACGAAGGTTTTGCAGGTTACTGGTACTGCGGACTTCGACGCTGGTAAGCGCCCAATTTACATTAGAGAATAAGTCACGCTCGGCGAAGGAAAGTTTCCCCGAGTATGCTTATTACGAGCTTAAAGCAAGCTTGGTCGTTCATAGGCTGAGGCCCTTTAGTTTACCAGCCTACCTCGAACAAGGCATGGGTTTCTCGTATGTTATATACCCATGTGCTTAATACTTGTGTAATTCTCATTCGGTTAAAGTTTATACTTACTTACTTACTTTTCAAACCCACTTATCCGTTAGGGTCGCGGGGGCAGCAGCCCTATGGAGGATCTCCAGCGATCACGATCTTCCGCCATCAGGCGCATGTCCTCCCTGGTAATATCCAAGCGACTCGAACCCAGATACTCCATGTAGTCTAGCCACCTGGTTCTAGATCGACCCCTTGGTCTCTAACCCACCGGCTTGGAAAATAACAACTGCCTAGGAAGACTAGTATACGGCATCCACATCATGTGGCTATACCAGCACAACTGAGATCTCTCAATGCGAAGAAATAGCTGCTCAACACCTAATGATTCCCTTATTGTGCTGCTGTACACTCTATCTAGTAGGGTAACACCTGCCACAACTCTCAGAAATCTCATTTCGGCCGCTTGTACCCGCGATCGCACTCTTTCTGTCATTACCCAAGCCTCATGACCATAGGTGAGAATGGGGACAAAGATACATTTGAAGACGGAGAGCTTGGCTTTGTTACCCAGCTCGCGTTTCGTTACCATGGATCGCCACAGTTCACGTCTGACACAGCTTGCTGCACCGATCCGAGCATCCGTTTCTTTCTCCTGCCGTCCATCACTCGTGAATGCAATCCCGAGATACTTGAATTTCTCCACCTCTCTCAATGAGGATCCCTTAACATGGAGAGCGCACTGAGCAAGCTGTATTGAAAGGACCAGAACCTCGGTTTTAGCCACACTGATCTTCATCCCAGCTTCTTCACATTTGGCTGCAAACTGGTCTAGTGCATGCTGAAGTTTCTTGCGAGAAGACCTAAGGAGGACAAGGTGGTCAGCAAAGAGCAACCTCTCCACCAGGCAGTCGCCCACACAAACACACTCATCGCCTCGGCTGCCCCTGTCTATCCTGTCCATAAAGATAATGAACAAGAGGGGTGAAGGTACGCACCCTTGGCGGAGTCCAACACCCACGGTGAACGGTTTTGACTTAATGCCATTTATCCGGACACACATCTCAGAGCTTTCATACAGAGACATGATAGCAACCAGTAATTGCCCATCCACTCCATACTCTTGCAACACTTTCCAGAGCTTCTTCCGAGGAACTCTGTCATATGCTTTTTCGAGGTCCACAAAGCAAGCGTAGACCTCTTTTGCATACTCCCAGGATTTCTCAAAGATTTGCCTTAGAGAAAAGATATGATCCGTCGTGCTTCAGCCAGGTCGGAAACCACACTGCTCCCCCGACAGTTTGGAGTCGACTATTTCCCGACTTCTCTTCTCCAGACACTTAGCGTACACTTTCCCAGGAATGCTGAGCAAATAGATGCCTCGATTGTTGTTGCAATCTCTCTGACCTCCCTTTTTGAAGATAGGGATCACAATTTCTGTCTGCCATTGCTTAGGGGCCTGTGCAGATATCCAAGCAACCTGACACACTCCAATTTTCCCCTGTTTAACACTCCAAAGATGGCACACGGTCTCAGGGATGACATCACTACATTTTTGTGAATATCTTCTTATGAATTTAAAAGAAACAAATAATCACTTCTGTATTCTTCCAACTTGGACCCTACCAGAAGTCAGTATGTCATAATGCATGATTTATTCCCTAGATTCACATATATAGGACGTGCGGTCTCAGGGATTTTGCACCACCAACTATGTTACTATAGTGCCCGGCACGAAAGAAAAAGGAAACTGGAGCTTGCGTAAATCAAAAAAAAAAACCCTCGTTCAACCACTCAAACTAGGTTGAAAGTAAATGGGGAATTACTTAAAACTGATGCCAGGAATAAGTAATACACCGTTTCTTGTTGGTTTCTGATTGGTTGAATGAGGTTTTTTTATTTAAGCATGCGCCAGTTTCCATAAAATAAATTGATGTCAAAGTCATTTTTTTAACTTTTTTTAAATTTTTTATTACCTAAACATATTCTCCAGTTAATTTCCAATATATTTTATGTTTATTAATATTTTCCTACTTAGAAACTTTTATTTGAAAACAAATATTTGGAGCGAAATGCAAATAATAATGCAAGCATACTAATACTATTTTTTGAATTTCAAGAGCAATAAACTCTTCTATAAATGTAAATTAATATACATTTAACCTCCGTTTATACTAGTTTTGAATAAAATACTTTTAAATATCGAGAAAAATTATTTTATAGGCATTTTTATCCTCTGAGAAATGATTGATGTTATTCATTTTTATAATGGTTTTCTTTTATGTATAAATATGTAAATGTATAAATATGTAAGTATATATGTATGAAAAGTATATCCAGTTCAAAGTGTCAGTTTTCAACTATTTTATTTTATAAATACCTTTCCTGAAATATTCATGTCTAATTTTGACAGAAATAAAAGGTTTTTAAATTTCTTTCTAAAAGTTAGATAAAATTGAAAAGTTTATTGAGGTTTTCTATTAATAATGAGGTAATTTAAGTGACAGATAAAAAAGTAGTTTCAAAATGCGGTATCACAGACCGCGCGTCAACACCCGTGTTAAACACACCCGCGCCACCTCTGGAGGGTTAAAGAAAGCAGCACAGATAATTTATTTCAGTCATAGCACATATAAACACATGCACACACCTGATACAAACAGAGAGCCCAGCTGCTCAGGTCATTTATGCTAACGCTGAACTCACTATTAAAATGGCGTAATTTATATTTGCAAAATGCTCAAGAAGACTAGATACTTTCACCTTAGTCTGCCACCATGGCCACCAGCAATTTAGAGAAACTAACTTCCCTCTGGAACAATCCAAAAACGTATTGGAAATTAAGGAAACCTATATAGAAGCTCTTGTCACATTAATAAAATATAAGGGTTGTAGAAGCAGAGAAAGGGCTAATTGATTTAGCCAAATATCGCCATTAATATTCTTAATTTCACAGACCTTAACTTTCACGGTTAATTGTCCTGCATTCTCCAGTGAAGAAGCAGGAAGCCCACTATCACGTTCAAGAGTTTGTCGGAGTGTGAACTAGAAATGGCCTTGCATTTTTCCATGCATTCTAAGGTGGCTATCAATATATGTTTATCGGCCATATGTAGGATCAATCATGTCAGCAAAGTGCAAGTGGATCCGGTAGATCTCATAATTTAAACGATTCTTCGTTCGTATAAAAGATTTGTGGCCTCAAAAACCCAAACTCGCGCGGCTGCGATCCTGGCTGCTTGGGCGGCAGATGACTTGTTACGAACAGCTACATGTGCATACTCCGGTTGTAAGCATTCGCAGATGCATACGATGCCATATCACACTACGTATAAATTTGCTCAAGTTTAAATCTTATAATTTAATTATTTATTTATTTGTTTATTTTCTATATTATTTGAAACATTTTCTCTTTTTTTCATTTATTCATTTGTTTGTTTTTAATTTATTTTATTTCGTTTATGTCAACCCGTTTGTAATGTAATGAACCCATGGACTGTTTCCTATTTATGTCAGCCAATCAGAATCAGAATAGGATGCTGGAGTGACGTGGAAATTTATGTCTGGATCCATCCTCTCAAGTTGCAGACGAATAGAGTGGTCCTCTGTAACGAGAAGAACTTTTTCCACAATGTGACCATGGACAAGTTTCTTCTTTCCTCGACTCGCTGTCATCTCTCGGAGCTCTCTGAATTTTCATTTTCCTGCTCCATCTTTTATTTGCCTTCTTAATGAGCTGTTCTTGCGTACCCTTTTTTTCTTCCAATGAACAGCTTGTTCCGTCTTTCTCGATTTTTCTGTCTGATCAACTCCTTTTAACAGATAGCGGGTAGTTACTTTTCTCTTCATTTGCTTGTTTCTTCTGGCGTTTTTTTCCTTCCCCTTTCTTTTGACGAAGAGTTAGATCGTCGAATTTTGTTGCTGCTTTCTCTGATCGAATTTGACGATCTGACGTTGATCTTAGTGGCGGCTTGTTTATTTCTGTTCATATCTCAGTTATCGTTCAAATTCTATCCCATGTTCATAGGATCCTTTTTGCTTAGAATAATCCATATTGTCTCTTCTTAAAGTTTGAGATTGCCTCTTCTTAACAGTTTTTCAGTCTTGTATTGACAAATATAGATTCATTTATTTGCTATAAAACTGTAAAGTTTTGAGAATTAATTAGATAGAATTTGAATATTCAGATTATTTATGCAAATGAGCTATTTTATTATTTGCGTTCAGGATTGTTTATTTAGATTCAGAAGTTAAGAGTTTATGTAAAGTTTAGAAGAGTTTTATGTAGAGAAAGATTAAATAAAGTTATTAATTGTTTTAAATATTTTTTATGCGTGGGTGTTAGGAGTTGTTAATAGAGAGCCAAGTTTTAAGGTTTGTCAGAAGGAGAAAGTAAGAGTCAGTTTACACAGCTTTGTTTTGATCGTTAGAATCATATTCAAGGATAGAAGTTGTATGGCCAGAGAAGGACTAGTGAATCGGAGAACCGGATGAACAGATAGAAAGCAAGAAAGATGAATGTAAGGATTGAACTTTGGATTTTGAAGAGAGAAAAGAGACAGGGAATGATCACGTGGATGCCGAAGTTTGATTGGTTGTCGAAATCGAAACTGTTTTGTCAGTTATGCTAAGTAAAAGGTTTTAGTCAGTAGCAATGTAACGATTCCCGTAGCCGAGTGTGTGGCGAACTACTCATAAATTTTTATACTAATTCGGCCTCCATCTGGTAGTCCTCGGATTCCAGATGGGAAGTTTTAAATTTTAGTATTAATCCAGTTTGAGTTGTAGTTTATGAAAATGTAACCGTCAAGTTGAAATTTAGTTAGCTCGCGTTATCGAGGTGTTTTCGAAGAGTTTCTATCAAGCTGAGAACCAGCGTCATCAATTCCAATAATTTCATGGTTTGCGAGGGATGTTACAAGAATGTGTACCGAGCCCCGTGGAGTACCCAGATCCAGTACAAGAAACCAGAGACGATCTTCCTGTGAGCCACTCCGTTGGAAGAGGACGACCCCCCACCAGCCAAGCTGTGGTAGCAGAGAGGACGAGAGAGAGATCCAAGAGCGGACAGATTGAGAAGACACGGTATAGCTCATTTCCAATTTAATATCTCAATGGCCAATTCTTTAATTCCTCACATAATTTCATTCTTACATATTGTTTCTTATTATTGTATTTGGGAACGGATTATTCTATCAAACAGTGGGAAAGACAGAGATAGAAATTATATAATCGAACAATTGAGAATTACATACATACCTAATTTACATATTACTATTGCTAATTTATCATTTTTGTTATACCCAGAGCTTTTGATCATTGTCTTATAAGTTTAGACTAAAGGGGAATCCTCAATTGATAATCATTCTGTTGTATGTCACACAATTTAATTACTAAGTTATTATCTGGAATTGCGATTACTCATTGAAATGTATAATTAGTCATATTGCCACCAGTCATTTCTTAATTACAAACTGTATTATTTTATTTGAATCTTAATTGGAGCTTGACCAAGTTGAAATTCGTATCTTAAATTATCATTATCATTTGCATTACCTTCCATACAATATTGTTTTATATACATATGTTGAATATTAAATAAACATTATATGTTAAATTGTTAAGTCAGTCTAAGTGCCTATTCTTTCCTCTAGGCCGGGCCTGTTTAAGCGGAGGTATCTTTTATGTAAGTGGGATAAACCCTAAAATATCATAAACTTTGTGAATAGTATAATTCACTGGCACAGTCTTTTACCTAACCTAATTATAATAAGTTACTTGACCATAATTCTATGAATATTATCCCCAGGAACCCTACATAAATTGGCGCAGTGCGACAGGATAGCAGGATATCAAGATATTGTAGCGATTTAATTAGGCATATTCAAATAAGAGTATTTACATAGGCATAATAGTTGCATTAATTACATGCCTACATTTGTGAAGTAATTATTAAAGCCAAATTAAGACCTGAGACGAAAGAAAGGCACTATTGGTAAATTATTATATTAGAAATAAGCTAACAAAATAAGTCAAGATGAATCAAGCCCCTGTGTTGCAGTCATTAGCGCTAGCAGGCGAAATAAAGCCATATGATGGATCTACGGATCCAGAGGAATTTTTTTTGCGAATAGAGGAAATTGGAAAAGTAATGAATTGGGGAGCGGAAACTAGATATAATGTTGCTAAAATTAAGCTAACAGGGGACGCACATTTCTATTGTAGGGAAGATGGAGAGATGAAATCAGAAAATACTTATGAAGCATTGAGAAAAGCATTGAAAGAGCGATTTGGAAAGGAGTTTAGAGGAGAAAACGAAAGACTATTTAGAGAATGTAAACAAGGTATACAAGAATCATTTCGCCAGTATGCGACCCTGGTACAGAGTCTAGGAAACAAAACAAAGCATAAGATAGTAGGAGAGGGAGCGCTAGTAGAAATAAAGCGTGCATATGCTCAAGAAATCTTAGATGAAAAAATTTTAGAGCATTTTGTAGAAGGATTGTTGCCACCAGTAAGAAGAGTTGTTATGTTTAAGAAACCAGAGAATTTGAAACAAGCAATAGAACAAGCGGAGGAAGAAGAGGAAATTGTTAAGAAATGGGGTTTAGAAGGTTATGTTTTCCATTGAGTTGGGAAAGAAACCATTGTGTCATTGAGCCCAGAAGCAGAGGAACAAATCAGTAGGCGTATAGAGAACCGATTGCGTAGAAAAGAAAGCACGAATACCTACCCAGAGCGCACTGTAAGCGAAAGAAGGCCGAGCGAGTATTACTGACCGACCGCACGGAGACATCCGCCGCAATCAGGTCGAGGTTCGACCGCAGAATGAGGGCGAGGCCTGCGAAGAAAGCGTGTAGAGATCATCTGCTGTAATTGCCATTTAAAGGGGCATAAAAGTAAGGATTGCGTAAATAAGGCGTTTCACAGGGTAAACTGTTATTATTGTTCAAAGGAAGGGCATTCGATCCGTTATTGCAAGAAAGGTTACAAAAAGAGCAAAAAGGGGGAAACAACTTACTAAAGAAGAACATTCTGTTAGTAAAAGAACAGGCGACTCAGACATACGAGCGTGCGATCAGCCCTCCTCCCCAAGGAAAGGAAGAGAAGGAAACAGATGTAGGAGAAACGTTACAGATGGCACATATTTCGGAGGTTCCCGGAGAATTAATGATTGAAGGCACATTGGGAGAGGTGAAAGTAAAATTCCTGGTCGATAGTGGAGTAAAGGTTACTCTATTAGGTGAGGATGTAGTACAGAAAATATTTGGATTGGGGTATAAAGTTACCGAGGTTAAAGAACCTGCTATAAATTTGGTTGGGGTTACGGGACACAATTTCCCTACTGAAGGCATATATCTAATTAAATTTAAATTTGGTACAAAAAGATACATGTTAAAATGTTACATTTGGAAAAGAAGAGAAAAAATACCGTATCAAGCTATATTAGGCAGAGATGCACTCTCCAAATATGGATTTGTCATCAATTTTCACGATAGATTGTTACAGGCGAGAGATACGGACATCCCATTCATGGGTATTCAATCGAGAATAGATTGTAGGGCTGGCGCCTCGGAGATTACAAATATCAGAACATTTATGGATACCACTCCTGTTCGTAGTAAAAGCAAAATTTCCCTTCCCCCTTATTCAGAGTCTGTTTGTGAAGGCAGGTTGGCGAGTCAGGAGTATAATAAGTGCATAGGAGTGTTGGAGCCAAAAGATCTTTCAGAGTCAGGGTTGTTAGCAGCAAAAGTACTAGTCAAAGTATCTCAAAGGGATATGATCCCAATTCGAATATTGAATTATTCAGGAGAGACCATTACAATACCGGCAAATAAAACCATTGGGCATCTGAGCGAGGCAGAGGAGGAGAAGGTGGAATTAAGTTCCTCCATAGAAGAAGGAAGGGAACCAAAGTTAACAAAAGAAGCATTTTTGAAATTATTCCATTTAGATCATTTAACACCTGACAAAAGAATACCATTGGAAAACCTGTTGTATGAATTTAATGGCGCATTCTCGCATCATGAGTGGGACCTGGGATGCTGTAAGATCTAACACCACAAGATTGATACTGGGTCATCCCCCCGTGTAGCTCAGCCCCCATACCGAATTCCTTATTCACAGAGAGGTATCATGAAGGAAATGATAGATAACTTGTTAAAACATCAGGTCATTGAACCCAGCTCTAGCCCCTGGAATGCACCAGCTTTATTAGTAAAGAAAAAGGATGGGTCTTATCGATTCGTTGTAGACTATCATAGATTGAACAAAGTTACAACTGTTGACTCGTTCCCTTTACCCAACGTAAATGAAACGTTGAGACAGCTAGGAAAGGCGAAATATTTCAGTGTATTAGATGCGAATCAAGGCTATTTTCAACTTGAAATTAGTGATTCCGCCAAAACATCGTTCAGTCCCCTGGACGCCAAATTTCAGTTTAAGCGATTGCCTATGGGTTTAAACAATTCACCAGCGCTATGGCAAAGAGCCGCCAATTTCATAGTCAGAGGTCTACAGGACCGTATTCTCTGTTACTTAGATGACTTCATTACATTTAATGAGACATTCACTGAACATTTAGACAGTTTAAAGATGTTGTTTATAAGGTTACAGGAAGCAAATCGCAAACTCAAACCTCGTAAGTGTCAATTTCTCAATGACGAAGTTAAATTCTTAGGCCATGATGTCTCGGAGCATGTTATTGCTCTTGATCCAGAAAAAATCACAGCTGTAAAAAACTTCCCTAGGCCAAAGAATGTCAAAGAAATTCAATCTTTCTTGGGATTGGCAAATTATTACAGGAGGCATGTGAAATCTTTCAGTGCCATTGCAAAGCCATTAACTGAATTAACTAAATTAGACACACCTTTCATTTGGTCCGATGAAGTAGAGAAAGCATTCCTAAACCTTAAGCAACTCTTAGTTTCAGCACCCATATTAAAAAGTCCAGATTTTTCCAAACCATTTATAGTCACAACAGATGCTAGCTCGTATGCGTTAGGTGCAGCATTATCCCAGCGCTTCGATGGAAAGGAACACCCTATTGGGTATTGCAGCCGTTTTTTAAAAAAGAGTGAACTGAATTACTCGGTGATCGAAAAAGAATGTTTGGGAGTAGTGTATGCCGTTAAGCAATTTAGAGTGTACTTGTATGGTGTTGATTCACATTACAAACTGATCATCGTCTTCTTTCGTGGCTGTTCAATCTCAGAGACCCGACTTCGAAACTTGCCCGATGGGCGTTGTCGTTAACCGAATTTAATTTTGACATTGTACATAAACCCGGCATTAAAAACACAAATGCCGATGGCCTCTCACGAGTTCTTATCTCAGCAGTGGCAGAATACGAGCCGCTGATATGTAAGCAGGAAATAGCCAGGGAACAGCAGTTAGAGAAGGAGTGGAGAGGGATTCGAGACTATTTCAAGGGCATTGGCGTGAAACCATCCCCTCCCGATTGGCCAGACAAGGAAGAAAACGTTTTCATGGATGATGAAGACGTATTGTGTCATATAAAAAGATCCCAAGATGGAAAGGAGATTTGGGAACAAGTTGTCATTCCGAATAGTTTAAGAAACCACGTTTTGTATCTTTTTCACGATATTCCATCCACTGGACACAGATCAAAGAAAATGCGAGTCAAACTTGACAAACAATATTATTGGCCAACTATGCGAGCAGATATTCAGAAATATTGTGCTGAATGTGAAAGTTGTCAGCTTCATGCAGCTCGACCTAAACATAAAGAACAGCCGTTTCAAAGTTTTCCACCAGTGAAACATCCATTCTACCGTATTGCTGCCAACATTTTAGGGCCAATTACAACCTCTTATGAAGGTTATAAGTATATTTTAGTGGTCACAGACCATTATTCGAGATATTCGGAAGCTGTTCCATTGATGGATCAAACTGCGAAAACAGTGGCTAAGGCATTAGTCAACAGTGTTTTTAATCGTCATTCTATTCCAATCCAATTGTTGACTGACCGAGGCTCCAACTTTTCTTCTGAACTTCTACGAGAAGTTTGCAAGATATTGGGTATTAAAAAACTGTTCACCACTGCGTATCATCCCGCCGGAAACGGAATTGTCGAAAGACTAAACAAAGTCTTAATACAGATGATACGTCACTAAGTAGAAAAAAGTCAAAGAGACTGGCCGACATGGCTATCGTTTTGTATGTTTGCGTATAACACGAGTCCACATTCTTCTTTAGGCGAAAGCCCTTTTCTGTTATTTTATGGGAGAGATCCCATCCTCCCTGGTGACATCATCACCGCACTGAGAAGACCGTATTATGGCGTTGACAAAAATTACGGATGCGAAATTGAAGCTCGCATCAAAAATGCGTTCGATCTTGTGGAACAATTCGAGAAGAACAGGACAAGAAAAGAAAAGAATATCACGATAAGTGTCACAAGCCTTATTCATTTAAGGTTGACGACCTCGTATATTTAGCAGTCCCACAAATTAAACCGGCATTGGTGAAGAAGTTGCACCCTACTTATGAGAGACCATATCAGATCATTAACCAGTACTCTCCAGTTAATTTTTTGATCAAACATGTGAAAACGGGAAAAACTAAGGTCGTCCATACAAACCGCATAAAGCCGAAGATAGGAGACCTGCCCCAAGAGCCACGCCGCAGGGAAAGATGAGTCCGCGCTCCAGTAGCCGCGCCACCCGAGCCCCAGGCGCCGTCGACTTGTCCCGAAGAGGATTCGTTACTACCACCCCATGCAATGCCAGAAGCCAAGCCGAACGTGGAGCCCGCGAGGCCACCACCCGTCCCAGGAGGAAGCAATGAGGCCGGGAGAGCAGTAAATGCACCCCCCTCCCATCCGTATATGTTGCGTTCGAGAGGAAGCGTTCCCGAAGTGCCTTGGGTTTTGCCGTCCGTTCAAGATAGACGATCCACTGAAATGTTAGAAAGAAACCCACCCGGAGATGACACTAACATTATTGACGAGTTATTGAGACAACCAGCACCCATGTAAAGGGAAGAAGTTCGTCTGAATGAAGACAACCGCGTACCGAGCTCCGGCGAACGCCATGACGTCGCCGCCCTGATAGAAACTCTTTCCGCCCCAGCCTCTACGGAGACTGTTAGTACCCCTCCCCTCTCAGAACTTATCTGTAAGGTAATTAGAGCCATAGTCTGCGAGCATTTAGGCTTTACCCAAGGATAATGCGCAGAACAGGAGTAGAGCAGTAGTGCGTGAGAACAGTAGTTGCGTTGTAGTTTTTTTTTGTGTTTACATTGTGAGAAACTTACCTTATAATTAACATTATTATGGCCCTTGGATTGACTTTGAATCGTATTGATTCCAGAGAGTTGAAGCTTGTGACTATGGAATATTTGGTGATACAGATATTGCAGTGCAGAAGTAATAGCAACATTCTGTGACATTAATTATTAGAAAATTAAACTGTTTAGTTATACATTAAGCCGTTGCCTTCTGGGGTTGCTTGTTACCTACTACTAAGGTTAGTGGGATACAGGTGCAAACTTTTGGGAGGTAGCAACCTGGATATGGTATTATATATACAAAATTTTTTTTTCAGGAGTTGAATTACAATCGATGCCCTTTTCATGGTCATCCCGAAGAAGCTGTTGATTAATGTTCTTTCAGACTAGTTTTGGCATTTAATAATGTTGCTCATGCGAATGTGTGCACGTCGTTACAGCTTAACAAACAATTTAGAATTAAGTTACAGTATTGTGTCGAAGGGGTAGCTCCCGAGAAATTTTCTTATGGTTGGAGCGAAATTAAGAATTTCAGAATCGAGCAATCACCCAGAAGTGGTGAAACAAGACAGATTGCTTTCCCGAGTGAAGAAATGTGATTCATACACCTGGAGATATAATTTTAAGGCCTGGGTATACAATTGATATAGTGAAGTTAGGACTAAGGAAATCTGAAGGCCCTGAGAAGTGTTGAATGTTTAATAGTTCCTCATAGACTGCAGCTATGGAGCGGACCCGATACATTGTAGAGAGGTTGCGAGACGTCGCCCCTCCTCTTTAACCCTCTTTAGAGTAACGGAGGGCAAGAGAAAGGTAACCCAGAATCGGTGAGTAGATTTTATGACATTGAATTCCATAGTTCGGAGGTGGGCTTAGCTACCCTACCCCAGTTCTTGAATTCTATTGTCCATTGATATTTATAATTACTCTAATGCTTACGTGTAAATTTATGCATCGACATCATGAGAACAATCAGAAGAACCGATTGCTATAACATTTTTGAAGTATTTTAGCAGACATATCCTCATCAACACTTCATTTAACAGCAAAGTCACCTACTTAATAAGGGTATAGGTTATTAATTGTGCGATAGTATTTTGTATTATTAATGAACCCTATTACTTTGTATACACATGGATAGATTGTAGAGGTCACACTTAAAGGAGCTAAAGATCCCTGCATCATATTTAAGAAGTGTGAAATTTTTTTTGCAAGAGAAATTGAGGAGTTTTAGCCCATTTTCATGTTAAGTTATACACTTTATTGTTAGATCCCAACATGTACAGCTGTATTTGAAACAGAGTTGTATTTTTCATTTAGACCTGAGCCACTCCGATCTTCATTCCTAAGGATTCATTTAGCATTGGAACAGTAATATTTTTCAGAGTAGTTAAGCAGAAATTAAATTGTGGTAAATAAATATTTGGCCTACCTGGATGCCTGGACATCAGTATGTGCTGATATCGTAGTGCTCCGGCGATTCATTAGCACGATCGAAATATTATCCATTCGGAAGTAGCCAAGAAGAATAAGAAGTTTCGATTTAGAACAACCAGTACAAATTAGTTCAGCTCTTGTCATAATAGCGTAGGTCAAAGCACACATCGCTGATGTATTCATTTCAAAGTCTTTGTTGTCCACTCGCCTCATGGCGCGAGATCGATCTTATAGTTATGCAAGCATATATTTTTCATTATTAAAAGGTATTTACATGAAACAAACACTTCATTCCTAATAGAAACATTTATTAGTGATGGTAATATTCCTTGTGGCAATGTATGAATAATACGTTGTTTTGTTTTCGGCTGGTCCGACCAGGAGAACGTAATAGAAGGTCCGGACAGGAAGAGCCTCAGGATGTAACGCCATCTATTGAGACCTTATACAACTCCAGTTTAAATTTTCTTTCAGTTTAAGAGAAATTTCCGATTATGAGACTAAGATAATAATTCATGTTCTAAATAAGAATTTAATGAAGAAATCCTCACTCGTCTAGAGTTAATTGATTATTATTATTTAAGAAACAGTTTTGAAAAGATGACAAGACGGGATGGCGGGTGCTTAGCTATTAATGTGTTATTGTTGTACTTGAGCTATTGTCCAAGAGTTGTTTAAGAGCTCCGAACCCCCCTTCCTCGACAATACCGATTTTGCGTGCGAATACATTTATATGAAAATTAGAATTAGTAAAAGATTACATGCACATATTAATCTATTTATTCATTGCTTTGAATGGAAATTTAGTATCGAACACATTTTAACATTGAACAAAAATATATATGGGAATAAACATTTGCTCCATTTATTCTCTATTCTTTTTCTATTCTTTAATAAAAAAATTTTAAACTGGCCAAGACAATTGGAATGAGTTGGCTTTCAGGAAACCATCCCTGGAACCTAGAGGAAACCGCTGAAGACGCCCGACACCGGACACCTGCTGACGTTGAGGACTTCAACCCCCCCCTCGTCGCAGACAATGCCATTGAAGGTCGCTTCGGAGCGATTCCGCATTCCAATATGTTAATGGAGATCCAGAGCAAAGAGATGATGCCGACGTCAGCATCCCGCCTCAGAACTTTATCTCCATCATATAGAAGCAAGTTTGTGCCACAAACTATCAAGTACTTTGAAGTATTTCTTAAGTGATATGTTGTTTTGTGTGTTCTAACACAATATTGAATTTCAGTATGCCATGACTTTCAGTGAACGTTGTTTTGTGTTTGAACTTTAGTGAACTGTGTATTAAGAAAAAACTATATAGAGTGTTAAGAACTTTTGAACTGTGATAAGAAACTTCCAATATTGTGCACAAATCTTCAAAGGGCCTATCAGACAATGATTATATCTTTAAGTAATCCTAGGTAGAAAGTTGAGTTATAATATTTTTGGTACCCTTTGCATATATCTTTTATTATTGTGCTTTGGTTATTTAGTACTTAAAAATTAACTCTTACTAACCAAATTGAATAACTAAACCATTTCTTTTGTGTAAGATGATATTGGGTGACAAGTATATATTACATTATACTAAATGAATTTCTCTCAAGTTCCGTAGTTGCCATTTGAGATGTAGGCTTGCCGGCGTCAACTCGATCTGTCTCGCTTCATCATGGAAGATGCTGCGGAGAAGCAAGATCGCCCAGAGGATTTCAGGTAAAGGTACCACCTCGGTGCGAGGCTTTCTTGCAGGGGGAGGTATTTGTAAGGTTTTG
The DNA here is from genome assembly GCA_023313115.1 of Rhysida immarginata. Taxonomy (NCBI): domain Eukaryota; kingdom Metazoa; phylum Arthropoda; class Chilopoda; order Scolopendromorpha; family Scolopendridae; genus Rhysida; species Rhysida immarginata. The sequence goes on from JAHWFO010093546.1 coordinate 2,454,023, forward strand.
GGAATTAGATAGAATTTGAATATTCAGATTATTTATGCAAATGAGCTATTTTATTATTCGCGTTCAGGATTGTCTATTTAGATTCAGAAGTTAAGAGTTTATGTAAAGTTCAGAAGAGTTTTATGTAGAGAAAAATTAAATAAAGTTATTAATTGTTTTAAATATTTTTTATGCGTGGGTGTTAGGAGTTGTTAATAGAGAGCCAAGTTTAAAGGTTTGTCAGAATCATATTCAAGGATAGAAGTTGTATGGCCAGAGTAGGACAAGTGAATCGGAGAACCGGATGAAGAGATAGAAAGCAAGAAAGATGAATGTAAGGATTGAACTTTGGATTTTGAAGAGAGAAAAGAGACAGGGAATGATCACGTGGATGCCGAAGTTTGATTGGTTGTCGAAATCGAAATTGTTTTGTCAGTTATGCTAAGTAAAAGGTTTTAGTCAGTAGCAATGTAACGATTCCTGTAGCCGAGTGTGTGGCGAACTACTCATAAATTTTTATACTAATTCGGCCTCCATCTGGTAGTCCTCGGATTCCAGATGGGAAGTTTTAAATTTTAGTATTAATCCAGTTTGAGTTGTAGTTTATTAAAATGTAACCGTCAAGTTGAAATTTAGTTAGCTTGCGTTATCGCGGTGTTTTTGAAGAACTGAGAACCAGCGTCATCAATTCCAATAATTTCATGGTTTGCGAGGGATGTTGCAAGAATGTGTACCGAGCCCCGTGGAGTACCCAGATCCAGTACAAGAAGCCAGAGACGATCTTCCTGTGAGCCACTCCGTTGGAAGAGGACGACCCCCCCTCCCGCCAAGCTGTGGTAGCAGAGAGGACGAGAGAGAGATCCAAGAGCGGAGAGACTGAGAAGACACGGTATAGCCCGTTTACAATTTAATGTCTCAATGGCCAATTCTTTAATTCCTCACATAATTTCATTCTTACATATTGTTTCTTATTATTGTATTTGGGAACGGATTATTCTATCAAACAGTGGGAAAGACAGAGATAGAAATTATATAATTGAACAATTGAGAATTGCATACATACCTAATTTACATATTACTATTGCTAATTTATCATTATTGTTATACCCAGAACTTTTGATCATTGTATTATAAGTTTAGACTAAAGGAATCCTTAATTGATAATCATTCTGTTGTATGTCACACAATTTAATTACTAAGTTATTATCTGGAATTGCGATTACTCATTGAAACGTATAATTAGTCACATTGCCACCAGTCATTTCTTAATTACAAACTGTATTATTTTATATGAATCTTAATTGGAGCTTGACCAAGTTGAAATTCTTATCTTAAATTATCATTATCATTTGCATTACCTTCCATACAATATTGTTTTATATACATATGTTGAATATTGAATAAACATTGTATGTTAAATTGTTAAGTCAGTCTAAGTGCCTGTTCTTTCCTCTAGGCTGGGCCTGTTTAAGCGGAGATATCTTTTATGTAAATGGGATAAACCCTAAAATATCATAAACTTTGTGAATGGTATAATTCACTGGCGCAGTCTTTTACCTAACCTAATTATAATAAGTTACTCGACCATAATTCTATGAATATTATCCCCAGGAACCCTACAAAACGTACAAATCTATTTTTCGTTATAAACGAATAGAACTTGGTGTTCCAACAACTAAGTGATAGTTTGAGTCCGTATAGCTACTTTTTGGGAAGGCAAACACGACTTGACCCATTGTTGAAATTTGTATAGGAGTCATATAAATCTATGCGTCAATGTCTCTGTACAGAAATTCTGTTTTCATATCAAGTGGAACACGCACCAAATTTTCTTCAGCTGAAATTGCGAATGGAAACATTACGAGCAACAAGACTAAAAGTTTCATCATAATCAATTTCAAGGCATTGAAATGCCCTACGATTGACCAAACGAGCACGATATCAAACAACGGAGCCATTGGGTTTATATTTCACCTTACCGATAAGGTTTTTCTCTATTTTGCAATGGTGTAAAGCATGTTTCTTTATCTTCGAAAGCATTCGTTTTCTCTTTCATTGCATTTAGCTATTTGTCCCCATCGTGAGATTTCATAGCATTGTTGAAGCTAGTTCGTGTGAGTTCTCCTTAAATAGAATTTACCAAGCAAGCGAAGGTGCTGTGTGCATGAGAGGTATGAGCGCAAAAGCCTATTTTATAATCATTGAATCTGGGAATGAATATCATGGGATGAGCATCTTGTATGGATTTCATCTTAGTCACTTACGTTATCACTAGTACTTTCTTGATGTCCGATTCTGAATAATTACATCCCGGGTGTTCATTGATACATATTCTTTCAAATTCGCACTCAATCGATTTATTCATTGTGCACAGCGTTCTAGATGAAAATCAAGATTGCGTGATTTTATCACAAGATGCTTTAATGTTACACATAATTTGTAGCCGTCTGTGTCATTCACATAAGCAATGACATAGCCAAAGTTTGCTTTATTGTCAAACTTGGTACGAAAATTTTTGAATACTTTTATGAAACACTTCGAATGCAATATACTAAGTGATCCAAACCGAATTTGCCAAACCGCAATTCAAATGGCCTTTTACCTTGAAGTCTAGATTTTCCTGTGACATTAATTATAAATGTAGCAGATTCGCAAGCGTGAGCCCAAAACGATTTAAGCAGTTAACTAACTGAGAGTATCGAACAAGACAAGTTCAACCAAGTGTTGGTTTGACCATTCTGTGATGCCATTGTGCTCAAACATATCAGGACATGTTGGCGAAACTCCAAGCCATGATGAGGTAATAAATTCAGTACTGGAGCACAGACAAAATGAAACGCTTTCACATTGTGGCCAGAAGTTCACATTCCTTCAGAAATTTTTCAAACATTCGGCTACTTCTGATGTATGTGTCATAGAGAACGTACGAAAGAACGTGAGCAATCGTCCTTGAAAATTACAGGGCAGCAAAAACCGTTGATCATATCCCCTACAGCTAACAGACGACCTTTGTGTGCAGGAACGGCTTCGGATGAGATTTTCCGAGAACATATCTGTCACAGAAGGATGCGATATCTGAGCACTTTACTGTTATGCCGAAACAAAAGAGTATATCTCGTACAGTCCTTATTCGATAAGTTAAATCTCGGCTTTGAAGGGAAGAAATTTATTCTATTGCTAAAATGGGAGGATTGTACATGACGTTTGTTTTGGTCGCCGAGTCACCCTAGTAGTTCATCTATGCTCGACATTTTACACCGACTAGCCAGATTATTATAATCACTCCATCAGTATTTTGTTGGGCCACCATTTGCCTTCAATACTCGTCGATTCTTCTTGGCATTGACTGCACAAGATTTTGAAACGTAATGCGGGGAATAGCACTGTCTACTTGTGTGAGATTTGATGGTTGTGGAACCACCTCACTCATGGCTCTTTCAGGTTCGTCCCACAAATGCTCAACTGGGTTTAGATCTGGTAGTTGTAAGGGAGGGGAGCCGCACACGAGGTAAATGCTCTGTGATGTTCTTGAAACCACTCCTGAACAATATAAGCAATATGGCATGATGCATTATCTTGTTAAGAGAAGCCATCTACATTGGCATATGCCATCAACAACATGCTAGAATGAACTTGATCAACAACAATAGTTAAGTATGCTGTGCTACTCAGATGTTGTTCCACACGGAATAAATGGCCAAAATCATGTCAGGAAAATATGCCCCTAACCATAACACTGTTCGCACCAGTTTGAAGCTTTATACTCCATGCTTACATGCAGCTTCCCCCAAATTCTCACACTACGACTGCATGATGCACCTAGAAACGGGCCACAAATTCACTTGACTTTTTTCCAATGCTCGATTATCCAATCCTTGTGTTCTAATGCAAATTGGAGACGTTTTATATTGTTAACTGACGACAAAAAAGGTGATCGAATGGGTCTTCGGCTTCCATATTTCATATCATTTGAGAGTATCCCTGATAAAGGTCTGCAGTAATTTGATTAACTGTTGCCCCTCCATTGTCTTGTACCAGTCTTCCCACTCCCATTTCTGCCCGAACATTGACTAGTCGCTGAAGGCCACAATTCGCACCATTCTTTTGAGACCAGTCAGTAAACATTGTAACAGCAGCTGCTCTTGAATGTTTAATAAATACAGCTATTTTGCTGATACTCACTCCATGGTTCAGAGAGCCAAAAATCATCTCATGTTTAAAGGCTGTCAAATCGCGACGTTTAACTATATTTTCAGAAATAAATCACTTCTACTTCTTCTACTTCTTCGTCGCAGTAAACAACCTGCTTCCCTCTTTATAATGGTCTGGCCCTCTAGAAACTAATGAATGGTCAAAATAATCTGGCCATTCATTGTATTTCTATTTGTGAACTGGGAGCATAAACACAAGTGTTCATAACGTTTACAGGAACAATATGTTTGCCATTTGCAATTTCAACATTTTGCTGAAACCATATGCCATCACGGTCAAAGATGACTTTAGGTCCACGTAAATTTGCTTGACGAACTGAGAAAAGTTGATGACGGGTAGCTAGTACATACAAGACCTCATCTAAAGAAGCAGATGACAAACTGTCGCTCACGCATACTTCTAAGTTGACTCTGGCAAATACTTATGCATAGACAGGCAGTAGGGTCAGGAACTTCTCAAACATAGCAAAATGCTGTTTGGTGCAGTCACGTCATGCATTGTGCCAGTATTGGACGTACAGGAATCAGCAGTAATGAAGTCGGAGTTGATTACCAGGCCTCTGCCAAAGTATATATGATTTGGTATTTTTCTTCGAATTAGAGTCCAGGTTGTTTCTGAGGTGTACAGTCACAGTTTTCTGTTCTGCAGCCAAGTATTTTCGGCAATTTGCGATGAGGTGCCTAACTCTTTAGCAATGAAATGAGAACGAGTTTCCTCTGTTTGAAAGTCGAGGTTGAATCCAACTTTGATTAATTCTGGTTACTGTCACGTACTGGGTGGATATGCGCATTTGAAAAATTAGTAAATTAACAAAAATTACAGAGCATAACTTTTGGGGTAAACAAAAGTTTTATAAACATTAGAAATTAGTGATAGGTTCAAAAATCAAATCAAAATTGGGGCAACGATCTTCCTTACTGGAAAGAAACGTATAAGGAACTGTGTAGGTCCTCCAGTCAGTGTGTCATCTGTATATGTCCTCCTGCAAATGCACTCGTTAGCATTTGATCAAATTAACTCCAGGAAAGAGGGGCATTGTTTGACAATAGCGCCGAACACCAGCTAGATGCGGCACCTTTAAGGTAGGCCGGCACGAATTGTAAGCAGTGTTCCAACTGTGTTGCTTTACAAGCTGCAATGATAGCGAATTGCCTAATGAATTCCTCCGGGTCTTCTTTGGGATTGCCCGAGATATATGGGAATTGCATCTTGCAACGGAGTTGGCTGAAGAAGGTATAAGAGTTTCGAAATGAGGCAAGTGAGGTAAGATCGCTGCAACCCTTTCAGCTTGCGGTGGCTGTTGAGCTAACGGGTCAACTTGTTCCGCTTGAATCGAGCCTTTTTTTTTAGACTACAGTTCTAAACAAATCACGAAATACCGTGTACTCTTCCACTAGCGTCCCTTTATCTGTATAGAAATAAATGAATGAATAAATGAATAAATGACTGGATTGCTTACTAACATTAGTCACAAGTGAAAATGAATAAATATTAACTAAATACACTACTGTTTATAAAAATCGCAACACCCTGATGGAATGGTCTAATCCATATGCAATTTGCAATATTTGCATACAATGGGTCAGAGTATAAATGATTAGATTTTCAGAGTAATTGCTTGAAAGAACACCATGCCTCGACGACGGCGAAGGGTACCATATCAACAGCTGACAAACTTTGAAAGAGGACACATAATTGGTCTGCGTGAAGCGGGATGGTCGTATCGTGACATTGCTGCTCGTGTAGGACGTAATGTAACGACAATTATGCGTGCATGGAGGCAGTGGAGCGAAGAGAACAGGGCACACCGAAGACCAGGCTCAGGAAGACCCAGCACGACGAAACCGTGAGATGACAGACACCTCTATCGCATGTGTGTAGCAGATCGTACAGCCACTTCCACAGTGTTAGCACAACAATGGGGTGCTACAGTAGGCAGGAAAATGTCTGCTAGCACTGTACGACGCCATTTGATTTCCAGAGGATTGATGGCACGAGTACCATTGTTGCGGATTCCTTTGACTCAAAACCACCGGCGCCTCAGGTTGCAATGGGCCCATCAACACCATCAGTGGCAAGCTGAATGGCAACAAGTTGTGTTTTCGGATGAGTCAAGGTTTAACTTGATCAGAATCCATGGCAATCTGAACACTGACCGGTACATCAGGGAAGTTGTGCAACCCGAGGTCATCCCCTTCCTGCAGAACCTTCCAGGCGCTGTATTCCAACAGGACAATGCCCGACCGCATGTGGCCAGAAATGTCCTCGCCTTTTTCCAAGCACATCAGACGCCCTTGTTCCCCTGGCCTGCTCGTTCACCAGACATGTCCCCAATCGAACATGTGTGGGACAGGGTTGCTCATCGATTGGCTCGTCAGACTCCTGCAGCAGCAACTGTGGATGAACTGTATACCCATGTAGACAGAACATGGCAGGACTTTCCCCAGGCCCTTATTCAGAGCTTGTTTGACTCAATGCCACGACGTTTAGAGGCTGTAATTGCATCCCACGGTGGTTTCACCCGATACTAATGTGACAATAAAACGCATTGTATTGACCTGAAAATCTAATGGTTTCTTTTCTGACCCATGATATGCAAATGCTCCAAATTTAATGCAGATTGGGCTATTCCATCAGGGTGTTGAGATTTTTATAAACAGTAGTGTATGTATAGTAATAAAAGGTAATAAAAATAAACAATAATAGTGATAATAGTCGTTCCCTTTCCCTATGAGAATGGAACGTTCCGAACATATCCTCTATCACGAGGATTTATGTTCAAGGATTTATGTTCGTGGTATACACAGATATTGAGAATTAGATTCAATAGTATAAATTAAATTGTCTCTTAATAAGTATTCCATTAATTAACATGAAAAACCAAGATAAGACCACGCCCGGGATAACCCGTGGGCTGTCATAGAGTCTCTCAAGCAACTGCAATGGCAGGTTTAACGTGGCGACGAACGCTGCACACCACGATGACTTGAAAGAAATATAGTTGAGAGGAAATTCCGTTGTTAGGTAAAGAGTGCTGTACGTGGGGCTCCTCCCCCAGTAAACAGCGACGCAATGGCGTTCAATGACAGAGGAGTCAGACGTTGCTCCTGCAAAATACAAGGAATAGGCATCTGTTCCACGTACACCATAAAGACGCGCTCGAGACTCGGTGCGGGAGGAAAGTGAATTTAGCAAAGCGAGAGAAAATAGAAAGCATAAATGAGAATCAGCCAGCTTACCTCTGTGATTTTAAAATGGCACGTAGGTCCTCTTGTAGGTATGCCCTTAGACCCCAGGGCATTACCACCATCCACGCTGTGGGCCGTGACTCCAGTCCTTCTATCTTATCCTGCTGGGAGTCTGATTGAAGCCAAAGAGTTATGCCGTCGCTAAGGACTAAGTTGCTACACTCTAAGCCTGGTAATAGGAACTCAAGGAGCCAGAATTCCAGCTGAACGCCTTCGTTTCCGACGTGGACGTCGTTGCTTATAGCCTCTTCTACGGTAGTGAAGAATGGCACTCTGATGCTGCTCGTCAAGCTGGCTGCAGTCCTTAGTCCTCTGGATATGTCTTGTTGGCTGTGAGCTCCTGCTCGCCCCGGCTCGTTTCCAACCTCCTTGCTTAGCACTCCTTTAGAAGCAGAAAAACAATGTTCGTTACGCAGCGACTGCGATGCAACTTTGTTGCCACTTTTATCGCCTATTGTACGCGGGACGGTACAATAGGCACTTGACGAAGCACTTGTGCTCATCAGAATCCATGTTTCTGAGTATTCGAAACACTCGCTACTTCGGAAACATTTATGAGTCTCATTATAACGAGAAGACTGTCTTCTTGGTGCTCTCTGCTTGGCTTGCTCATGCTTTCTGTCTCTCTTTTCACTTTGTACCCCCGACTCTCGTATTTCGCGCTTTTGTGCATGTTTGTCTAGCTTCCGTGTGGCGAAATCTTGTTCTGCCATCCATTGCCACAATGATGCACATAGCCTTTATTCATATTGCAGTTATCAGTTGTGGCAACAGATGGAGCCTGGGCCTTACGCTTCCCTCGCGCCTCATGCTGTGATGAAATCCGATTGTCCGCGCTCGCGCTATTGTTCACAATACCTTGTGACATGCTCGCTCTGGCTGATCGCTGTTTCACCAGCGAATTACCTACAGGAGACCTAAAACTCTTGATCGACCTAAAAGTTTTAAGTTTGTGCCTCTTGTGCTTGGGATTTCCAAGGTCCCTTGTAGTATTATCCCACTTTTTGTTGGCCCCTATTGTTATTTGGTGGTTATCTACCAACGGCCAACGGGCATAAGTCGATTCTGAACCTTTACTTTGGCCTCTTGTGCCTAAAGATCTATGCTGAGGGAGATGATGTTCCCCCTCAAAAGTATTTTTGTCTTTTGAAGAGTGACTCTCATCTTTACTTGCCCTTGTATTCCCGACGCGGACGCCTGACTTATTAACTATCTTAGAATGACACTCACTTGTGGTCATATTTTCGTATCGCTGAACATATGACCTGCTTCTACGTTTTTGATCTCTTTTGTGGCGCATATCTTGCGTAGGCATCTGTTCACCTTGTTTATGAATTCCCTATATTGGCAAATTAGGATAGATTGCCCCTATAGGAGAAACATTTCTATCGAAAACTGCGAACTTGCTACCTCTTTCCTAATTATGCCGCTTACTATCTTTCTTAACTTTAGCCCCTTTAAATATAATGTGACACGACTTATTGTATGCCTGATCAATAGGTTTGTATGGTGACGACCGTCGATACCATGAACTAGGTCGTCTACCATTTACTTGTGGGCTCGCTACTTTATGTGTAGAGGCATCCCACACACTCCGCTTACTTCTCTTTGGTAAGTCGCGAACTCTCCTACGATTGTTTTTAACTATCCCCGTCTGGTATCCTTTTTCCTTTTTGCTCGCACCATGGACTCTACCTCGATTACTAGTTTGAGTAAACTTAGAAAAAAGCGTAGGAGCCTTAGAGCCTACTTGCTTATTCTCAGTTTCGGCTTTAATGGCAGAGACTTTTTTTCCAATGCTTCTATTGCCACCATTATTGAACTTAACTGGTTACTCAATTCCCCGGATAGATCTAGAGGAGTTGGTGGTTTGGACTCCATGGTTTGACAACCTCTTTCTTCGGTCGGTATCTTTGCGAGAATCTCAGTCCATGACCCTTCCCTTTTCCAGGACTTTGAATTAAGGTAATTCCGAGCTCTATTGGATTCTATGATATCGTTGATGACCATAAGTGAGGCCTCTTTGTCATTCTTTATCCGGTTTTGACGAGGGACCTTCATGTTCTCGATATTGGATATAATTCGAGAATGGCCCTCAATATCCTTGGTTTCCTTCATTGATGAAGAAATAGCACCCACTTTATCTTTACAAATACTGCCTTCATTCATAGGCCTATTGTTCCTATTAGAGACATACTTCTCACTAGAGGCATTTCTAGCTACTTCATTAAGCCTGACTGTGACATAGTTTTGGTAAGCCCAGTCACAATCGATTCCATCTGAATCTGGGCTCAATAAAGCTTCTGTTATCTCTATGGCCTCCTCGAGATTCGAGGGCTCAGTTTCCTCTAAACATTTCTTCATCATTCTGAAGAATGCTTTAAAATATATGTGCATCTTCTCCTGATCAGAAATGTACGTGATCTGATCTGCTACGTTCCGATATATCATATTAAAGGACATGATATCAGTATCACGGAAAGCTAGCCTGCTTAAATCCGAAGGCCCTTTCGGATTTGCCCCCTTTACAAGCATAGCACTGCTTCTATCTCTAATTTCTCCCTTTGTCTTTGCTGCCATACAGGCCGGACAAACTTAGCTGTCGAAATGCTGAGTGAAATATCACCTTTGATAACATAACAATGAACAGACGTGCAGCAAAGGTCTGAAAGGAAATCAATGTAAATTTGGACCCGCTGCCTCCTAACAAGCCCCAACACCTACGAATTATATTTGGAACCTACACACAAAATAGGTTTACCAACGTAGCTCTCTTAACTATTAAGAACTAGCAAATTGTAAAGCGGCAATAAACGCGCGACAATGGCAAAGGGTAATTAATGATATGGCTACAAAGCGCATATACAATACATGACGACCCCTTCCCACTGAAACGCCACAATATGACAACAAACAAAAAAAAACAAGATAACTACTGCCAAAGTACCGAATTTTTTTTTGAACAGAACAGCGTAAAGCGCAACAATGCTTGCTAACTTGCTAGCTCACAAGGGAAAGGAGTACTCCACAAAAAATATTATCAATCGCAAATATATCAAATGCACCCACAAAAGTTCCTCTTTAATTTAATTTCTATTTTTTTAAATGCGTGCTGGAAGCCAAGTACTACCACTGTCCGAAAAAGAAATGCTCTGCTAGAGGAAGGGTAAGTAACACTACTGCTTAGCTGAGCTCGACGGAGCGATGTGGGCTGCTCCCAACAATGTGCAGACAAGAACCGTTCAAAAAATATTTTTGAACGCGTACTGGAAGCCCTGTATTCCAACTGTCAGGGAAAGAAGTGCTCTGATAACAGAAGGGTAATTAATGATATGGCAGCAAAGCTTTCACAAATATTAGAGTATGCAGTGGAAAAATAAACTAAGATAAAGTACTGAACAACAACGCAGTCATATCATTAAATATTTATTCAATTTAAACCAAAAGGTAATAAAAATACACAATACTAATGATAATAGTCGTTTCCTTTTCCTATGGGAATAGATCGTTCTCAACATACCCTCTATCACGAGGATTTATTTTCGTAGTATACAAATTCCTGTGGTATACACAAATTTTGAGAATTAGATTCAATAGTATAAATTGAATTGTCTCTTAATATTCCATTATTTAACATGAAATAACAAGATAAGACCATGCCCGGGATAACCCGTGGGCTGTCATAGAGTCTCTCAAGCAACTGCAATGGCAGGTTTAACGTGGTGACGAATGCTGCACACCACGATGACTTGAAAGAAATATAGTTGAGAGGAAATTCCGTTGTTGGGTAAAGAGTGCTGAACGCAGGGCTCCTCCCCCAGTAAACAGCGACGCAATGGCGTTCAATGACAGAGGAATCAGACGCTGCTCTGCAAAATACAAAGAATAGGCATCAGTTCCACGTACGCCATTAAGACACGCTCAACACTCGGCGCGGGAGGAAAGTAAATTTAGCAAAGCAAGAGAAAATAGAAGGCATAAATGAGAATGAGCCAGCTTACCTCTGTGATTCTAAAATGGCACGTAGGTCCTCTTGTAGGTATGCCCTTAGACCCCAGGGCATTACCATCATTCACGCTGTGGGCCGTGACTCCGGTCCTTCTATCTTTTCCTGCTGTGGGTCTGGTTAAAGCCAAAGAGGTATCCCGTCAATAAGCACTAAGTTGCTACACTCTGGGCCTGGTGATAGAAACTCAAGGAGGCAGATTTCCAGCCGAACGCCTTCGTTTCCGACATGGACGTCTTTGCTTGCAGCCTCTTCTACGGGAGTGAAGAATGGTACTCTGTAGCTGCTCATCGGGCTGGCTGCATTCCTTAGTCCTCTGGATATGTCTTATTGGCTGTGAGCTCCTGCTCGCCCTGGCTCGTTTCCAACCTCCTTTCTTAGCACTGCTGTAGAAGCAGAAAAACAATGTTCGTTACGCAGCAACTGCGACGCAACTTTGTTGCCACTTTTAGCGCCTATTGCACACGGGACGGTAGGCGAAAAAGCGAAGGAGGCACTCAACGAAGCACTCGTGCTCATCAGAATCCATGATTCTGAGTATTCGAAACACTCGCTGCTTCGGAAACATTTATGAGTCTCATTATAACGAGAAGACTGTCTTCTTGGTCCTCTCTGCTTGGCTGGCTCATGCTTTCTGTCTCTCTTTTTGCTTTGTGCCCCCTGCGTCTCGTATTACGCGCTTTTGCGTATGTTTGTCTTGCTTCTGTGTGGCGGAATCTTGTTCTGCCATCTATTGCCACAATGATGCACATTGCTATTATTAATATTGCAGTTATAACTTGTGGCAACAGATGGAGCCTGGGCCTTACGCTTCCCTCGCGCCTCTCGCTATGATGAACTCCGATCGCTCGCGCTCGCGCTAATGTTCGCAATACCTTGTGACAAATTATCAACTTTCAACACTAGTGGGTTGGGTGGGGATAAAATTGTTAATTTACCGGGTCAAACCATGCTCGCTTACCAGGCCTGACAAAATTATATGCTCTGTGTCACGTACTGGCAGGATATGTGCAGTGGAAAATTTGGCAAGTTAACCTTTTCACTATATGTACCTTCCTAATTCAATAAACAAGTAAGTTCTCTCAAGAAGTCTCCTGTGGTTCTCCTTGTCTGCTGAAGATGAAAGCAAAGCTTTCGAAAGACTTTTACAGGTTGTATTGTTTTTTCATTCTTTTTGTTTTATTTCTTGTTCTGTGCCTTTTTTATTTGTGGATAAAGAGTTTTGCACTTTTAATCTGTTCAATATCCCTATTTGTGTTTTTAGCGATTTTTTATATAACTGCATGTGCCATATTTTTACCTTTTTTTTTTTTTTTTTTTTTTTTTTTAGAAGATATACGTAATTTGTTGTTAAATGGGTCACACCTGCATGACAATAGCTAGAATATCACATAAAAGGATTTTATTCTCTTTCTCAGTCAGCCCTTTGATAAAGCAATAATGTGGCCTTATCTAACTTCCTTATATTCTGTTAGGGGACAATCTCTAATGACGTCATCAAGAAACGAACTCCATAGCAATGGTTTTAATTTTTGTGAAATAACTTATGAATAAAATATAATTAGAAAAAAAAAATTAAAATATAAAAACAAAGAATCATTTTAATATAATTCAATCATTAAATGATTCAACTGTGCCCTGGAATTTTTAATAAATTCGTAATTTTAGATTTTGCTAAGTTTTTCTATTCCAGCTACACAAGCTTTCTAAAATTTCGAATATTATTGATTATTAATAAATTTGGGTATATAATTTACTTGCATTTATTTATGAAGTTTGAAGTTTTTATCGATAATAGAAAATTTCTTAGCAGCATTTTTTAGTCATGATTTCGGCGGCCCCCCCCCTCTTTTGACGACACCTGTGGAAAATCATTTTTTATTATATTTTATCAATTAATTTTAAAATTTGAAGGGACATATTAGTAATAAAGTGCATCAGAAGAAAAATAAAAAAATGAGCAATTTATCTGTAATAGAATTTTAGTTATATGCATTTAAATTTTGCAATGCATATATGGAACTGACATAGCTACTACTGGCCAGGTTCGCTGGGAAAAGGTTAACAAAGACTACAGAGTATGACTTTTGGGGTAAACAAAAATTTTATTAAACATTAGAAATTAGTAATACGTACAAAAATCTAATGAAAAGTTAGGCAGCGATCTTGCTTAAACGCAAGAAACGTATAAGGAATTGTGCCTCACCCGAACTGAGAATTGTTAGATATACAATTAAATAGAGCATCAAAATCGATGCCAAGATCTAAGCAAAGGTTTATCTGGAAATTACAATAAAGCGGTCCTAGCCACTCGCTTCCAGAATTAACAATTATTCACTTTGTTAATTATTTTGATTATTGCGATAAAGTAGGAATTTAATTTGTATTAAATACGAAATTCGGCTAAAAATTTTATCTCTTTACTGTCTTGCTGTCCTATATGACTTCGACAAAAGAAAATATGGGGTTGAACGAAGCGGCTGTGGCTTCTTCTTAAGCTGCGAGCTGCTGCGTTAATTGCACCATACTGCTAAGATGACGGTGACGCAAATCGTTTATAACTTTGATTGGAGTTCTTGATAACTAGAAAAGAAACAGTAGCTATTATGAGCAAAGACCCCCCCAAAAAAAAACTCCTGCCCGCAGATTAAGCACTAGACTCATAGATAACAGATTTTCTCCTGAACCAAAATTTATATACCGCGCTCTAAGCAAATAATTTTATAATTTACTGTGTGACGTAAGCATTATTTATTGTTAACAGTCCGTCGGCTAACCCAAACTAGGGTGGGGTCAAACAATAGAACCATGCCCTTTTGGCTCCGCCATTATTAACAAAAACCCCTGTACGTCTCTAATCCCAACTCTACCACCCTGAGTTGTATCTTACCTGTGATCGCATAGTGCTAATTCTCATACAAACATAATAAAAGATCTGTAACCGCAATAACTTTATAAATTAAACAATTCCCTTCCCTAGTTGTGATCATCCTACCCTCTTGAACAAAAGAGACAACGACATTAAGAGTAACACGTGCATGTCTATTCTAGAAATAAGGCGTATGGAAAACTGATCACCATCAACAAAAAAAAAAAAAAAACTTTATTGAAAGGCAAAAGTTGCTAAAAAAGAATCACTCTAAAGTTACGTATAGAACAAACAGTTTAAATACACAAATGGCAATAAAAAGGTAATTTGATTATAATAATAACTAAGTGAAACAAAACAAAAGGCTCTAACCAAGGTTGTCCCCCCCTTCCCTTTCTCTCTCAATTAAAATTCCCTATACGTCAAAAAAAAAAAACTAGTTCAACATAGGCCTGATTTCTCACTGTCCATACTTTGCAAAGTTATACCTGAGCTCAGATAAAAGTCCACTTAACTTTAGTCACAAATGTAAGCTTTCACAGTCCATACTGTTTCCCTTCTCCTTGTCCGGGTTGGTCGATGCTTGCCATCTCCGACGTTGCTGGTGTCCGCTGCTGTTGCCGCCGTCGTTCGTCAGCACCCGTTGCTTGGCTTGCCTGGTTACTGACTCGATACACCACTTCACACCATGGTGTTCCCTCGAGTCTTCCCGCCAGCGCAGCCTCCCGCCGATCCACCTTCTCCCGACAGCCAGCTGGGTAACGTCAACTTCTCCCGGCGGAGAATGGTGCTGTCGTCTCCGCTGTAGATCTCCTTTACTCCTTCATCATGCCGAGCTTCGACCGCCAGGCGTGGAGCCGAACTTCAAAAAAAACTTTCTTTCCTCGCTACCACATAAAAGTTCTTCAAAAAACTTTTCGAGAGAGAGCTGTCGATTGAATCCCCCCAGGTTTTCTTGTCTTAAAATTCCCACCTCGTTTTCGTTTAATTTTTACTAATAGTCCCGCACTGTGAGCCTCAGCCAATCGGTAATTCCAGCACTCGCTCCCCGGCTCCACAGTTGCGCGGGAAAATCATTTTTTCAATCGTATTGTGACGAATGGTCAGAGCAGCCAGCTCCATCGCCGTGGCAACTTCCGCTCAGCTGCTGGTAAACCCCCCCCTTTCAGAGCTTACTTCTCACGCTAATAGAAGAAAGTTCTGGGAACGAGGCCTAAATCGCCGATTGTCTTAATAACTAACTCTACACACTAAATGTGAATTACTGAACAATAAATAATGATGATTCTATACTATAAGAAACAATACATAAAGAATTGTGTATAGTTGCGTTGGAATACTTTGTTTCATATATTTCCATTTAAAGTGTTGCAGGTCGTCAGTTCTCCATCGCCTCCCCTTTCGTAAGATTAATTAAACTACACATGCTTGGGAAAATAATCCCAAACATGTAGTGATATATTTTAATATGTCACAACTGTTAAGAACTGCGCTCGAGCGGGAAGTATGAATTTAGTACTTATTAAGCAGACTAAGAGGCTAAGGGTAGGTTTAATAGCATAGCTAAAGCTTAACCTAACTTTTGTAGGGAGCCAGGTCGCCTATATGATGCTGCCAAATACCCTCATGGGTCCAGGAGGTTATCCATATACACATTTACTGTGTGGAATAGGGTCCGACAAGAAGTCATTGGTAATGCGTCGTGCAGAAAGATGGTAGATCGGCTGTACTGGAAAGATAGGTAGATGTCTCTGGGACAGGCGATGATACTTGCGACGAGTTGAGGAGTGCTTGGCGACGGGTTTTATTCCTTGTTTGTACTCGCTGGGCTCGCTGGCTACAAGATTCAGGCCGTCTTCACCTCGCGGCCGTTCGTTTGTCATGGAAACTTTGGTGACAGAGGCTTAAGTCACTCTAAGTGTCACAGAAGCTGAAAAAATCGCACATACGTTAGTCCTCCAGTTTAGCACAGCTCGATGTCTATGCAGCGCACTCAAAACGGTCCTCAAAACGGTCCTCGTGGCACTTGCTGAGGTAGACGAACTGTCCCAGCTGTTTGTACGACTTTTTCTGTGGCGACTCGAACTCTCCATCTTTTTTCCAGAGCCATGATTCCTAACGACCTATAGCCTTAGTTCTTAGCATCCTCTTCCCCCCTTCAAACCTTCCCGTTCGCAAAAACCTCGCAAACGCCGTTTTCTGCATCTCTTCCGCCACTCACTCTTATGATTCTTTCGCGCGCAGTCTTCAAGGCCTTCGAAATTAACAAGACCTGAGCATGCTGTTCCGTTTCAATGCTAAAATGCGTGCGAGAGCGATTTCCCGAATATGCTGCCAGATGTCCTTCTTTCACTATAAAATCTCTCTAAAAGCATGTTGAACAATGGAATAACATCGATTTTGGCGAGGCTTTTTCAAATTCAATGAGTCTTCAAATAAAACATAGGTTTCATATATTGCTTCCATTGAGCACAGAGCTAACTAATGTAACTTGTTCATTTTGATGTTTCAAAACTTTTCAAGAAATTTGCTGTTAAGGTATCCTGTGTTTTCCGTGTTATTGTCGCCCATGATAAAAAGGCCAAAAGGCCAGTCAGCTGTTATCAATAATATAATCGTCTCTCAAAAAAAATTACCATAAAGTCTCATTTATATAATAGAGATTTTATCATAATGAATTTACTCGATTTTGAAGTCTTTGTTTATTGGGCTGAGGGAAGAACAAATGAAGGGGGGGGGGTTCTTCCTTCAAATGTGGTGGTTTATTGGGTTGAGGTTTACAACGCTAATATTTATACGTGGCTCTTTTAAATTTCGTAATAAAATACCTTTTCTTGATATGACTGTAGTCCACTTGTTTTTTACATTTTAATGCGATGAGAAAAGCTGATAAAAGCATGATATTTTTTTTATTTAATCCAATGGAAAACCATCAAAACTTGTTTTTAATATATTTTTTGCGTTAGAAGTGCACTTTGGAACGCGGCACTAACTCATTTTGTTAAATTTCGTGGTAAAAACAAAAAGTAGTATACTACTCGATTGAGTCGCATATTAATGAGGTGGGCGTGGCCTCTTCCAGCCGTGACCACCCACCCCCTACCCCTTCCTGACGTCACAGGCGTTCAACCACTCCGCATGCAGAAGGCGCTTACGTCACCTCCCAAACCCCTCCTCCCTGTTTTTTGGCATTGGTCTTTTCTTTGGGTGCTGGTCTTTTATATTTGGGCGTTGGTTATTATTTGGGCGTTGGTATTTATTTGGGCGTTGGTCCTTTATTTGGGTGTGGCCTAAGTCTGAAATAAAATTAATTTTAGAATCCTCTGATGTACCAGGAAGGCTGATTAGAGGGGTCCTGATGCTCTCAGCAAAATCCACTTAGGTGATTCTGTCTTACAAATGAACACCTGTTGATTCACTTATATACCCATGAATCTGGCTAGGGGGATGGGTACTGGCACCTCAAATGGATTACCTAATTACTAATTTACCATTGTTTTCTCGGGTAACCAGATTTTTTCCAAGGTCTTTTTACAGTTTTCTAAATTAAACGACTTCTGTTTCGAGATGTTTTGTTTTGTTTTTTAATTTTCAACTAATGGCTGCTTTGTTTCAATTGACAGGTGTGCAGCTGAGTAGGGGCTAATACGGTCTAAAAAAGTGGGACTGAACTCTCATATACCTGTTATAAATAATAAATAAATAAATAAATACAGATGTGCTCTTTACATAACTTAATTTAAATTTTGGTCATGGATGATGCATTTTCTAACCCCGCTAATGCTGCCGGTTTTGGTGGTGTGAGAGGTTTAGCTAAACAAACAAATCATTCTGAAAAAGAGACACGTAAATGGTTAAGGGGTGTGAGAGTTTATACGCTACATAAACCGGTGCGTCATCATTACCCACGTAATCGCATGCGTGTATATGCGCCATTTGAACAATTTCAAGTGGACTTGGTTGATCTAACCAGTCTGTCAAAACAGAACGATGGTTATAAATTTCTACTTATCTGCATCGATGTTTTCTCGTGCTATGCATGGGTCATTCCTCTAAAAACGAAGAAGGGGCTTGAACTTCAGAAAGCCTTTCAAAAAATTTTCACACTCAACAGTGTTCCTGTAAAAGTGAACAGCGATAAAGGGAAAGAGTTTTTAAACAAGCATCTTAAAAATTATTTTAAAGAACTCAACATCGATTTCTTCACAACAGAATCAGATTTGAAAGCTGTTACGATCGAACGATTCAACCGATTAAGTTTTTTACATTTACCAACAAACCCAGATACATCGACGTCTTACCTGATCTCGTGTTAAGCTACAACCACCGCAATCACAGAGCCTTGGGTATGGCGCCAGCTGATGTCAATGAACGAAATGTCCCAGCTCTATGGTTGAAACAACAGAGTTATTATACAGGTGCACCACAAACAAATCCAAGGTTGCAAATCGGAGATTACGTACGTATTTCGAAAGTAAAAAACATAATTGATAAAGGGTATCTTCCAAACTGGACCGAGGAGGTGTTTGAGGTTTCAAAAATCATTTATAGAAAACCTGTTGTGTATAAAATTAAAGATTACGATGGCAGCGAGATCTCAGGTGTATTCTACGATCAGGAGTTACAAAAGGTGAAAAAGCCTGAAGTTTTTAACATCGAACAGATTATTCGCTGGCGCACGAGACGTGGTGTTCGCGAAGCTTTTGTGAAATGGCAAGGTTATCCGGCCAGCATGAACAGCTGGGTACAAGAGATAGATCTTTTAAATGCTTGACAAGAGGCGATTGACAACAGTTGGGTCCGAGCACAGCCATCATGTATGAAGACACTGATTTTTATGTTACGTTACCATCAAACACACCTACTGGTGAACAAATTCATTCCAATACAACAGCTCATTTTATTACAAGACTGCCGAGGACGCTACGTTTCCAGGGGCGATGGGAGTTTGGTTTATCGGAAACACATTTCCCAGCCCTCTTCAAGAACATTACGACTGTAAACAACACTTTCAAAATAGGTTTCAAGGATGATCTCATAGATGAACAAATCGATTTCAACATTGTTTCACCAGTAAGAATTCCGACAATCCAGTCTTTCATACTCGAAGTTGAATTGGTGTTACAAGCCTATTTGAAAGATGTTCTCTTTTACCATAACACTTCTTTAGACCAAAACGTCACCATGAGTTTGCCTCTGAATGTCGGGATTCCCTATAACACTCCCGAATTCTGTAAGGTGTTCAATGTTTCGCCAAATATTTTCTACGAGGACCGTTTCTCTCTAACTCCGGATTACAACCTGCCGTTTAGATTGGGTGCCCGATTTTTCTGTTACATTAAGGCACCTCTATACCAAAAAATTGTTGAATTTAAGAGTACCAAACTGCAAAGTAGGGTAGCGGCTATTGATTTTCTAAAAGATAGTTTTAGAACTGCGGGTATCGAGACAAAGATAGTTAATGATCTTGTATTGTTTACGGGGTCCTCAACACAGTTCATTGATTTCCCAGCAGCTGTCAACATTGGATTTATACCTGCTAGGTTTCTGAACAAGAAATTGAAAACGCCTATTACTATGCCGTTAAACGACACAGATGACGGATTTATCAGTTGTGTTATTTTTGATCCATCTGACACGCCAGAACGGTGCATCTTAAAAATTCCCGAAGGGTATTATGATAGTGGTAGGGACGTTGTTGAGGCGCTCGTTAAGTTGATTCCATTGAAAGAACAGACTTTTTACAAAATCAATCTCACACCTAACAAATGTTTTCATTTCAAATGCACTGAAGGCCGCTATATTAGTTTTAGCAAGGGTTTATGTTACACACGGGGTTTACAAGCTGAACTTTCCGACTTGGAACTCATTATTGGTGAGGGTTCCCCAATAGATCTTACACGTAGCATACATGGTTATTATCTGTATACAGACATCATACAGCCGCAGGTTGTGGGTAACACATTCGCACCGCTCCTACGAACCATACCCGTTTCACATGCCAGAAGAGAAGTGATTTATCAGGCTTTTCATTCACCCGACTACTTTCCCTTAAGTAAAAATGTCATAGACACGATTGAAATCGCGGTTCATTCCGACCACGGGGATTTGCTCGCGTTTTTAACAGGCAAAACCATAGTGAAATTACATTTTCGTAAGAAACAACTGTGCGAGGTTGATTTCTTTTTTCTCTCCTCCTCAATTACTTCAAGATGCATATCCCCTATCAACCGAGCCAAGAAGTAATTTCGCGTTACTATTTAAACCGAGAGAAGAAGAGGAAGAAACAGAAGAAGTCATCAAAAAGACAGGCAAAATTACGTTCTAAGCCAATTTTAAACATAAGTCCTTTATCATCAGTTTTCGCCTAATACATACGTAATCATGGCATCAATGATATATCAGCTGAGCATTGAATGTCTCAACAGCGATCTCGATATTTTTTCTATACCTCACACGAGCGACCAACAGGAAAAACGACACGTCACGGGGTACCAACCAACAGCCATCATCAGCCAAGACGGGCCTATTGAATTCGACGTACCTGGTTTGGCGGATTTTTACATGGATCTCGATCAAAGTACATTAAGCTTAGAAGTTGTTATCAACAAAGGGGATGGACAGTTACCAGCTGGTGATAAAACAGGACCAGTGAACCTTTTCTTACATTCGCTATTCTCACAAGTCGATTGCTATCTAGGTGATACGATAGTTAGTCATAGTAATAACTTATATCCATGCAGGGCATATTTTGAAACTCTTTTGAACTATGGTCAGACTTCTAAACAAAGTCAGCTCACAACAGCTGGGTATTGTGAAGACACGAGCGGTAAAATGGACAGTACTGACGATACAAACACTGGGTTGAAGTTACGTAAAAGACTCGCACGAAACGGCGTTTACTACATGGAAGGTCCGCTCCATTTAGACATCTTTCGGCAAGATCGATTGCTACTAAACTCTACGGATTTTCGTCTGAGGCTTTACAGAA